>JAHTLZ010000204.1:22041494-22084032 GCA_023846285.1 Phrynocephalus versicolor | reverse complement strand
CACACACACACACACACACACACACACACACACACACACACACACACTTTTTTAAACCCATGAGACAAACCTGACCGATGTGTTCACAAGAAACCATGTATCATTGCAACAGTCCTTATTTATTGTTCTTCATGTAGCGATATGTAAATAATAATAAGTTGACAATCTCGCTCCACTGCAAGGGAGAACCAGCGACGTTTTAACAGTTAATGAGGAGGAGAAGAATTGTCTCAGTTCACTTGGGACTTGCTAATAAAATTGCACCCTTCAAAATAGCCTGCAAGAACATCTGATATTCAGCTTTCTGCAGGACTGACACAGAGAGGGGAGCTGATGGCATTCAAAATTCCTGTACAAATTTCCTACCAAGTGCTGAGGAATCTGTGACTTTGCCATATACTTCCAAGTTCTTGCCAGTGCAGGACTAATGAGGACTGTAAGTAAGATAGTTGGGTGGCATGTAATGTGTAAGTAGCATATGTTTAAACCTCTGTACATAGTGTTTATAATATGTAATTATATACAGTATACATATATATATGTATATATATTTCCTACTATCCTGACTAGAGATGGGCACGAATCGAAAAAATGGTGTTTCATTTCATTTCGTTAAGGAGTTCGTTTCATTTCGTTCTTCGTGAATTTATGCAAAAATTCATTTCATTGTTTCGTTAATTCGTTATTCATTTTTACCTGCTTTTTCCCCAGTGCCCACTGCGTGGCCCCTGGGGCCTGGTCAGAGCTGGGAGAGTGCCTATGAATGGGCGTGGGAGGAATAAAGAGGGTTTCGTTAAGTAACAAAACGAATAATGAAATAAAAAATTGTTTCGTGCCCATCTCTGATCCTGACATGTTTCCTGCCACTCTCTTTTCTGCTGGGGTTGTAAGCCACTGGAGCCTTCTTGCTGGATACTGAAGTTATGGCATCAGCTAATCATTGTGAAGAGACATTAATGTTTCCATGCCTTTGTGCCTTGTGGCAAGTCTGCCATCCTTGTTAGAATGTTGCAATTCCCAGTATTTTCATAGCTGGCATTTATTCCACATACAGTACTAGGGAGACATGGGAGTATTTGCAGCATTGTATACTCTGCCATATCTGTTCTCTGTGCTGTGTCGCTGTAGTCCTCCAGTTCCCAAGTTATTTATTATTTATTTCAACCCTTGCATTCCCCCCTCCTTTCCCCCTCTCACATTCATGCATTCTTTTTCTTTATTCATCCTTTTGTCATTTTTATTATGCATTGGCTGAAATCCTATGGAAATGGCATAATGCTGAGACTCAAGTTGCTATAAGTGAAGAAATCTAGATAGACGTTATCTGTTGTATGCCAAGGCACACACTTCAGATGGTATCTACATAGATTTCTTATTTTTACAGTAATTCACTGTAAATTACAGAGTTACGCCATCTGCATAACTGCTACAGATTTTCAGCTGTTGTAGCACCAGGCCGAATTGAGGCAGATCCACCTTCTTTAAGTTGCTGCCAGTTGTAGCTTTTGGGTTTCTAAATGGTTCCTTCATTCAGTTTACTTTGGTGCTTTTGGCAAAATGGAATCAAACCAGGACTGAGCTAGATGATTCCCCCTCCTCCCATTCATAGCCCTTCAAAGAACTGTAGAGTTACTGAGGTATAAGTCTTAGAAAAGATGGTAGAAGTCATTCTGCTCTGCTTCTGCTTCTGCTTATATACCGCCCCATACTACTACAAGTAGTCTCTGGGCGGTTTACAATTTTAATTACAGAGTGCAGGCTACACATTGCCCCCCCCCAGCAAGCTGGGTACTCATTTTACCGACCTCGGAAGGATGGAAGACTGAGTGAACCTTGAGCCTGCTACCGGGGATTGAACCCAGGTCGTGAGCACAGTTTTACCTGCAGTACAGGCATTTAACCACTGCGCCACGAGTATCTCAAACAGAGGGCATCCACTCTTTGCTTTCACATTACCAGGAAAGCAGAACTCAGCATATGGCAAGGCCATCCTTTCCAATGTGGAACAGCTTTTACCAGTAAGATGTTTTCTCCAACGTTTTGATGAAATCTGTTTCCCTATAGCTTCCATTCATTGATTCTAGTTCTTCTAGTTCAATGTAGAAAAAGACTGCTTCATCCTTGACATCATCCTAAGACCAGAATCCTGTCTTCTTATTTCACAAGATCAGCTGAGCAAGTCACTCAATTTGTGGGCATTGTCTACATAATGACATCTATGAATACAATAATACCTTGGTTTATGAGCATAACCTGTTCCAGAAACATGCTTGTGTAAACCAAAGTGCTGGTATGTCAAAGTAAATTTCCCCATAAGAAATAATGGAAACACAGTTGTTTCCTTCTGATGCCCCATAAAGAACATACTGTATGCACAAAATGCCAAAACTCACAAAAGAAGTTGGCTAGAAGTCCACATCCACGCCATGGTTTAGGTACCTGGCCGTGGAATCTACTCCGCTCGGGACTAACAACTGGATTTTACTGTGTGTTTTTAACGTGACAATAATAAAATGCAATTTGTAGCCATATGCACAAATTCTTTAAAAATAAAACTAAAGCCTTCCTGGCTGGTGCAAGGGAGACCTCCGCTTCTCTCTCCTCCACCTGCTTTGGAGGCTTGCCTAAGATGATACATTCCAGACAATCACCCACAATCCAGCAGTGAGGGAGAGAGAGAGAGAAAGCCACCATTGGCTCGCTTGTGATCATGTGACCTGCTCCATTGCTCATACTGCAAGACATTGCTTGTTGATCAAGGCAAAATTGATCAGAAATGTTTGCTCGTCTTGCACAACTCATACACCAAGATAGTCGTAAACCAAGGTATTACTGTACTGGGATCTCAGTCACACAATGCAATGATAAAGGTGTGCCAAGAGTTGCATTAGGGAACACCTTTTAATTTCAGTGGAACTGGTCTGAGGAAGTGAGGTTGGCAAGATACTTTTGGGGGGCACTGAAAAGGATGCAGATGCTGCTGCTTATACTTTGGCCTTTTTCTCACAACGCTATGCAGCCCATTCCTCTTTAATTTCTTTCGGCTGTTTCTGTCCCTGACTATACAGATCTTATCCAAATAACTGATTTATTGGTTCTGATTTTCAGTCATTTTTGACACCAATGGGAGAAATGACTTAGATAAGTGGCATCTCTGTGTACCTAGTTTATTTACTAAAACTTCCTAATATCCCTTAATGGGTCATATGCTTGAGTGTAAATGTAAAAATGTACATACACTTTTTTTTGACATGGGTCTAAAATGTATCAGCTCCGGATTTTTGTTTTTTTATGATGATATATTTCAGTCTGTCTTGATCATTATCTAGCAGACAACTTTTTCTTAGCACTTCCTTTGATGGGGCCGACGGAGAAGTTCAGTGGGAGAGCACCTACTTCAGGCATGTCCAAACGTCAGCCCTCCAGATGTTTTGGACAAGAACTCCCATAGTCCTTTGCCATTGGTAATCTAAGCTTAGAATTCTGGGAATTGTGGTCCAAAACATCAGGAGGGCCCAAGTTTGGATATGCCTGACCTACTTGGAATGCAAAAGGCCCCATCTTAAAATCCCATAAACACTCGGTAGAGATGATAAAAACTATTTTCTGAAATTTTGCCTAAGTATGGTAGGCCAGTCATGTCGGATTGTGCCATCCATCATTCCCAGTTAGGGATGATGAGATTTGTAGTCGAGCATGTTCAGACATTTGCTTGGCTGGAGAAAGCCTGCTTGTAGGCAGTACTGAATGAGATGGCCCCATGGACTTGATATGAGGCAGTTTCCTGTGTTCACATAATCTGATAACATCAAATTTTGTGTCTGTACTTAAAGAATCTGAGCTTACTTTTCCATGATACAGTTCCCGAATACCACAGGTAGCAGGCAAATTGTAACCCAAAATTTAGCCTTCTTGCAAATACTCCGTCCATAACAGCTTTCCTATTCTTGCAAATGTGCCATGTCTATTTGTGGCCTTACTTGGTGAACCAAGAATGAGAGACTTATTTTTAATCCCTTTAAGGCCTGGAAATGTGAGGTATGAATATGAAATTAAACTCACAACTTATTTCTCTTGTTAGCTTTGAGAAGCCGAGCCTAGAATGGATCAACAAAATCGTGAGAGGAGGGGGTGCATTTTTGCAAAAATATGCATGGATTTAATTAAGTTCAAAAAGCACCCCTTCGATGAAGCCAACTCAACATCCAGAACTGTGAGATTTCTAACTTGAATTAGACCACCCTAAAATGATGCTATACGGAGGGTTTTTTAAAAAAAGTTTTGCAGTATGTAAATCAGTTTGACCTATATTTTCAGTTTGTTGATGCTTATTTTGCTTATGTTTTTCCTTTCAAGTTCTGAGAGGTTTCAAATATGACCAGAGAAATTCCAAATCCTGAATTATAAGATGCATATGGAATGAATTTTAGAATGTCTCCAACCGTAGTCTTAAGGACGATTTAAATATTTTTTCCAACTAAGTTCAGCCAATAGCAGTTCATTAAAAAAAAGGAAATTAAGTAGAATAAAAAGTTGCCCATCAGCTGCAGTGTATGCTATACTTGCATAAGCATGACTCTCCCTTGCTATCATGTGAAAAGATTTGATGGATGAGGCCTCTAAAGCAAACTCTGTTCTGATTTGCTTGAGAATTGTTTGAGACCACAAAGCCCTTCTGTGGCAGAGCTAAAGTGAAGCTTTATTTTGAGCTCAACTTAGAACAGTGGTTCCCAACCTTCCTAATGCCGTGACCCTTTCATACAGTTCCTCATGTGTGGTGACCCCTTGCCCTGCTTGGAAGAGGCCATGAGCCCCCTTTGGCAGGCCACTGCTGCAGGTGCCATAGAGAACTTCCCTCTACAGGCACCCTCAGCCAATCGCAGCCTCCAGTGCCATTGACTGACATCCCCTCCAACCTATCAAGCTGTAATTCACTCTTTCCCCCTTCCGCCTTCTCCTCCTCCAGACCTAAGCCCTTTGTGCCTTTTTCTTCACTGGCTCTTGGCGACCCCTGTGAAATGGTCATTCGACCCCCAAAGACACGGCAGCTGGTGATTGTTAAAGGCACAGGAGCCTTCATTGAAAAGGGAATCGAAAGCCACAGAGTTGACACAAGTGAAACACAGGAGTGAAAAATAAGAATCCTTCAATAGTTTAAAACATTTTAGTGTATGTCTGGCTATCCCTAGCTTATCACCAGAGGATGATGCCAAGAAACAGGAACCCAGTAAAATTTGATTATACTACTCTATAGGCATAGGTGCACATTTCATTGTAATGACTGCAATTCAAGTAGAAGTGCAGTGTGTCTCACCATCATGGATAAGATTATGGCTATGTGCCACTTATGTCTGTTCAGTCTGCTCATTGTTGAGGTGGACTCGTTGTTGAAAGCCTAGAATTGCCCTCTTTATGCTTTGTAGTCTTTAACCTGGACTTGCCCAGGGCAGCTTTTCAGATGGAGGGTACATATCTTCAATGCTGTGGTGGCTGGTCCATTAGAGTAAACAGGGCACAGACCCACACCCCTCCTCAGCTTCAGGCTGTCCCTAGCCAGCCCCCTCTTGCTGGTTCCTTACCATGGGCACAGAGGCTTCCCCCATGTTCCTCTCCTACTGAGTGTCCAGTTTTACAAGGTGCATTAAAAGAAGGGACAGGACCATTCAGAGGGCCAACTGGTTCTCTAGCAGGTTTTCTACTTCTAACATATTTAAAGAAGCTTTTATTATTTATCTTTATATTGCTAGCCATGCGTTCCTCAAAGTCTTTCTTTGCCTCTATTATCAACTGTGTACAATCAATTGTGTACAATTCTGGTCTCCGCACCTCAAAAAAGACATAGTGGAACTAGAAAAGGTGCAGAAGAGAGCAACTAAAATGATTACTGGGCTGGGGAACCTCCCTTATGAGGAAAGGCTAAAACGTTTGGGCCTCTTTAGTCTGGAAAAAAGGCGCCTGAGGGGGGATATGATTGAGACGTACAAAATAATGCAGGGCATGAGTAAAGTGGACAGAGGGAAGCTCTTCTCCCTCTCACAAAATACCAGAACTAGGGGACATTCACTCAAATTGAGGGCTGGGAGAGTAAGAACAGACAAAAGAAAATATTTTTTTCACCCAGCGCATTGTTAGTCTGTGGAACTCCCTGCCACAGGATGTGGAGATGGCATCTGGCCTGGATGCTTTTAAAAGGAGGTTGGACAGATTCCTGGAGGAAAAGTCCCTCACAGGTTACAAACTATGAGGGAGATGTATCAACTCCAAGCTTAAAACCAGGGTACCTCAAGGACCAGATGCAGGGGAGTAGTATCAGGAGACAGATATCTAGTCTTATGCGCTCCCAGACATAAGAACATAAGAAGAGCCATGCTGGATCAGGCCAAAGGCCCATCTAGTCCAGCTTCCTGTATCTCACAGCGGCCCCACCAGACTTTCTGCTTGGCACCATGGCAATGGTCTAGGACAGTGGTTCTCAACCTGTGGGTCCCCAGATGTTCCTGGACTGCAACTCCCATAAACCCCTTCCAGCACAGCGAGTGGTGGAAGCTTCTGGGAGTTGTAGTCCTGGACCATCTGGGGACCCACCGGTTGAGAACCACTGGTATAGGAGCTCTGTGGGTGAAGCTGAAGAGGACTCAGGACTGAGTTTTATGCCACATTCCCTACTTGCATAGTATCTCAAATAACACTGTAGATAAGTCTTTTCCAAACACGAGACACCAAAGGCTCTCACGGTATATAGATGTGTCATATATCTATCCACTGGATGTCCACACAATGATACAGATGGCAATCGTTTCTGGCTATAACAATTGCTAGTCATGTTCCCATGCATGGAACTGTCTTTCGTACAATTTTAAAAAAATCATTTATAGTATTTTTAAAACTTTTGATGGACATAGAAGACTGAGCTATTCCAAGGTTAGCTATCCTTTTCTTTCATTGTTGGTGATGAATGATTGTTATTAAACAGAAATTGCTTTGATGTGGGTGCAGACATGCGTTTATGAATCACGCTATTTCCCCCTTTGTTTTCTACTCTTCTGACCGCATCGACCTGATGATTAGAAAGCCCTGAACTAGTGTGAGTGCAGAAGTTTTCCTCCTAACTAGAAAGCCAGGAAGCTCCTGTGGTAGATTCAAACCGGGTTATGCTGCAGAGAGATGGAAGCCAGCAAACTTGTTGAAACTTTTCAGCTGTTCAGCATGTAAAACTGCCTGTTACTCTTGAAATTTTTACCCTTTGCTCCCTCCATCCCCAACACCTCTCCTGGAAGATGGTGGCATGATAGGAACAAGTGTGTATGTGCCAAAATAAAATGAAATCATGTGCAGTCCTCATCTCTGGAAAGCAAGGAAGTTGCATGTATAAACTATGTGATTTAATCTAAGAAAATAGTTTGAGTAATTTTATAGTTTTGTAAAATGGGGAAAGGGACTCTAACAACATGTAAGTGATGCAGGATTATTTTTTATTTTGTACATTTTTAAGGGGGTCAGAAATAAATATTCCTAAAATGCAGCCATCATTTGTCATTCTTTCCCCACACCCACTGATGTTCTGGAGAGTGTTTAATTCTGTGCTGAATCATTGGAAAGTTCATTCACACATGTTCAAACAGGCTTACACTGTAACTCACATCTACCTCATTGCAGAAAGAGGACAATTTGGACAGCAGCTTCTCCAAATCCCTCCCCTCTAAGCCATGGAACTTTTGAAAACCATAGTTGAGACATGCTGTGTTCTTTTTTTCCTCCATTACTTGCATGGTTAATCTGCTGCCAGGCTCCAACATTGTGGTCAGTGGATACAAGTGCCCTGAAATTATTAGCATCCCTTTAGAGGTTATTTTTAATTGTTTAAAGGGGAATATTAGCCTATGACTCAAACATCACACGTTTACTGTGTGAAGACTGGAAAACATGTCACAACTGCTGGCTCATAATCCATGGTCCCTAAAACAGTAAAGGTCCCCCCCCCACGTGCATACTAGTCGTGTCCGACTCTAGGGGCAGTGCTCATCTCCGTATTCAAGGCAAAGAGACAGTGTTGTGCAAGTCCATGGCCACATGGCTGGCATGGCTGCAAGGAAACACTGTTTTACCGTCCCACTTTTTAGGGCGGTACCTATTTATCTACTTGCATCTATAATACATGCTTTCGAACTGCTAGGTTGGCAGAAGCTGGGGTTAACAGCAGGAGCTCGCTCCGCTGCATGGCACACGGGATTTGAGCCAACAGTTTTTGTAAGCCTTAGTCCACTGAGCCACCACGCCACCCATGGTCCGTAGCCCAACTCACTTTCTATCTTGGAAGGGAATAGCTATGTCTTCCGAGAGGGTGGAGGTAACTGAGTGCAAGCAACGTGATTATTTGCAATTGAATTGTTTGTCGCAACAGAGTGTAACTTGTTACATTTCAAAACTATTTTTTTGGCACAAGAAGCAGGGTTTTGCCAATATGTTCAAAAGTTACTTTTCACAGCCTTGATCAAGGCATCTGTGGAAGCATTTTGAAGGGAATTGTCATGAGTTCTATTGCCTTATCCATTCCAAAAGGCAAGGGAAGCCTGTCAACTCATCTGGTATGTTGTGTTTTCGTGATTCCAAGTGCAGTATACGAATACTAGAGGGAGGTGGAGAGTCTTTTCTGATAGTTTACAGGTGGCATGTTGTTCTTGCATTGTTACAGCCATGGCGGACTCTTCATGACCCCACGTCCACGGAGTTTTCTTGGCAGGAATACTGGAGCAGCTTGCCAGTTCCTACTCCAGGTGCCTACAGCACCTGGTATTCCCTGGTGTTCACCCATCCAAGTACTAGCGAGGTCTGACCCTGCTTAACTTCCGAGATCAGGCAAGATCGGATGGGCTCAGGGCATTTACGTAGCTACAAAGGTGGCACAGATAATGCAAAATGCAACAAATTACTTTGCAACCAGAGCAATGGCAACCTGGTTTCTTCAATACTATGAGTAATGGATTTAAAATCTTAACATTCTTTACTCTGAATCTTACTTACCATGTCCTACTGAAGTCCTTTTAAATTTGGCACAACACCCCATGTGTTGAACTACAACTGCTACTGCTGGCAATGGTGCAACAAAGGACTGCTACAGAAAGTGTGTTCTCAGTAGGGCTCTGCAGAGGTCTCCCAGTTCAGCTTGGAAGTCAGTTTGCAGCTTTGAAATGCTGCAAACTCCCAATTCATTCCAAAGTGATTTGTGCCTTCATTTGATCCAAAATATTCGTAAATCAACACAATGGAGAACCAAAGTGGCTGTGAGGTTTGGTTCGGCACCAATCAACATTAAATCTGAAGACTTGATAGACCAGCGGGAGCCTCTGAAGAGCTCCAACTCAAAACATGATGAAGGAAACATCACATGATGTTTAACATCACTAAACAGTGGAGAAGGAACATCACGTGATGCTAGAGCTACCTCATGATCTGCCTTGGACCTCTTGATGTTGAAATGGAGAAAAGAGGTTGTTAGTTCATTAAATGTTTGCAACATTCTGGTAGGATTTGTCTTTTTTAGGATATGTTTTAGTCTGTTTTGAGAAATATGAAAGAAAAAATATAACAGTAATTAATTACTTACGGGAATTTGGCCTATAGTTATAAGTACTTGCATTTTCAAAACTCTGATTTCTTTGACTAATCCACCTCCTCATCATGTACGCTGCTGTGATCTCTCTGATGGAAGTGAAGGATAAAATGTAATACTGTAGCTGTCTCTTAAGTGGCAAAACAAGTTGAGGAGCTGTGTAGCCATCACAAAAAACAAATACAAAAGTTGGAAAGGTGGTACCTTTAAGATACTATAAAAATAACAAAGCATTGCTAATATTTTGGGGGCAAAACCCCCTTCATCAGAGCAGTACCAATAGGTTATAGTATGGCAAATGATGCATTTGCCAGGAGTTATTTCTTAGATGTAGAGTCCTTGGCAAGATGGAAAAAAGCCAGGCAGTTGACTTGAGGCAGCACAGAGCTTGGATGTTCTTAGGCTGCATCCGAATTGCGGGGAGGGAGTTAATAAGTGGCAGCTCTCACATCACCAAAGAAAAGAGGACAGAAGAGGGCATTGTTGTGCATAAATGTTATTAATTCTAATTTTGTGCATGTAGGAAGGAATATGAAAATAATTCCTGCAATTGAAATACAGTATAAATAGAATACAATTGACCCTAGTGGGGGAACCTGTATCAACATGACCCATGTTCCTGTTCAATGCTGTAACTCTATCAGTGGTTGCCAACCTCGGGTCCCTCAGATGTTCTTGGACTAAAACTCCCAGAGTTTCCGTAGCTGTGCTGGCCAGGATGTCGTCCAAGAATATCATCTGAGGACCCAAGCTTGGGAAGCATGGCCTAGGCACTAAAATCAGCAACCCAACTGTTGATGAGAACTGTAAGGTTGCTCCACCCCACCCCCTTGGGGTTCTTGGTATTTAAACCAGCTTTGAACTGGACAATCTTTTAAAGAAATCAGATATCTGTCGTCCAAAACAAAGCTTAAGGAAACTAAGTTGCTGGTCTTTGAAATGGAATAAAGAGCAGAAGGTTTTAACTGTGGCCTGTACAGGCATTTTGGACTTTTCCCAGAAGACCCAGTCAGCCAGCATGGCTAATGGTCAAGGGTTTTTCAAGATTTAGATGTTCTAAATGGCATTGAGGGCCAAAAATCAAGATACTGAAATACAAAGACAATCTCTGCAAAGCAGCACACATAACCACTCAAGTTGTGGTAGGGAAAAAATTCTGGCCAGGTCACAGTCATGTAAGGTCTACAGGGACTGGTTCAAAATGGCTGACTGCTGTTCGTTGAGCGCAATGCAAGTTTCCAGGAACACAATCTGCAGTGAAATTAGCATGCAAGAACACCAAGGGCATCAGGTAGGACTCTATATTTGCAAACCTTGCATAGTGACCATGCACACGGGTTTTCATAAAGTTTTTTGAGGTTATGTATTCATATAAGAAAACAGAATAATAATCAGGTGCAATCAGTTATTCCAGTATGAAAAAAGCACCAGGTCACAAAACAGTTCACAATACAAAATTTTTCAAAATCTAACATTTGAAAACAATATTTGTTCAGCAGTAATACAGTAAAAAAAATCCCAACTTCCTTGAAACAATACTGTTCATATGTTTGGCACTGTAAAAGACATTGTCACAAATGCCTTTCTTTTCTTTTAAACCAATGCTCTTTGCATCTTTTTAAATGTTTAAATGCTGTACCCCACTACAAAATATTTTCACATTTAAAAAACAACTTACTGTTCACAGTGGGTCCCATTTCAGTGCAGAAATTATTAGGCAAATAAAAGAATTGGACCCATTTTATAATTTTATAACCTCAACTTTCTGTTAGTTGAACGTATATATGTTTATGGATAACTCCATCATAATCTAGTGGGATGAAAGGCTATCAGTGATCTTTGATTAGTAAAGTGAATGTCAGCATAGCTCCACATGCACTATGCTGTCTTCATATGCTTTTGAAATAAATATTACCGGTACTTTTACATTTGCTCCATGCATTATTCCACAGAAGGAAAGACAGATTTCAATGGTCTTCTCGGTCATTTCCTTCCACTCAGCTGCACCTGAGAACATTTAGATAAAAGATGGAAGCCAAATATTTTCCATCTCTGTCTATGGGTCAGACTTGCCAAAAACAATAGCAAGAACAACTCAAAACCAGGGCACAACCAGATGCGGGAGGTTGGAGCAGTCTGGGCTGCGCTTAAAAGGTTCTATGTTTAATGCAATCTAATTTATCTCTCACTTGAGAGATCCTTTCATTTACACTAATTAAAATTTTTTTCCCCTTGAAAGGTTCTTCCCCCTTTGAATTAAAGACACTTCCCACCTCAATGGCCTGCCTTTTTCTACAGTGAGTTGTGGCAATCTTCCTTATTTTTTGTTAAATAAAGTAAGTATCTATGGCTGCTATCCCATGACCACTAAAAAACACTTCAAACTGCTCGGAGATGCGGTTAATAAAATTGTGTCCCAACGGTCAGCAGAATTGAAAGGGGGAAAAATGGGACTACGCCCACTTAAGTGTGACCCAGTGAGTACCTGATCTCAAGGTGGTACAAAGCTTGTCTCAATTCCAATGCTGATTTTTAACCGGTACTTGAGTCCATGGGGTCTCAGAAAATCCACATCAAAACCTTTTCGTTCTGCTGTGTTGTGGTTCTCGCTCATGGGGACACAAAAGATGCAGTTCTTTAAACTGCGCCAGTGGGGACACAGGAACTGCGTTTTCAACCCCATGACCGTTCCGGGGGGAAATCTGCATTTTACTTTGATCTGGGTTTTCTGGCTGTGGGATAGCAGCCATAGTGAAATAGTAATGCATCTACCTAGCATGGTACACATACCACCAGTGTGTCTCACTTAGCCGGCTTGATATCATAATGTTTTAGGTATCTGGCTGCAGAGGCTAGGAGTTTAATTCCTGACTGTGCCTCCTGTGAGTAGAGCTGACAGTCCCAAGGTACCTGCAGAAGGAGAGAATGATAAACCACTTCTGAATACTTATTACCTGGAAAACCCTGAGAAGGATTGCCATAAGTCAACACTGACTTGATGGCACATAATTATTGTCAGGTATCTCACTTACCTAGAATAGCGCTGCATCTATAGGAAAAAAATATTTACAAACTTAAGTTGATAGATGAAAATAGAGGAGAGAGGGCTCTCCACCATCGTTTTCAATGGCAGAATCCACCCAAATACTTCACAGGGCTCTTGCCTCAGAAAATACTACCCACAGTTCTAGTTTCATGAAAACTAACCACCCACACAGTTAATTTCTTATACATCCCAGCTTCTCAAACTAAGCCAAAGTGGCACGTAAGGCCTTCATTCCCATTCTCTTCCCAAGTGGTTATGAGCATGGCATTCAATGTGCTTCACTTTAGCTAAATCATGCTCATAGGAAATACTAGCTCTTGTTACACTGTGATACATTTGTGAACTACATATATAATTAAATTGAAGTTACAAAGGCAATTAACCCCATGTGTTTTGACTTCAAAATTTCAAAAGGTTGCATGATGACTCAACTTGAACTTTAAAACACATACGTGTATCCAGTGCAAATACTGATCAATAACATGTATAGTATGTGCCATTGTGCCAATGCCTACTTAGGGCCATCGTCCCAAGGTTTTCTAGATGTAAGGCAGCCAGAAGTAGTTTAATAGTCAGCCCTTCTGGGGATAATCTGGAACCATGTAGCTTGCCTAAACTGGTTGACAACCTCATCGGTCACACTTACTCTGGGTGATCTTGGCTGGTCCCTTCCCCAGGAGGCACAAGTCCCAGCCCCAGGCTTCTCAGCTTGGTATTTCAACCCTCTAATGCAATATAAGCTCTAGGCTGCACTCTCAAACCATCCATTGCCAATCAAAGCTCCTTTCATTGTCTATTATGTGACTAGGGAGTTTAAGAAAGCCAAGCGTGCTGCTTATTTCTCTCACCATAGTGTTTAATGCATTCTCTAGGTGGTTTACAACTTCAATTATACTGGCTACACAAGGGTACAAATTTTTATCAACCTCAGAAGGATGGAAGGCTGAGTAAACCTTGACTCGGCTACCTGGGATTAAACCCCAAGTCACAAGCACAAATTTGGCTGCGGTGCACCAGTTTAACCACTGGGGGAAAGGGGGGGGGCTCCAGCTCTAACCTACCACCTTCTGAGAGGCAAGTGAACCAAACAGAGGTAAAGCCAGAAAGAGCAAGCGGTGGAAAGTGTGAAATGTTCTGCTGTCTTTTAAGTCTGTCAGGAAATAAATGGAGGCTTTGGGGAAAGCCAGGTTTGCTTCCACATAGGGCGCTTTTACATGATCCCTAAGATCCGCTGGTGGCTTAAATTCGGACCAGAGATCTTGGGGGTTTGTCACTCTTCCTGTGTTCCCACCACTCCGCACTCCCTTGCTCCTGTCTGCGTGAGGGGAGGGAGAAAAAAAGGGAGAAAAGAATGCAGGCTCACCTCCATTCTGCTGTGTCGGGAGCAGCCCCAGAAGCATTCCAGTCTCTTAAAGGGGCAGGGGGCAAAAAAAATCAAACAGAAGGCGAGGACAGCCCAGCACTCACTGCTTTACAATCCGCATCAGAATTTTTTTTTACCTCTGGAGACCAGGTACCTTTAAAATGCGCCGGGGCGCGCTTAGGTGGGTGCGATCGTACTTAATTTTTTTAAAAGTGTGCAGCTGGTGGGAAAACAATTTAAAGCTCCGCATCTGGGAGCCCTATGCCTCGGATTTTAGGGGTTATGTAAAAGCGCCCATAGTTGGGTAGCCATCAAGCCCAGAGTCACACCAGTAAAGCTAGGGCTTCTGCCACCAGTGTTAGCTCCTACTTTGCTCTGCCCACCTGCCATGGGTCTGAGAACCTCCCTGTCATTTTGATTGCTATGCATCCCCCCCCCGCACCCCCCAGAGCAGCATTTCTCAACCAGTAGCATAGATCCCAGTAGAAGTAATTTAGGTGAGGCTTTCAGGAAAGCGAGTAATTTTTTCCCCCCAAATGTGTTGTTACATTGTTTATCCACTAATAGTTCCTTTTGTTTGCCTTTACTAGGGATCACATTTTCTCTGGCAGTGCCCCAGAGTGCAGCAAAGAGCGCATTGGTTTTCCAAAAAGAAGAGAAAAAGTACAAGATTGTAAGAGCATTACAGAAATATAAACTTTTCAGGCAGGTTATAATAACAAATCCTAATTAGAAAACAAATAAACAAACAAGGAATGCAAGTTTCCTATAAGACCCAAAACAAATGCATCGTTGTGCAACTAGCAACAAGGAGGGGAAATAATCAGCTTAATGAACATGCAAGTCTTCATACTGTTTCTATAAGTCAAACACTAATATAAGAATTCTTTTTTAAAGCAGGATTTCTCCCCTTACATTTTACAACAACATTGCCACTATCAACACACACGAGGATCACATGTCAGTACTGTCTTAAAAATGCAAACCAACACAGGTAAGACTTTCACAGAATGTATACCAATATGAACTGGAAGAGAGAATGCCTCAACCGATAAGAATCTACGGTCAGCACAGATAAGTCATTCCCTGAACAGTAAACACAGGTGCATTTGCCAGTGTATAAGAAAAGTTTATTCCTTTCACACAGAAACTTCTAGATATTGTATAGTAAAAAGTGTTAGAAAAGGAAACAAGTGGCCATGCTTTGGAATGCAGACGTTACTATCATTCTTCTCATTCTGCTATACCCTTCAATGGAGTTAACTGCTTTAGTTCTCCAGGTTTGCTTTCACCCATCGTGCTGAACCTTCACAAATGACTGGATTAAAGTATAAAGATGGGAAGGCTAATAAAGCAACTTTCATGGATGAACCTAGATCCAACATGATGCTAGTGGAGCAAAAATGCCAGTCACAAGTAATAGTGCAAAGGACACCTGCCCTTTCCTGTGCTGCTAATTGTGTAATAGAAAGCGGTCCTGGATTCTGACCCTGCGCCAACTCCAGAAATGTGTGTTTGCTAATGCGACAGCACTTGCAGGAGCACAGTTGTAGATCATGAACAGTGGCCGATTTGCAATGCACATTCAGAGTTGAGGCAGGAAGTACAGTAATTAGGTCCCATTTACATTGGACCATAGCCCTGTTCTAGAGCAGAGTCGTCCAATATTACATCCCACTGAAATGAGTAGAATATAAGCTACTCAAGACTAAGTTGCCTCATTGGTCCCATGAAATGTTGACTATGACATGCTTCCTGTGGACGGAGAGCCAGCATGGATGGAAGTGTATAATCCTGTTCCATTCCAATGCAAGTTCTGCAGCCTGTCAAATAACCTGCCCTATATTATGAAAGCAAAGTGTTCTGCTTATACACCATCCCATGGCACTTCAAGCACTCTCTGGGCAGTTTACAATTCAATTATGCAGGCTACAGATTGCCCCCACCCCCACCCAGCAAGCTGGGTACTCATTTTACCGACCTTGGAAAGATGGAAGGTTGAGTGAACCACTTCGCAAGCAGCATACTTAGCTTCTCAGCTTTGAAACTTAGGATGGAGTCAGCAACTCCCTCATTAAAACAGAAAGTCTACTTCCCATGGTATTCAAAAGGATCACCCAACCCTCAGGAGTACCTTTTCAGCATGGTTCTGCAGGAATCGGGGAGGCCAGTAAGTGCAATTTCATGAGCTGAAGTCCCTGAACAGCAGTCATAATTGAGGCCATTGGTACGTGTATCTTCATGTAACTACCATCCCTCCTATTCTTCACATCATTAGAAAGAACTCCCAAACCCTCGAGCACAATCTGCTTGAAAATAATTGGTCACTTAGCTGCATGTGGTGAGTCAACAGCATCTTGTGGGCTGGTAGGTTTTTATGAATCTATTTGCAAGGCTCACACAGAGGCATGCTTGAGTCTTTTAATCTCTGCCTCCCCATGGAAGAGTCTACATCACTGTTTGCCTCTCCATGGAAGACTTTATGTTGTCCTTTTCCTTCCTCACCCCTTTCTTTCTGGCATGGTCCTGAGAAGATCCATACACAACACCTGCATAATTCATGAAAGCACAAAGGGTTTAAAGCCCTCTTAACGTTACTGCCCCATCAAGCTCACCACTTATGCCTATTATTGGGCAGGATAGGGTTAATACGAAAAATGGGATGCCTTCTTTAGCTCTACATTGCCACCTGACACCCAAGGTGAGCTTGGGCTGGATTGAGACTTCTGATTTGTGAAGACCTGCTAACCTTGGAAGAAAGAGGAAGGTTCTTTTGCTCACCCTTGCAACCCCTTTGAAAATCTGCTCTGAACAGTTGGGGAGCCCACCATAGCATCATGACACATAGAATGGAGACTGCAGCTGGGGCCTGGAAGAAATAACAATTTTCTTTCCGTCGAACATGCATCAGACTCTCCAATGGGTCACAGAATAGAAGGAGCTCTTCTCATCCACAGTGCGGTTAATTCCCAGTTCATTGAACTCAATGGGTTTCTTCTGAGCAAACACATACATGGTACCGGTACCAAGTAATCTTACTGCATGTCCATTGCATGACGACGGGAGTTTGTCCCGACCACGCCCCCTGAACTGCAATTTAAGCGAGATGAGAGATTCCCCTCCCTGGCCTCGGGAATCTGCTTGTCTTGCTTCTCATTCTGAGACGAGAGCCCGTGAAGTAAGCCTCGTCGTGGAACAATTGCCAATTGTAGCTTGTTGCCATCTAGTGGCAGGAGTGCAAAGCGACATTCGCCAGTAAATTCTCTATGGAGTTAGCAATGCAGTGCTGAGATTTTAAAAGACAAATGCCTCGAAGTTTGCTCCATAATGCATTGAAGGCAAGGCTCTGGAGAATCGAAACATCGAAAAACGGAAGGTTGGACCGAAAAAAAGAGAATGAACGCAGAGAATTTCACATCTCATCACAGAACGAGGACGTGCAGTAACAGTCATCCCAGCATCATCAATCAGGCCTGTGGGTACACGGGAACAGGGGCAGAAGTGGGAGAAGACCACGTGACCACGACCAACGTCACAATGCAACGAACTTCCTCCCGGAACGAGAATGGACCTGAAGTAACCATCTTTAATATGAAGTTCAAAATCTCTGCTCATTTCCATCCCATGCAACTAGTCTCACACTTCAGCATCGTGCATTCCAACAGCTTCTCTCACCCTCCCTCGGATGTTCACGAAACAGACAAGGAACCACACACATCGCTGCATAGCTCTGCTCTGCTCCCAGGTCTCCCCAACCAGCACAGCAAATGGGTGAACACAGCTGCTTAAACAAAAGGCAACATTTTTAAAAAGCAAGTGAGAAACATCTGGCTGCTTTTAGAAAGAACTAATTGTGGACATGGCCTTAGATGACCTCCACACGAGTTCCACTGCATTTACAGTACTTTTTATCTTGGAAGTTTGCAATAGGATGGCCTCAGCTTGAAGTCAGTCACTGGAAATTATTCTTAAGCTGCCTGGCAAACAGAAATCTTTCCTCATTAAAGAGACCTCTACAAAGATGGGCTAGTGAATAACAGTAGGGACCTTGATTACCTAATTATATTGTCGAGCTTGTAAATGTTACCTTTTTCGAATTACAATTCCCAGGCCAGTATCCTATTTGCAGTCATATACTGTACTTGAACTTGCCACATCACTGGCTTCCTTTTATATCAACTGGCAAATGCCTTTTCCAACTTACAGGTATTTCATATATGCAGAAAATTATCCAGTACAAAGCTTCCTTCTGCAAGCTTGGGACAGGTCAAGCTGCTTGAGAAGCTATCTTGACAGCTGCACACATGGTGTGCTTATATGTGTGCCTGAAGAGGCTTTGCAAGGACAGACATTTTTCAGGGTATGGACAGAATCCTGTTACTTATCTACCTGGCTATGACAGCACAGATCTCAGCAATCTCTGCCAGTAGAGAAAATAAAGCTAGCATATCTTGTGGCATGCCAAGTCATGTGATTGATGCGAAATTTTACTTTGTTTATTTATTTATTGTATATGGGGCAAGGCCACTGAGGGCAATTTACAATAGAGCCATAGGAGAGGCAGATAAGGAATAAGCAATAAAATCAATCATAATAATGATAAAAAGACACTCCAACAATGAAGCTAACAGTGATTCATTACATTACACCTTACTGGGTATAAGTAACAGGTATCAGGCCATTTTGTTGACTTAAAAACAAGTATCCTTTGCAGGCTGCACTTTTCTGATTATGGAAATGGGAGTTTTAAAAATAACTAAAATCCAATTTTAAAATAAATCCTGTTTTGTGATTTAAAATGTTTAGTAAAACCAATATTAATGTACTGTATAATAAATTTAGAAATGTTTTTAGAAGGGATTGCTGCAGGAGGAAAAAATGAACAAATTCCAAATTGAATCCAATGTTTTGCTAGGGTGACATTGGCTGCTTTCACACAACCAATAAAATCCGCTGCAAAGTGCTCGCAGATGGGGAGCATAAAAATCATTCTCCCATGAGAAGCGGACTTTAAAAAAATTAAGTGTGACCATGCCCACTTAAGCGCGACCCAGCACATTTTACAACTACCTGGTCTTGAGGTGGTAAAATCTTTGCTGCTGTTCCGATGAGAATTTTCAACCACTATTCGAGTACGTGGGAACACAGAAAATCCGCACCAAACCCTTTTTGCCCCCATTATGGTATCTTTGCTGCAGTTCTCAGCCATGGGATCAGAATGGTTGCGGATTTTCAAAATGCGACCATGGGAACATCCAATCCGGGACATCAGCCATGTGGCCGCTCCGGGGGCTGATCTGGATCAAAGTTTGCTGTGGATTTTAGTGGTCGTGTGAAAGCACTTATTGTTCCTTGGGTAACAGGCAACAGAACCACCAGGGTGAACAACATCAATCTAATGAACTCAAGGAGATACAAATGTGCTTGTGTGTGGTTTGTAAATGAGCTGTGGAACACACAGAGACAAACTTCTGGAATTGCTTGTAAAAAAATGAGTGCAGGAGCTTGAGAATGACAAGTGTAAGGGTTAACAACCAGTAGGTAGAAGAGTCTGTGACTTAGCCTGGATGACGGACCCAGACGTGAAGTCTGCATGTACAATGCCAGGCAACAAGCCATTTATTTGGAAGAATAGAGACATCAATTTATTTCTTATTTTGCCAGTATTCGTTCATTTCGAATAGGACTGGGCTCTAGAGAGCAACTAGCAGCTGCAGAGAAATGCCCTGGATGTGGCTTCACCAATCCCTTTTCTATTTCTGTTACCCTGCTTCTGAATTCTTGGCCCTGATTCATAGTCAGTGCAGGTGTCGTCACATTAGTTCCAGGGATGTAAACGCAGCATAGCAGCAGGGATCGGCCAATAAATCAAACCATCAGCTGTGTCTGATTATTCATTTTAACTTCATATTTTGGCTGTACAGAAAATTGTAGAAAACATAATGCAGCTTCACTGGCCCCCCATCTCAGACAAGAAAAAAAAATATGAGATGGATACTACAGAGCTGTGGGGGGAGGGGCAAAAATTCCCAGCAAAAGCAGGAAGCCTATGAGTGCTTACTTAGAAACAAGTCTTGGGTCTTTCACTAAGCTCAATGGAACTTAATTTGTCTTTCACTAAGCTCAATGGAACTTAATTTTGAGTAGATATACAGAGTATATGACACTAAGCCATGACTTACAGTGTGTTTACACAGGACAGCTACAGACGTAACCACTTAAATGATTTTGGCTCCATCCTATGGAATCCTGTGATTTGTAGTCTGGTGAGGTATTGAGAATTCACCGATAGAGAGCTCTAGTGCTCCCTTCTGAACTACAGCAAACAATTTTAGGGCTCTCCAAGCTGAAGATCCCACAATTCCACAGAAAGCAGCCACAGTAGTTAAAGTACTATCAAGCTGCTGGAACCCTGTAGTGTAGATCTGTTTCAACATTCTCTGGATGTGGTGGGACTACTGAGCTTTGGAAAAAGATGGGGAGGAATGATGACACAATGGTGGTGTATGAAACTGTGAACAGTACAGAGGAGCAGTCGTACCAGTGTTGTTAGGATTCAAAGGGACAACCAGAACTGGCCTAACTTCTGAAAAAACTGAGGCAATTTCCTCCAGGAATACACTAAGTTGTTGCCTAAGGAAGATGATGGAGAGAAGCAGCACACCATTCCACTTCTTGGAGGACACAGCTGGGTGTGACACAACCTATCATACCACTAAGGTAATCCATTGCCCTCAGCTGCTATGGCCAGGCCTATCCCGTTGACAGCATTGAACTAAAAATCAACTCCCAGACCTTTTGGTTGATTTATTTGGAATTGAAGGGGCCACCTTGGGCAGCCAAATCACTTGAATCTGCACCAGTGGTAACATGCAATTAATGTGCTGCATTCACTAACATAACATGTGGGCCAAACATGACATGAGAGAACAAGCATCCGCACCATCCATATATAAAGTGGTGTGTGTGTGTGTGTGTGTGTGTGTGTGTGTGTGTGTGTGTGACACAAAAGTTGGAAGGGGGCAGTCATCGCTCTCACTCATTCCCTATTGCTTGCAAAATTCTCAAAAGTGGCCTCCCAGATCTAACATTTTCCCATTTCCTTCCTCATGCCTGGAAATGTGGTCCCTGACCTAACCTTGGAGTTGGTCCCAACACACACACAGCAGAACTGACATGCTGCATGCACACAACTGGAGACAACAAACGATGTAACCCCTGGTCAACAAAGACAAGCACCTATGTGGTGATAGGTAACTTTTAATATCCAAACATTTCCGCTCCTCCAGCTTACCAGGTATGAAAACTAAGGTCAGCAAATATCATTAAAAAGATGCTTCTAAAAGGACTGAAATTATAATCAAATTGACTTCAACTAAAGGTCTCACTGCCCCATTAAAGGTCTATGGAAGGAAGGAAGGAAGGAAGGAAGGAATCAGAACAGTTTGCCTTCAGGCAAAAAGTGTAAAACATTCAATATCTTTCTCCTACCTTTTTTGTATATTTTTAAAAAATATTTTAATATATATATATATATATATGTATATGTATATGTATATAAATATATCACAAATAGTACCATTTCCATGTTTCAGCAGAAACCTGGGAGCTGTACTAAAATAGGAACCCTACAATTTTATATTTAAAACAGTGCTTGATTATAGTGTTCCCTTTGCCCATCTCACCCCACAACCCCCTAGGGATCCAGGTGTGCCACTAAAAATTCTGGATGATCATTTTACAGCAGATTCACACAACTGTTTCTGAGGCGTCATTCAGATGGTCTTGTGGAAGTGCAAAAACAAGGTGAGATCACATGATGATGATGAGGAGGAGGAGGAGGAGGAGGAGGAAGAGGTCTGGAATCCCAAGTACAATACATTAGAACCTGAAAATGGTTGGAGTGGTAATGTTTGTGATGAGATTCCCTCCGCCCTCGGTCGTGGCAATCAGCCATTTCAGTGACTCACTGATTTGTAACTTTCAGTGATCTGAAATGGCCTCTTGCTTCCTTTGATGCTCTTCTGCCACAGTCAACACTTTTCCCCACCGCAACTATTGCAAGGCAAAGCTACATGTAACCTAACCCTACAGCAGGTCATTCAGATGATGGTCTCCCTATCCCTCTCCCTCCCTCCCTCCCTCCCCCCCCCTCTCTCTCTTCCTCTCTCTCTCTCTCTCTCTCTCATTTTTGTGTCAACCAACATTTACAACTGCAGAGGGCAAGGACTTTGGGCCAACACATACCGACAGCATGGATGCACAAAGCTTCAATGGTAAGCCCACCTCTCTGATCCTCGCACTGAACTGCCTGCCTGCACATAAGTGGGCTGGGATATGTTTAGGAAACACACATTTGCTGGAGCACAAGAATTCCCCTGAATCTCTTTAACATTTTTTTTCCTGAAATGGGGCCGAGAGAGGAAGCGAGTGCATTCCAAACCATGGTGACCACCAAGCAAGGTCATTTCCCCGCCTTCAAGTTGTAGAAGCCACTTTATTACCATCCACCCACCAAAAACATGTGTTTCCCTTTGAGTCTGGTTTCTTTTACCCAAGGTTTCCACACGCACAACTCTCTTCCCTGATCTCTCCCAAACAACAACCGATAACCAAGGTTACAGTTTCAACTTGACTTTTCCTTGTTCCCACCACCACCACCACCACCACCAAGGTGAATAGCTGGGTTGCTGTTTTTGAAAAGGCAAGCGACATAACCTGGCAAAGTGAGTGGAACATCCTTGCTGTCCTCCGTTCATCCACTGTAAGCATGTTGAGCAAGGGGAATTTTTTCCCTCTGTGGAGCCAATGAGTCAACATTGGGAAGAAGCAAGTCCCTGCCACTTCTCCTTGGTCCTGCCTTGTTCCACCCTAAAAGCACACCTTTTCTAAGGGAGTCTCTCTGTGGGGGCTGAGATTTGTACCCGTCCTCCCAATGGTCTCCTTAACCCAGGCATGTCCAAACTTCGCCCCTCCAGATGTTTTGGACCACAACTTCCACAGTCCTTTGCCATTGGAAATACAGGTTTGGAATTCTGGGAGTTGTGGTCCAAAACATCTGGATGGCCAAAGTTTGGACATTCTTGCCTTAACCACTTCGTTCAGACTGGTGGGGTGACTGCTGCCACCTATCAGAGCAAAGCTGACAGGCACAAGAGACGGCCGAGTGTTTATCGGGTTTTGTGCTCATGTTTCACACCGTTGTCCCATGAGGAGTGGGGTGGGTTGGGGGTTATAGGCTGCATAGGCAGCTGTAAACTTACTTCTCTGGGCCAAACTAGATCTGACTAACAACCTCTCATTAGAGCAGAAATCAAGTTAGTCCACCAGAAAAGCAATTGACAGCAGGTGTGCAACAAAAGCACATCCTTATATGCTGAAGACCAAGCACAAAACAATGCAAGATAAACGGCCCAATCCAGCAGGGGATAAGAGAGATTCTGGCTGTGGCAACCACAGGCATCTAGCAATGAAGGGATTGCCTCTTTTAAATGAGCGGTTGTACTGTACACAGGCTGTAAGGGAGTCATTGCATCCTACCTCCCCAATCCCGCAGCCCCGATGGCTAGTGGAAAGTTAGTGGGAGGGTGGGGGAGGTGTTCTGGGAAGGCCAGTTGTTACAGGGGGGGGAAGGTCATTTTCTGCAGCAGGACAAAGAAACTGAATGTTATGTATAAAACTACTTCTTTCTAGATCGGATTGTGCTACCCATGTTAAGTGCCCCACTTCTGTTGTGAACACAGAGCATCTTCATTCACTACAATGTCTGAGGATGTTCTTCAGCATTTCCCGGTATTGAAATGAATGCAGCGGGCATCTCTTGCATCATGTGAGCCCCAGAGCCTGTGTTGCTTGCTTCTTTTTTCTAGCTTGAAACTTACAAACAAAACGAAACTTAAGGCTTCTCATCTAAGCATGCTAGGAAATTGACTCCTGGGTCAATCGATTTCATGACTGAGATGCAGAGCTTTACACCGCTTGGGGTGGGTGGGATTTAAAATTGATTCTGTTGCCTGGACTTCCACACGCCCTCTCGGTCTCCAGGGTGAGTGTTGGGAGAGCGTTTAGCAAAAATAAAATACAAATGTCTTGACTGATCCGCCACAGAAGTAGTGAAAGATGCTACACACACAAAAAAAAAAAGAGGAAGGCATAGCCGGCCATACAGAAGTAACACCACCATGAAGGTTGTTTTGGCAAGAAAGAGGAGGAGAAGAAAAAGAAACATAAAAACAAACAAAAAGAAAACAGAGACACACAATAATTCAAGCAACTGGTTTAGAACTGCCCAGCGCTGCTGGGATCACACTGCAAGAGACGGACGATGGATGGATCACTCTTGGCTCCACGAATAAACTCTTCCAGAGAAAGTTTTCCTAGAAAAATAAACAGAGATGCTGGTTTAAGCGTCTCTGCGAGGCTTATGGTTTGAGCACGTTTTTAAAAGACATGTGACTTCCACTTCCCCCGCCCCCCACCACCACCGTTCAGATTTCAAAAAGAAAGAGCAGCACTGGCTGTACGTTGTCCGCCCCAAGCATTTGCACAGGTGTCTCTTTTTCACATGTGCAAAAATTTACTGTCAACAAATGGAACTGTTTCCCTCACGTTGCCCTTCTACGGTATGTGTATATAACATTTCTGCTTATGTAATTGTTTGAACTTTTGGGAATTTTTTTCCCCCTTGTTAATTAAAACCAAGTTTACTCTTTTGGATGTATAAATCTTCACTGTGACCAATTTGTTTGCATGGTCTTACATGCCAGTCAGAACAAGAAATGTAAACATTGCTCGGCTGTCATAAACATGGGGTGGGGTGGAGGACTAAATGTAGTCTCTACCAGCCTTCAGTCCGACAAGCAAGTCCCCGCTCAAAGCAACACAGGACGGAGTCTCCAGCCTATACCTCTAAAAAGCATGACTGAACGGAGAGCTAAGACAACCACAGCTTCAGGAGAGTCACTTATATCTCCTGGCCTGCCTCGGTATGGCACACTTTATGACCCACTCACGATGCCAGGTGGAGAAAACAGTAGTGGAAAACACCGCTGGTGTAAAAATGAGGAAGAGAAGCTGATTTAAAAGTCAATGGTGATAAATGGGAAGGTGTCTTAAATAGAATCAGACTCTTTGTTTATCCACCTCAGGGTTGAGGTTTGTGGTCATACTGAACGCTGTCACTTGCTTCTGGAAAAATTACCAGTGAATCCAGATTCTGTTGTTCCTTCTCTTCTGTCAGAATTATAGACTCATAGAGTTGGAAGAGACCTCAAGACCTATCCACTCCAACCCCCCTCCCCGCCATGCAGGAACCCCCATCACCATGCTCCCCGACAGATGGCCATCCAGCCTCTGCTTAAAAACCTCCAAAGAAGGAGACTCCACCACCCTCCGTGGCAGCATCTTCCACTGCCGAACAGCTCCAACCGCCATGAAGTTCTTCCTAATGTTTAAATTGAATCAGGAAAGGAGACTCTTTGCCTTCTCTATCTGCAGATCTCTATGGTGTATATGATGGTGCGGCTGCAACCAGGAGCTATCTTACGCCACAGAGAACTGTTGTGAGATGCTGTTGAATTTTCAGGGTGGTGAGCGTAGACAGTGGCGAGTGGGCTGTGGCAGTGACACTACTGTTGGTGGCAGGTGTTGGCAAGGTCCCAACATTCTCCTCAAACATCATGGGGAGCTGCCCTCTCCTCTGCTACTCCAGTTTTGTCCACTCTGACGCCCATCACCTGCTCCATAGCTTCAGATAGAACTTCTGCTGCATTTGTCACTTGAAGGCTTTTAAGTTGAGATGCCAAACGTTAAACCCAGGACTTGGTGCCCTGCAATCCGATTGTGCCAGCAGTGAGTGCTGCATTTCTTACTTTGTGTTTTCAGGTTTACCTTGATTTAAACTTACATAAGAACACAAGAAGAGCCCTGGTGTATCAGGCCAAAGGCCCATCTAGTCCAGCTTCCTGTATCTCACAGTGGCCCCACCAGATGCTGCTTGGGAGCACATGAGACAACTAGATACCTGTTTCCTGATACTGCTCCCCTGCATCTGGAACTTGGGGGGGGTACCCTCCTTTTATGTCTTGGCACAGTAATCTGTGAAGGACTTTTCCACTATGGAAAATCTGCATAAGGCATATGACTGACTGTGTGCCAGTCATATGCATCATGCAGCAACAGACTCTCCTATTGCTTCTAAGCACGGCAGCAACTAGATTTAATTGAGCTGCTCCACTAGTAAAGTGCTATTCATACTTAAGCTTTGCTCTTCCTCAGTAGGTGATTTGAGTGCCTTCCCAGCAGCAAACCTGTTCTTCCAAAATTATCTTGTTTCACTTTGATTTAGTTCATCAGATGGTTTTTGAGGAATACCATTTATATAAGTGGTTTATAATTGATTTTTTATGCATTGTGGGCCACGTTCTCCTGCTGCCCCAGCAGTATTCAGGATTATACTTTTACACCACTGACACCACAACCAGTACATTCTATGATGGTGTTCAATCAATTTCAGTTGTCTCTTGAATACTTGCACAAAAGCATTCAATTTATTTTTCTTCAGCATCTGTTATTAGAGCACACACCTGAGTGACAATACGGTTATTAGGTTCTCCATGAAATGTTAATGAATATTATTTATATCAACACGCCTAAGAACCTGTGCTACATTTCACGTGCTGATCACAGGTACACTGATCCTTCTGCCTTTGTTATTTCCAGCACCTTTTACTTTACAAGGTCCAAAATATTCAGGAGAGGTTTTCTACTGCTTCCTTCCGCACACCACCAATGAGATTTAACCTGAGTGCAGCTGCCACCGTCTATGAAAGATTCTGTGCCTCTGGCACTGCCACTTTCCTGTACTGCTGCTGCTCAGTAGCTGGCCTTAAGGAATTTCTGCCCCCTCATGATCTCTGGAAATTATTAACAATTTCTTCCTGAAGATACAGTAGGACCCCAGTATCCGCTGGGGATTGGTTCCAAGCCTTCCTGTGGATAATGAAAACCGTGGATAAGAGAGAACACCAACATGTCCCCAAAACTGCTGTTTTGTGATAGTAACTTGCTTTACAGCTGCTGTTTTATGACAGTAGTTCGCTTTACAGCTGCTCTTTGTGACAGTAGCTCGCTTTGCAGTTGGTGTGGATAAATGATTTGGTGGATACAGGGGTCCTACTGTAGCTGGATTTCACTGGACTCATTTTTCATTTTGTAATGACATCTCCAACTTTCATCCTGGCACATACTTGTAGCTAAATATATATTTCTGAAGGCAGACTGCAACGTTAACCATTTTAGAAAGTAAACGCTTGCTTGAATTTGATTGACTGAAATGTCTATTAGTCCTTTGTACAGATTTCTAGCAAAATCTCACACGGCCCCGAGTGACAGCGCGCTACCGACTTGGAAAGCTGGACACAGTCCAGTGCTGGATTTATGCACGAGCTACATAAGCTTCAGCTCATGAGGCTCACGTGAAAAGTCTCTGAATAATTTAAAAAAATCTGTTAGGATACACATTTGTGGTAATATTATGGGACCTCACAAAAGTTGACATAGCTTAGGGAGTCAGAACATCTTAACCTATCTTTGGGGGGAAAACATTTAGAATTCTTTCCTATCCTGGATTTAGGAGCAGAGACAAGCTTCTTATCTATAGATAAAATGCTTTTTATCTATAGACACTTCTGTATCTCTGAGACACTTCTCACTGTCTCCTTTGAGCCTTAATCTTTAGACTGGAAGTCTTACTGGCCTAAACTCAAATCTCATAGCTTAAGTAAGACATGGACTGGCTGCAGGTCTACAAATACACACAGTTAACATCAACAACAGAACCCTAACATCACATATCCTGCAAGACAACCTGCTGTCTACAATGGTACGCTTCTGTTTATTTAGTAACTCCAACTCTTCCATAGCAATCAGAGAGAACACAATAAACAGAAGCTGGTTAAATACAGATGCCCACACCCACAAAGATATTTACCATCTCGATTAGTGTCCATCTGGCGGAATATCTTCTCTGTCCTTTTCTCTGGCGTTGACTCATCTTCTGGCATTTTCATAACCGAAGAAACCATCTTGTAGATTGCCTACAAAGACAGGTGCAAGAAAGAGTTTTGGAGGCATGGGGATAAGCACAGCACCAGATGTTAGACATGAATGGGATTTCTGAAAATAACCAATCCGTGTTTGTGCAAATCCATGTCTGAAAGCACTGTGAGAACCACCTCAGGTGTTGTCATGCTGTCCCCTGCATTCCTCAGTTTCCTATTTGTTTCCTACTTTGTTTTGTATGGACCAGATTCATAAATGACATTACATGCACTGTAAGAGTCATACATGAAAAGAATGTCTCTGTTCAGGTATACACAAATTCATATTTGGAGAAGGCACAGGTGGCGTCTATTACTATTAATGCAAGAAAGGTCATATTATTATTAATGCAAGAAAGGAGGTTGGTGGAGTCTCCTTCTTGGGAGGTTTTTGAGCAGAGGCTGGATGGCCATCTGTCAGGAGTCCTGTGATGGGGGTTCCTGCATGGCAGGGGGTTGGACTAGATGGCCCTTGAGGTCTCTTCCAACTCTAAGATTCTATGATTCTATATGTAAATGATAAACATAAGGTTTCAAAGTAAAGCTGTACTAGAACATGCATAATGAATAAATCAACCCTGCTGAAAAAAAACCCTAAAGAAAGTCTGTGAAGCTTATAGTGTTTATTTCATACAGTATTTTTCGAGAATAGTATAATTGTCCTTAATACATACACAATTTAAGGACATGCACAAGTTTTGCTGGTCACATGGAAACTCATTTCAGAAAAAAAAAGTTCTAATTAGAGCCAGAATCCTTTTTGTTTTGTTTTTGACTTTACAGATAAAACATGGAGAACAACAAAAAAGTAATAGTACAGCTTTCTCAAGAAATGTATGATCTGATACAGTGTCTTTCCATCTAATCAACGTAAAAATTTAAAAAGCTATAAGCATTCACACCACTGCAATCTGTATCAGATCAGAATATAACGCCAAAATTGACAAGACTTCCTAGTGGGGAAACAAGTCATGTCATTCTTAAAAAGATAAAAAACAAAACAAAAATGCAAGCTGACAATAAAACATCCTGGGGAATGCAACTGCTGTGCAATTCTAACCCCATAAAAACAATGTGGCTTAGGTGGTAGTGAGATTCTCCTTTGCACAACTGCATATTTTGACAGTTGCATGTGTGACCGTTGCATTATCTATGTATAAATAAGTACTGTAGCAGGATTCTACCTTTTTAGTTGTTGTGGCTAATGTTACTGAAATTATTTTTTTACTCCTCAAGAAAATCTTCCAAGGTTTTGCTCAAACAGCAAATTAGAGCCAATATTTTGCTCTGACACCCTGTACACTGGATAGAAGATTCAAAGATTGCAATGGCAGCCTGAAAGGATAACCCATGGGGTCCCCTACAGTGAGTCTATGGGACAGGCTAACTAGTTATGACAGATACACTGAAAAGTAAACTTTCATTAAAAAATAGGATTTTTTGCAAGCTTGTTGCATCCATGTATCAGGTGCTTTGAAACACATTTTTATCTCACCTTCTAGCCTCTAGATCAGGCATGTTCAAACTTCGGCCCTCCTGATGTTTTGGACCACAACTCCCAGAATTCTAAGCTTAGATTGCCAATGGCAAAGGACTGTGGGAGTTGTGGTCCAAAACATCTGGAGGGCCGAAGTTTGGACATGCCTGCTCTAGATCATACGGACTCTTCACTCACATAACCAACAGCCAAAAGGGGGAAAACATAGGCTATGCATGAGGCCAATTGGTTCACACGAGGAAAGGCAGGTTCTGGTCTTAGTTTCCAATGCAGAACACTCAACCTCTCTTCTCTTGGCAATGAAACTGAGACAGATCTGCCCTTTGGCCTTAAGGGCAATTCCGGTTGGCAGAGATTTAGAATTTATAAGCTTGCTCTGATAACTCAAAACAAGGAAGCGCTTACATAAGACCCACTTTATGACATGAATGTGTGTGTGCATGTGTGCGTGCGTGCTGCGTCGTTCCAGTTGTGACTGACTCTTCATGACCCCATGCCCAGGAATACTGCAGTGGTTTGCCAGTTCCTACTCCAGGCGCCTACAGCACCTGGTATTCCCTGGTGGTCACCCATTCAGTGGACCCTTGTATAACAAACGGTTTGTATAACATAAAATTTGTACAACATAAAAAGTTCCAGAGATAGGGGAAATTTACTTAACAGAATCGCCTATGGGGCAAATCTGTACAACATAAAATGGGATCACTCTGTTTTCAATGCATTCCTATGGGAAATTTGTATAAAGGAAAATTTGCTTAACATAATTTCATTTGGAATGAATTACTTCCTTTATACAAAGTACCACTGTACTAACCAGGGCCGACCCTACTTAGCTTCCGAAATCTGGCGAGATCGGATGTGCTTAGGCCTAGGGCATCTAGGCAGCCCTAGGTCGTGAATAAAATTGCATTAATTGATAAGTTTCCAGGGATGCACATGTTCTAATATCTAAAAAGGTTATGGCTTTTCCCTTTCAAAGAAAATCAACATTAGGCAGGTTTTTACACAATACCTTTTTTTTCCTACTGAAGAGAACATATGGAAGGCCAAGAGAGGAGGAGGACTTATAGCACTGTCTTTACTGGTAAAACCAACCCACATAGTATAAGTGGCACATACCTGAACGATTTCCAACATCTCTGCCTTGCTGATGTATCCATTCCCGTCCAGGTCGTACATGCTAAACGCCCACTTCAGCTTTTGCTCCAGTTTCCCTCGGGACGTTACGCTCAAGGCTATGATAAATTCTCTGAAGTCTATTGTTCCATCCCCATTCGCGTCAAACGTACGGAACACATGTTCAGCAAATTTAGAAGCGTCCCCGTAAGGAAAAAAATTCCCATAGATTTTCTTGAACTCCTCCATGGACAAATGCCCACTGGGACAGTCTCTCAGGAAGCCTTTGTACCATTCTTGGATCTCGTGTTCCGTAAAGTCTGTGCTTTCTAGCAAATCTTGCATGACTTCGGGGCGCAACTTGCTGTTCTGTTTCCCCATGTTGGCGTCAGGGTCTTCTCTGAAGAAGGCAAGAAAAGAACCTGAGTTAGTTTCTCATTTACAAAGCTACTCATAGTGAACACTCTGAATCTTCGAACGACCTTTAAAATCTATGTTCTTGTTGCTGACAATAAAGCATAAGAACATAAGAACATAAGAAGAGCCATGCTGGATCAGGCCAAAGGCCCATCTAGTCCAGCTTCCTGTATCTCACAGTGGCCCCATCAAATGCATCTGGGATCACACAAGACTAGATATCTGTCTCCTGATACCACTCCCCTGCATCTGGCCCTTGAAGTAACCTGGTTTAAAGCCTGGAGATTACACATCTCTCCCTCATGGTTTGTAACCTGTGATGGACTTCCAGGAATATGTCCAAACCCCTTTTGAAGGCAACCAGGCCAGATGACATCACCACATCCTGTGCCAGGGAGTTCCACAGGCTAACAATGCGCTGGGTGAAAAAAATTTTTTTTATCTGTTCATAGTCTCCCAGCCCTCAATTTGATTGTATGTCCCCTAGTTCTGGTATTTTGTGAGAGGGAGGAGAATGTCCCTCTATCCTCTATGTTTCATCACATTTGCCCCACATGGTCCAGACTCGTGTGATATATTTTTTTTTAAAGGATGGTATTGAGGACGAGGCACATGTTAGGGCAGTAGCTGACTTTTGCTCTTGCACCAGGCTGAATGCCTGATGTGGCCAAGGAAATTCCCGGGCAATCAGTAACTTCTGAAAGAACCATGACAGGCTGGAGTAGGTGAGATCTGAAGATACCCTGGGAAACACACAAACCACCATGCACACCCCCTTGGCTCTTATCTTTATTTATCTACAAGAGGATCATACCAGTTAAGGCTGATTAGAATATATGACATATGATACACTTAACTTACTATACTCCCTGTTTCACCTGGAGATGCCCGGTGCAGCATAAAGTGTTCTGCTTATATACCATCCCATACCACTTCAAGTAGTCTCTGGGCAGTTTACAGATTTTAATTGCAGCATGGAGGCTACACATTGCCTCCCCCCTCCCCGCCTGCAAGCTGGGTACCTCGGAAGGATGGAAGGCTGAGTGAACCTTGAGCCTGCTACCTGGGATTGAACCCCAGGTCGCACACTGGGTAGTGTAACAGGCATACTGCATAGTGTGACAGACTAGGGTTCAAGAAACCTAGGTTTGAATCCCCACTCAGCTGTAGAAACTCCCTAGAGGGTGGCAATGGTAAAACCACACCTTAAACATCTCACTTACCTTTCAAGCTCTACTAGGGTTGCTACAAGTCAGTTCCAACTTGATGGCACACAACACTTGCATATTTCATCTGAGCTTAGACAAGATCCTCTTACTGGGTTTGGATTATACCACCCAGAGTTCCACAGCCAGAACAGTCTGCAATGTATGAGATACACACTGTATCTCTCACTTTTGACAACATTCTCACAAAGTGTGACTACTAACTCAGCCTTGTTCACCATCTCCTTGGGGGTGGGCTAGAGGTAGAACAAGTGCACTGCACATTTAAAAGGCCCAGGTTCAAAATCATATTAAACACTAGTTGGCCTAGCAATGTCAATCCAATACATTTCTGTATTTAATAAACGTTAGTTTAAATACAAGGAATACCTGGTCTTCTTCATACTCCATGTCCATGAAATTATTTCCCTCCTCACCACAGTTTTTAAATTAGAGGATGTCATTAAGATAGATGCATATTGGATGTATTTTTAAATTATGCTTTGTATCCGTTAGTGACCAGATATCAAAATCAATTGGTTTCGCCAATATTTTTTGAAAATAAAAGCAAAATTTTACTGCTTATATACTGCCCAGCAGCACTTAAAACATTCTCTAGAGAATTTACAAGTACATTATGCAGGCTAAACATTTTCCCCTCAGCATGAGCTGGGTACTCATTTTAATAAACTCAGAAGGATGGAAGGATGGCTGAACCTTGAGCCAGCTACCTAGGACTGAACCCCAGGCCACGAGTGGAGTTTGACTGCAACACAGCAGTATAACCACTGGTTCGTGAGGTTCTTCTAACATCTTTTTAGAAGCCAGGGAAAATACTAATACTAATAAAAGTATAGCACAGTGATGGCAAACCTTTTAGAGACCTAGTGCCCAAATTGCTATTCAAAACCCACAATTTTTTCACAAAGTTCCAATACAGCAATTTAACCGGAGTCAAGGTGGCTGTGAACGGGCGATGTCGGGTGACCACAGAAAGGGCTCCAAGTGCCACCTTTGGCACCCATGCCATAAGTTCGCCAACACTGGTATAGCACGACCCATTTGTCCTTTAAATTCATTATGTAAAAATATACCCAAGCACAACACATCGATTGGAAATTGGTGCCTTTTGGCCATTAAACTGCACTCTGAAGGTCACAGCTCCAGCTTAAAAGAGTAATCCAATTAGCTTTCTTAAGAACACCTACGAAAGAAAAGGGCATACAATTTAATGGAACTAAAATGGCCTCTTCAGGAACTAGGTATTCCTCTTGCCAGCCAGGACTGCCATCTGTCAGGACATTAGGGAGACAAATGCAGATAATTAGAGTCCTTGAGCAAAAGCAGGCCACATGAAGTGCTCAATAATTCATTTAACATGGGAAATATTGTCAAATTGTTCATAGGACCCTGAGTGCGTAAAGCACTGAACTGCCCCCCATGCACATTCTCCCTCTAATACTGCTTTCATCCATATGATACATGAGTCAGTTTACACAATTTTTATTTATTAATTATTATCCAACTTCTTTTTCAAGGAAGTCAAGGCAGCACAGACCGTTCCATCTCTTCTTCTTGTAGCAACATTGTCAGGTAAGATAGGATAAAAGGTTCAAGTGATCTGGAGCCCTAAGGGGGGGGGGAGGCAGTCCAACTTTTTGTCTTGCTCTCAGCTGGCTGCATGGAATCTTGTAAGGCTTTCAATATCCTCAATGAGGAACTGAGTTGAGACAGCTTACATTAGCGATAACGTAGACCTTAGTGAATATATCTTTCAGATTTCTAAAGTGATCCAATTGGGATTTGAACCCATGGCTTTGCCAGTCCTAGTCTGTTACTCTATTGACAGCTGATGCCTGTTGTGTTTAACTGGGCTGAAAACGCATCACACGTCTTTGAGGACAAGGGTGGCAGTCGCAGCAGGGGGCCAAAGCGTTCATTCACAGGCATAAACAACAAAAGCAAGCAAGCATTCATAGATGGGGCCTTGAATTTTCCACCTTGGCTCAGTAGGCACAAAAGTGGAAGTAATTTGGCCTGGGTCAGTCTCAGCCTGAGGTGTGTCGACATTTCACCAAGAAATCAGCCACCACTTGCTAACCCGCTAAAATCATACTGGCTCTTATTGGCTTTAAGTATTTTGCATCTAGGTTTTGTTTGATAGCTGCTTGATAAGACAGTAAGTTAAAGCAAGCTCAGAAATGTGTGCTGCGCAGAGGGGGTTAAGCTGTTTTCATCTTCTTGTCCTTCCCTCCCTATCACCAAATTCTCACAACAACCCAACTCAAGCGTTGGATTGAAAAACTCTCTCTCTCTCTCTCTCTCTCTCTTGCTTAGACATAACTGTCATCCTTATTTATACAGTAAACTGGGCTAATTCTCAAAATAAGCCGGGCGGTTTCTCAGTGTTGTTGTCCAACAGCCTCCGCAAAGGACTCAACTTTCAGAATTCTGGGCATGAAGGAAGCAAGAAAACAAAACAAGGAAACCTAAAACCATTTAGTAGCACCAGCCTCACCGTAAGAGGTCTGATCACCAGCTAGGAAAGCTAGGAAGCAAGACAGTGGACATCTGACCTCTGCAGCCAGAGAAACCTCAAGTAAGCAAATACCTGCAATTTTGCCTCTCTGCTGGCAAGAAAGAAGAATCCAGGAGAAAGCCCTTATTATTATAAATACAGTCTCGGAACCCAAGATCCCACTGAGAACATTTCATATGGGTTTAAAGTGTGTTTTACCAATCCCCTCCTTGTGTGCCTCTATCTTTCCCCATCTAGCTCCAGACACTAAATGGATCCTCCACTGTGAGTTTTGGGAACACAAGGGAGACCACTAGGTAATAAACTGATGCTTTGATGTATCTGGGTTTTGTATCTCAACCTGGTACCACATCAACCAGTGATTCCTTTTTTAAACCTTGTTATGTGTAGATTTCGCATTTCTTTAAAAGAAATTAAATATGCACCTCTTTTATCCATGTCTATGCCTTTTATTTGAAAAAACACATTTTAAGCCCAAAGTACAGACACTCTAACCAGAAATTAGATTACAAACTTTGGCCAAGTGAAAAAGATGACTGCATTTCAGGCAGGAAATAAGCCTTGGGCAAGTGAATCTAGCAAGGAAAAAAAAGACTAGATTGGTCTGTCTTTTAAATATGATATCCTCGCTATCTGTCACCACCCCTTCAATCCTCCACCTCACCTGAGCTGGTTACTCAATTTAATAACCTTGAAAGGATGGAAAGCTGAGTCAACCTCAAGCTGGCTACCTGAGCCTGGGATCGAACTCTGGTTGTAAGCAGGCTTCACTGCAGTACTGCAGTTTAACCACTGTGCCAGAAGGCTCCTGCTTAGTCAATAAAAGCCCAGGCAAATTAAGAAACACCTGATTGCCAGTAGAAGGACAAAAACAAGGGGACAAGCTAGCCTTCCCGAAATGACACAGCCATTAGAAAATTGGGAAATGTGAGTTTTAGCACAATACATTTGGGGAATGCTTTGCTGAAGAAGGCTGTTAGATAATGCATGCTTCATCTGTAGCATTCACTCCTTATATGCTTTAGTCAATAATGTTGCATGTGGCTCTCTAATCAAATGAAGACCTAGAGACAACAATATATTTTACGTTTCAGAACTTTAAGGGGTGGAACAAAGAAGGAGCAGGGCTGTGAGTAAGAGATCTGAATCTGAAAGAGCCAAAGAGGACTGGAGGATAGCAGATGTCACACCAATTTTTAAAAAAGGAAGGAGGGGGGACCCAGGAAACTACAGGCCAGTTAGCCTTACATCTGTCCCAGGGAAGATGGTGGAAAGCCTCATCCAAGAGAAAATCTTAAAACACATAAAAGAACAAACCTTGCTGAGAGAAAATCAGCATGGCTTCTGTAAGGCTAAATCTTGTCTGACAAACCTTTTAGAATTTTTTGAAAAGGTCAACAGGCACGTGGATTTGGGTGAATCGGTAGATATAGTCTATCTGGATTTTCAAAAGGCTTTTGACACAGTCCCTCACCAAAGGCTGCTGAGAAAATTGCACAGTCAGGGGATAAGAGGACAGGTCCTCTTATGGATTGAGAACTGGTTGAGATCCCGGAAACAAAGAGTAGGTGTCAATGGGAAATTTTCACAATGGAGTGAAGTGAAAAGTGGTGTGCCCCAGGGATCTGTCCTGGGACCGGTGCTTTTCAATCTGTTCAAAAATGACCTGGAGACAGGGATAAACAGTGAGGTGGCCAAGTTTGCAGATGACACAAAACTTTTCCGTGTGGTGAAAACCAGAGAAGATTGTGAAGAGCTCCAGAAGGATCTCTCCAAACTGGGGGAATGGGCTGAGAAATGGCAAATGCGTTTTAATGTAACCAAATGTAAAGTAATGCATATTGGGGCAAAAAATCCAAACTTCATCTATCAACTCATGGGATTGGACAGATTCCTGGAGGAAAAGTCCATCACAGGTTACTAACCATGATGGAGAAACCAGGGTACTTCAAGGGCCAGGTGCAGGGAAGTGGTATCAGGAGACAGATATCTAGTCTCATGCCCTCCCAAACGCATCTCGTGGGGCCGCTGTGAGATACAGGAAACTGGACTAGATGGGCCTTTGGCCTGATCCAGCATGGCTCTTCTTATGTTCTTATGTTCTTAAAGAGGCTGGAGCTGCTGTTGCCACAACTGCCAAGACCTTTGCCAGCTTGGTTGAGGCACCATTCTCATAGGCTTGAAGTGATATTTTATTCTGGTGTTTTGAAGACTCTGCATGCCGAGCTGATTTTTCTGTTATGGATACCCATCTCAGTTGAGGAAGAGATCTTGGATTTTTGTTTCAACTTGGCATTCAAAACAACACGTGACCTTTGCAATTCTACATCTTGTGTTGCTGCTGCTGCTGAGGACTTGGGTGCACAGATTGTAGCATCTCATTGTTATAATTGCTCATAGTGTCTGTTATACAGCTGTGACTATGAAGAGACTCATTTTTGTAAAGCTGTTTTTACAAGGTTCATCAACAGATATCTAAGTAAAGTAATGGCCCCATAGAATTTAAAAAGTGTTTCTGTAGCAAGCTGGCTTGTTATCCAGACCAGCTTTTGCATATCACAACTGAATGGAAAAGGTACTGTTAACAGCTACAAAAAGCAAAATCCCAAAATGTATTGGAAGCGTCTAATTTAAACATTCTATTTTTATGTCGCTCTTATTGCCCTGGTAATGCTCCTACATTCCTCAGAACAGACATTCCCCCACCATTCTTGGCATAGGAGAAGAATTTGTTTTGAATGAAAAAATAACCTAATTGAAAATAACATGATCTTTGCAAACGCCAGAAGTTATAAATAGAAAAATATTTGGGACTCAGATGCCGGAGAGGGAAAGAATATTTGCTAAATTCCTTATTCTCATGGATTTAGGCTGTCTCCACCCAAGATACTTCAAGGAAAGATTATAAAGCTCTGCACCATTAAGGTATCCGTAATGTGGTACATCTGATCTCGCTTGGTTTCAGAAGCTAAGTAGGGTCGGGCCTGGTTAGTACTTGGATGGGAGACCACTAGGGAATACCAGGTGCTGTAGGCGCCTGGAGTAGGAACTGGCAAGCCTCTCCGGTATTCCTGCCAAGAAAACTCCATGGACATGGGGTCATGAAGAGCTGGTCATGACTGTAATGACGCAACACAACAAAGTGCAAATATGTAACATAACATAACATAACATAACATAACATAACATAACATAACATAACATAAAATGGAATAAAATAAAAATTCTCTCTCACACACACACACAAAACAAGTTCTAAAAGGCTGGTGGATTTTTTTTAAAAAAAGACATAACCCCCTCCTCCCAAATCTAATGCAATCATCTTGATTTGGGACAATTCATGTGATTTACAGATAGAGCAGTTGAACAAAACAACAGGACAATACTGCAAGAAGAAAAAACTTTACAAATATTATACAACAGATATTGCAGTTAAAACAATTATGTTTAAAACCACCATTCACGTTGTGAACTAAGGTGGAGGGGAGCAAAATCAGCAACCCAAAGCAACTAGAACAGTTAACATCTGGGATTTGGGAAAACTGCTTTTGAAAGGCTCAGAGGAATTTTTTGAGTTGTAATTAAAAATGGGAAAAAAAGGTAAAGGTTCCCACCACACATGCATGCTAGTCGTGTCCGACTCTAGGGGCAATGCTCATCTCTGTTTTTAAGCCAAATAGCCAGTGTTGTGCAAGTCTGTGGCCATGCAGCTAACATGGCTGCACATGGAACACTGTGTACTTTCCTGCTTTTTACGGTGGTACCTATTTATCTACTTTTATATACATATTTTCGAACTGCTAGGTTGGCAGGAGCTGGGGTTAACAGCAGGAGCTCACTCCGTTGTGTGGCGCCCGGGATTCGAACAGCCAATCTGCCGACATTGCAGCCAACAGTTTCAGCGCTCCTAACTGGTGGTTCATGTTGGTTTGCTCTTGGTGTGAACAAGTGTTGGGTGACAGATGTCCCCTCAGGGGCAGCTCCCCTGCTTCCTCGCTCTGCCTCCTCCAGGTGCTCCTCCTCTGAATGGGCGCCTGCTGGAGAAATCACTAAACACCTCTTCAGACAAAGAACGAACTGCTGATTGTGCCCATCTCTAGTTCTAACCCAAGAAGGTAAGCTTTTCAGGCTGTGCAGTATATAAGGAGCAATGATTCTACATGAAATAAACATACACCCAACATTGACAAAATCCCCCTGAACTGGAAATGTGTTACTTTACCTTCTAATGTAATACAAAAGTACTATAAAATTATAAATCACCGAAACAATCTAAAACAATCTAAAATCCAAGATTTACAGGACCATTGTCCACCCAGTTGCACTGCACTGCACAACAACAATGGGCATAGAGAGCTCTCTCCATGCCATTGAAATGCATATGCTCTGTTGGATTTTGGGTGTCTCCCTACTGGAGCACGACACAAATGATATTCCCCAGCAGCAGCTAGGTGTGATATCAATAACAGAGAAGATGGGAGAAAGCCATCTCTGCTGGTATGGACAGGTCCTCAGAGCATCACCTTCCAGTGTTGCCTAAACTGCATACCACCTAGAAATTGATGGCCTGGTAGCCATATGGGTGACCCAAACAGAGATGGTAGGACACTGTCAATAAGGATACGGGAATCATCGACCTGCACCCTGAATACCCAGTCAATTAAGTGGTGTTTCAGGATCCAAAAAGGGGACCCCACACCTGTAGGAAAGCACATGGGAAAAGAGAATCTAAAACCACATCCTAGTCCTAAAAAAAACGCGAGAGTGTGATAGAAACTGCATGCAGCTATCTTTTTTTTTCGGGGGGGGGGGTGGGAGGGGGTTGTTTGTATTTTGCAAGAGGTCGGAGACGTTTAAGGACCTTAGCTTCAAACAAGAAGGCTTTGTCCCTTTCGTGTTACTCACTTGGGCACAAATGGGCCGCAGCTGCTCCATGTCCGCTCCCACTTTTTAATAATTCCTTTGTGCTTTACCAGCGGGGAGATTGTTGGGGGAAGCGAAGCAGCTGTGCTCCCATCAGGTCATAATGGGTGAATTTAGCATTAAAAATTACAAAAAAGGATTACAATCACGAGAAAGCACCATGTCAGTGGGTTTCCAGGATTTATCGGACACGTTACCTTATAGTCAATCCCTCGGTTTAGGAGTCAGTGCAAGGCAAGGCAACATTTCACCATCTCACAATGTCAAAAAGGATGGGAAATACAAGAAGCTGGCACTCTGGCTTAGGCATTACATTGTGGTCTAGAAAGATCTTTTTTTAAAAAAGAAGCCCTGACATGAACAGTCTTCTTTAGATTCACAATTAGCTTGATTATGTCACTGACACTTGCAATGTTTTGGGGGAATAATTAACAAGAAAGAGTAACAAGGGAGAGGACAGATTTTGGGACCAGCACATTTTGGCTGCCTAGATGCCCTAAGCACATCAGATCTCACTTTTTTAAAAAAAAAAAACTTTTAAAAGAAACATGTTACATGTCGTCACATCATTTCTGTTTTACAATGATCCCTCCATGCATTGATGGCCTCCAAATCATTCCATTATTAGCAGCCCGGCTCAGATGGTCTCAACTACCGGCCACAGCATATAGCAGTGAGCTATTTTGTTATTGTTGTTTAACCCCAAATTCCCAAAATTCTCCAAGAATTCTCCAGGCAGAAGTCCTACAGATATCTACATTTCATTTACTTGAAACAGGGCCTCTTCTTCAAGATGCTGGGGACTACTCAGGGCTACTGTTGTTAATACACAAAAAAAGAAAACTGCACCAATGCTTCCTGAGAGCCTCTTGTGGGTGGTATAGTTCTTTTGAGCTGCCCTCTGATGCATCCTAATAGCCAGTGAGGCTATGGCTTCCATGAAGATGTAGGGACCTCCAGAGTAGTAACCAATAGGGATGGGAAATTCGTTTCAGAACCTGGGCTTGCACAGGGTTAAACTCCAACCAAGAATCAGGCTGCAACAACATATTTGCTGCTCTGTGGTGTTGGCCAATCAGGAGCTGTGGAGGGACAGGCATCATCCTGCCTCCCTGTATGACTGGCCAGCACCATGGAGCAGCAAAGATGATGTCACAGCCTGATTCCTTGTTGGGGCTCAGCTCTGTGCCAGCACAGAGAAAGGTAAGACATTGGCTGCATGTGTGTCAGTGGCTTCAGAACTCCACCTGGACTTGCACAGGTTGTTGCCCATCCCTGGCCTTGGACTCCAACCATTCATTCTTATTCTTTAGGAAAACATACTATTGGTTCCATAAAAAGTAGGCAGCACATTGTGGACTGAGCCAGTGGTTCGAAACCTTGGGTAGCCTAGATTGCAGCTCCCCAAAGCCTTCAACACTAGCTGTACTGGCTGGAGAGTCTGAGATATCCAAGGTTGCAAACCACTCCTTTAAGCTGTTATGCTTCAGCTTTATGCTTAGTTGTAAGGAGGCAAACAGACCGAATGATAGACAAGTAATATTATAAACTGTGAGGCCAACAGCTTGAGGATAACAGCTTTATGCAGTCCCTGCCACTTACAATCTGTTAGTCTTTAAGGCACCACTGGACATTTTTTTCTATCACAGATGAATGCAGCTAGCCCTCTGGCAATAAGCAAATATGGTTACACTTGGGAGCTTAAATTGGCCTACTTGGCATGTGCAATTAAATCCTTCAAAAGGAATAATGCTGAAAGAGAATAAAACCCAACATATTGTGTTGGTCAGGGTTCTGTATAAAAAAGCAGCACTGATCCTCATCCTATTACTTGGGCAGATTTCCTGAAAATCTGTCTCTCTCTCAGACATATGGGACAATAACTTTGTATGGTCTTTGAAATATACTTTTGCTCTCTAATTTCCACATGCAAAACATGAATGTGGCATGGCTGAAACACATATTTGCCAACCTTAAGTTTCCCCAAGCTCAGGGCTGTCCCTCCTATAGTGAGGGAGCAGCCAAAGGCAGAAAATAATGTGAAGTCAGGAGATGTCACCTCCCTGGCTCCACAATATTTCCAAGCTCTAGCACTTTTTTAAACCTTAGAATTGTGCTTTTTAAATTTTTTCTTTAAAATCACATATGTTCCGGTATTTCTTTCAGCTTCCAAGGTAGCATTTATGGCAGAGGCAGATAACTTGTGGGCTCCCAGATGTTTTGGAGCTCCAAATCTCTGTGTCCTTCACAACTGGCTCTATTAGCTAAGGTTCACAGTCAGATAGCATCTGAAGGGCCACAAGTTGCTGACTCTTGATTTAGGGCTCTACCACCCAAGGGACCATGTTTTCTCTCAAAGAGTTTTGTGGACTGCAGTTTAGCAATGGTTTTGAGAATTCTCAGCTAGATCTGTAGCTCACCAATCTCTCTTGAAAAAGAACAATCCAAAACACCTATGACCTCCTGCTATCCAAACCGCTGTCTGCAGCAAACGCCACCTGATTCCATGCTAGTCTACATATTGTGTTGCCCAGTGTGCAAAATGCAAATTCTATCCTTATCCATTTGATTTCCAAAGGCGGAGCTCCTCCATTATGTTTTTGGCAAGCACTGTCAGGAGTCCATAAGCCAACCACTTGTTTACAGAAAGCATTTCCTTCTTCCAGTGACATCAAAGCACAACTGGTCTGACAACGTTACCTGGACAGGGCTCATGGGCAGA
>JAHTLZ010000204.1:21961892-22029592 GCA_023846285.1 Phrynocephalus versicolor | reverse complement strand
AAAGAAAGAAAGAAAGAAAGAAAGAAAGAAAGAAAGAAAGAAAGAAACTGGCTGAATAGGCCAATGAGACAGATTAATATCTGTGGAATCAGAGGTTGTGGGTTCGATTCCCTACTTTGCTTCTTGGGAGAAGAGCCAGCTTGTGCGGCCTCAGGACATCCCCAAAAGAAGGGAATGGTTAACCAGTTATGAGTACTCTCTATCTAGAAAATCCCAGGAAAGTTTTGCTATAAAATCAGAATTGACTGCACATCTAACAATTATTAGGCAGTGTAGCCAAATTACCAAATATACTCGAGTGTAAGCCAAGTTTTCCAGCCCTTTATTTTGTCTGAGAAAAAAAAAACACCCTAGGCTCATACTCGAATCAATAAGTTTCCCACGTTTTTTTTGTTTTTTTTGGGGGGTTGGATAAAATTAGGTGCTCAGACAGCTTGGGGAGGGCAGAGGGCAAGTCCTGATCGGGCAAGCAATAGTGATGCCTCCGCTTCCCATATGATTCCAATGAGAAGGTTTAGGGGCACCCCCTTTGGAGCATCATAACTCATCCCCCTTTCCCCCAAATGTTTTCAAATTTCAGGGGATTCCCTAAACTTGCTTTCTTAAGGTACCTCTGATACTTGGGTGCCCCCAAGATAAGTAATTTTTGAGTGCATGTTTTTTAAAAAATATGGACTTGAATATTATTTTTTAAAATGTGCAATCAAAATTTACTTACCTTGGAACTCCAAACAAGCAGGGCTACCTTCAGAAATCGATTTTAGGGAAGCCCCCTGAAATTTGGAAACATTTGGGGGAAAGAGGGATGAGTTATGAAGCTCCAAAGCGGGTGCCCCTAGGAAAAAAACCTTCAACTCCAAAGCTGACCAGGCGGGAGATAAGGCTGCTGCCGCTTCCCAGATGATACCAATCAGGAGTTTTTTTCCTAGGGGCACCCCTTTTGGAGCTTCATAACTCAGCCTTCTTACCCTCAAATGTTTCCAAATTTCAGGGAGTTTCCTAAAATTACTTTCTTAAGGTACCCCTGTTACTTTGGCACCCCAAAAGTAAATAATTTTGAGTGCATGTTTCTAAAAAATATGCACTCAAATTTATTTTTAAAATATGCAATTAAAATTTACTTACCTTGGGACTCCAAAGTAGCAGGGGTACCTTCCCTAAGCAATTTTAGGGAACCCCTTAAATCTGAAAAGATTTAGGGGTAAGAGGACTTACCCTATTTAGTTTTAAACATCTTGATTCCATTGAAAACCACTGTATTTGGTATCTTGGAACTCACAAATGTAGGCAATGACAAACAAATCCCACAGCAAGGTAATATCCTTATAGAACAATCAAAGAGGGTTCAAAGACACTCAAGGGTTCAAAGACACTCAAAATATATACACTTCTGGAACATTCTCCCTTCACCTGTGTGGGTAGGGGGAGGAAAAGAATTGAAATGGGTAAGCTGATGTTAAATGGAGGTTGATAAAAGTATTTTGTGCCAATATGGTAATTAATTGCTTTGTTTTACACTGAAATAAATTATAGGACTTTAACTATTTTTGAATGGGAATACTCAAAGTAAAACTAGTAGAATCTGGATTCATGTTTTGAGTGTCGACAAAGACTATGGCTAAAATTTATTTTGCAGGTGTAGTATAAGATAAATATATGTTTCTTTCATCTTTACATAGTATGTATAAATATTCCCCCAGCTATTCAGTAAATCAATTGTCTGTATAGAAATCAACACACAAATATGTTAAAATGCATCCTTTTATGTGAAATTTTAATGTTATCTGCAAGTTAACAGATTGAATAATAGCGTAATTATGCCTCTGCTCTTTTATGCTTATTAGTGACTGTAAAATAAGTGAAGGTTGTAGTCACAGCAACAGACAAACTAGCCTAAGAAAAAAGGAGAAAAATGCAGTTATTATTCAAGGTATAATGTTTAATGTTCCCCCTCTTAGTCCAAACAGCAACATAGATGAATGAATACATACTTGTTCCTTTTAAGAATAAAGTAGAATCATTTCTTGAATTAGTATTATGGTACCATACGGTAGATTAGTAGATTATGATTACCAGTGACAAAAATAATAACAATATTATTGTGAAGGAGATTATTTATTTTAAAAATCAGGAAAAACTTCTAAAAGCTTTGTAAAAACAGAAATACCACCTTTTAGGTAGTACAAAATGATTTTACAACTAACCCTCATCCTATCTGGACCCAGGCAGGCTTAACAAATCAACGGGTACAATCTTCAAACGAGCTGCTATGGTTGAGCCATATAATAAACTTCACAAATAGCTGATAGTTGCAATGTTTTGCAAGCAGCTAATGGCCTGGGAAATGCTTCAGGTGGGTGTAGATAGAATTAGTCCAGCCATAACCTTTGATCAGGCCTTCATCAGGCCTTCAATGGTTTGATTCGTTGCAACAGCTGCTGCACATATTCAAACAAATGAGAGAATATTTTGTGTGTGTGTGTGTGTGTGTGTGTGTGTGTGTGTGTGTGTGTGTTTGCCTGCTTGCTGAACATTAAAACCATGTTATCTTAGTTTGGCTGGAGTGGAAAGGGGTATGGGACAACCCCCATTTTCATAGGAACTACTGCCTTCTCTTTCTGCTTTATGTTTTAGTTTCCCATCAGAACTATCAAAAATTAGAACAGAAATTTAAACACAGAAGGGACTTCTTATTGCTGTTCTATATACAGTGGACCCTTGTATAACAAGTGATTTTTTTAACAGAAAATCCACTTAAAGGAACAAATAATTTGGCATGTCCAGATGTTTTGGACCGCAACTCCCACAGTCCTTTGCCATTGTCAAACTTTGGCCCTCCAGATGTTTTGGACCACAACTCCCACAGTCCTTTCCCATTGGCAATCTTAAGCTTAGAATTTTGGGAGTTGTGGTCCAAAACATCAGGAGAGCCGAAGTTTGGACATGCCTGCCGGGGGCAGATGGGTGAATCTGTACCACAGAAAAACAGTTGCGATTAGGGATTACTCTGTTTTCAATGCATTCTTACGCGAAATTTGGACAAAGGAAATTTTGCTTAACAAAATTTCATTTGGAAAGAAGTAATTCCTTTATACAAGGTACCACTGTACTTCCTTTTATGACATCAGCCTGCATCCCCTGTCCCTGTCTCTGACGGAAACAAAGGAAACATTCTAGCTGCTTAAGAGATACCCGGAGCAAGCCACTGCTCTTCTCAATCACTAATGAATTTTTTTGGGGGGGAAGCATGGGCTTGGAATCATCCCCCTCCCTCTCCTCACTACTGGACTGAAGCTTCTGTGATTTTCAAAATTAGGTCAACAAAGGCAGAGGCTTAGAAGCTGAATCTTATCAAGAAGCTTTTCATAGACTGAAATGGTTCTTCATTTTATCAACAGGTTCTTGTTTTGTTTCTTCTTTAGTAGCTGTGTGAGTGTGTGTGTGTGTGTGTGTAAAAATCCCCATATTCCACTTACTTTTTAAAACATGCATACAGCATTTCATGCAATAAAAATATATACAGTATATATGAGCCCATATATACTTCCTTCACTGAGGGGGTAAAGGAAGTTCAGTCCTAACAAAGAAATCTTCAGAGAACTTAAGTACATCTGCCCAAGTTCTTTGGCCTAGCCTATGCCTTGGGAGCTCTGGAAGCTTAGGAGGCCTCTGTTTAGGTTTGTTTTCTGGACAGCACCACACACCAAAGGAAATCTAGTATGTGCCAAGAGGTCTGGAACTATGTCCCTGGTGATTCCTCACTCTAAAAATAAGAAAATTCTAGAGCTCAACTGTGTGTTGCTGCGTCTGCCTTCTTCCCCTCTTTGCTGCTGCACCAGAATGGCAGGAAGTGGAAAGAACAGCTGTGTTTGTATCGTAGAAATCACAAGCAACAGAAAAAGAATCCTCAGTTTGTAGCCTAAATGCCTGGCATGAACCTGGAGGAGGCTGATGCCCATTTTGGCAATGGATCTTGATACGTAACATAAGAACATAACATAAGAAGAGCCATGCTGGATCAGGCCAAAGGCCCATCTAGTCCAGCTTCCTGTATCTCACAGCGGCCCCACCAGATGCGTTTGGGAGCGCATGAGACTAGATATCTGTCTCCTGTTACCATTCCCCTGCATCTGGCCCTTGAAGTACCCTGGTTTTAAGCATATTTTGTAACCTGTGATGGACTTTTCCTCCAGGAAAGAGATCTGTTGCTCCTCATGCTGCATCTTGATGGCAAATGAGAACCTGAAAAACTTGACGTGGGAAAGTACAATAAGAGCTACTCTGGGACTGTACTCCGTTTACTGAAATAAAAATGAGGAAAATGTGGCCCAAGGTGGCCCAATAATGACAACACCAGTGTAGCTATGATGAGCTTTGGTGTGCTTCAAGGAAGACCCACAGAGATTGTGTCTAGCTCAGCACTTCTCAGTACTGCACTACAACTTCATCATCCCCATGAAGAATGATGATGTACAGTGACCCCCCGCCATTTCACGGTTCAGGTACCGTGGCCCCGCTCCAACACGGGATCGCAGTACCTGCACCGTGGAGGGGGGCGACGGGTTGTTCTGTGCTGCCCCCCACCCCCGCCCAGAAGCCTCGGGGGGTGCATGGGAGGGTGGCAGGGGGCGATCAGGTTGCGTGATCCGGTCACTCTGCGCCGCTCAGCCAGGCTCCCCCGGGAAGGCTTGGGGCGGCCGGGAGGGGAGGCGCGAAGCGATCTGGTCGCTCTGCGCCGCTCAGCCAGGCTCCCCCGGGAAGGCTCGGGCTGCGTGGACAGGCGGCGGCGGGAGGTAAATGCCCCCCACCCCCACCCCACTTCCGCATATCGCGGAATTTCTTGCATCGCGGGTGGGGTGGGTCCCTAACCTCCGAGATTGGCGGGGGGTTACTGTACTACAGCATCTGGGGGATTAAAATTGCAAATTATTGATTAGCTGATCCCCATGCAAGAGCACAATACAGAAGGATCTTATACAAGTGGAAGACTAACAGTTAGGGGCCTGTGAGACCCAGCAACCAATCTAGAAAGGATAAGACCAATCCACCTTTAACCACTGCCCTGTGGCTAAATGCCTGGACTGCAGGTAAAACTGTGCTCATGACCTTGGGTTCAAACCCAGGTAGCAGGCTCATGGATGACTCAGCCTTCTATCCTTCCGAGGTCAGTAAAATGAGTATCCAGCTTGCTGGGGGGGGCAATGTGTAGCTTGCATACTGTAATTAAACTGTAAACCACCCAGAGACTACTTGAAGTGGTATGGGGTGGTATATAGACAGAACACTTTTGCTTTATTTTCCTGGACTTATTTTCTTGAGAGATTGAAATGTTTCACTGCTCATCCAAACAGCTTCGTCAGTCCTCCATTTTATAGTTCACTTTGACCTCAAATCTCCCTTGTCTGAAATAGGCTCATTGGGTAGACAATAGTCTCAATAGGCCTTTAGTTGAACAATGGCCTAAGGTGCTGAAATCCATAAAGTATGGGTCGCGCTAGCTATGGCCTTGTTGGTGGAGGTGTGAAGTATTTTGATTTGTCTGGGTTTTTTTGACATCAATGCCTGATAAGTGGCAGATAGACTGTGCCTGAGCCCCCCACTTCTGTTGAGGGGTTTTCAATACTCACATAAATGGCTTCCTTGACCCCCTCTCGCAAACCTCCTATCTTCTCCATCATTGAAATGAACAGTTGAATCATTGAATCACAGAATAGTGAAGTTCAAAGGGTCCTAACAAGGCCATCAAGTCCACACACACACACAGCTCCATGCAGGTACATAAATCAAAGGATATTTGCTAGATGGTTGTCCAAATTTCTCTTAAATGCCTCCATTGTTGGAGCACTAACCCCCTTTCGAGGTACAGTGGAACCTTGACTTGCATACTGTTTGACTTGCATCATATTTGACTTGCAGCAAGAAGGGGCCTGTTTGACTTGAGTCACAGGCTTTGACTTACATCTCGGAGCCCCGGCGCTAGGCACCGGAATTGGGCGGCAGCCACAACCCAGCATCGCGGCTGCCGCCTCCAAACTGCTCCTGCCTTCTTTCCCTCCTCCGGCAGCGGCAGCTTCGGCGAGGCCAGCTCAGAGCACCTGGAGCTGGTCCTCGACCTCACAGAAGCCGCCGCTGCTGCCGGAGGAGAAGAAGGGCTGGGAGCTCGGGGCTGGCCTCGCTGGTTAGACAGTCGGCTCAGTCTTGTAAAAAATCTGGCTGCAGAATTCTGGTCCACAATGGAAGCATTTTAGTTGGGGAGCTGTACAGTTGTGGGACTCTAATGGTAAGCATAGGGTTGTTCAGACCTTGGAATGTCAGGTTAAAAATCAGTAAAACTTAAATGTTAGACATCGTTGCTATGAACATTAAAAAGTGGAGGCATATAACCTGTGAACTATAATTCCACTGCCTCCTCCTCTCTTGAAGAGACATTTCATTTACATCCCCAGAAGGAATCTCCTATCCCAGTCAAATTTGTGTTAAATTGCTGTTTTCGGGGGTCTTTTTCATCATCTGGAACGGATTAATCCGCTTTCCCATTACTTTCTATGGGAAACATTCATTTGACTTATGTCATGTTTGACTTAAGTCTAGACCACTGGAACGGATTAATGACGTAAGTCAAGGTTCCCCTGTAATTGGTTCCAATGCTATACTGCTCTAGGTGGGCTGTATATATGTACTGACACCCACAATCAACAAAGGGATCTTGGTGATAATTTTTATGAGACTACGAGCTTAACCTCCTTTTTGTATGCACATCTTAACATGGTGAAGGTGCTTGAATGTGTCGGGGAAGGTGAGAAGAATACCCTCAAGAGGCTAGACTCTGAGACAGGTCTAGACTCACAGCAGGGTCACCCAGGGCAAAGCTGAGGCACCAGACTAAGAGGCATCCATCTTCTTCAGGAACAAATAGCTGTATCATGGAGAATAGAACTGTTAGTTCCAGTAGCAATGGGGGCAGAGCAGTTCTCTACGGATACCTACAGAACAGCAGCGCTAGCAGAAGATGACAGTGAACAAGTGAACATAGACAACAGCAGCAATACTCAAGCCAGCTCATGTTAGAATTATACAGAAAGAAGCAGAGACAAACCACTTCCAAATACAATGTCGGATCTTGTAAACCCTATGAGGAGACAAGAAATAAGTTATAGTACTGGAAGATGAAACTCCCAGCAAAAAAGGCACTCAGCCAGCTTGTGTAGAAAAACAAAAAGTATGAGTTAGAGTTACCCTCTAAGAAAGCTATTGGAGATGAGAAATTGAGGATTTGAACATCACAATACTGTACTTTGGGTGAGCAAATTCAAGTGAAATGAACAAAGACCATTCTCTGTAAGGCTTCTTGATTTGCCTGTTAATGAATCAAATCAACAACAAGCTGTGTTTGCCCCAGAGTTCACATCAGAAATAAACTTTGGATTTCATTCTACAATCATCTTTATGTCCTTCTGCAACAGATAGACTTTTCATCTTTGTAAATTAATGAACGCAGAATTGCAGTGAAGTGCAAAAACAACATTATGTAAGAGGTTGATCACACACCACAGCAAAATGAAAAGGTCAAAAGAGTTGGCATGTAGTGTCAGATCAAGCATTATGGAGCTTTAGAAGCAGCGATGCCATTAGTAAGAAATTTAATTGAAATTAGGATTTAATGTAATCTCAAACAAAAACATAGCCAGCTGGCCTGAGTCTTGGCACCAATGTGTCTTGCACAGTGCATGGTCCAAGTCTGTAAAAATAATAGGCATAATCCGTCCAAAGTTTAAGCACTTCAGAAGGACATTCATTTTAAAGGCAGAAAGACAGACACAGGCTTAAAATGCCCCGCTCAAATCAACAGAACTTTAAAGCACCTGACTTTGCCTGGAACATGTCCAAGTGTCTCTAATTATATGTCTTAAATCAGCCAAAATGTTTTCAAGTTTCCATAATTTTTCACTTAAGAGCAAAATAATAATAATCTAAAACAGACTACCCATTTTACTATGCCACTCAGAGTGAATCAGGGAAGGCATTTTGGACAAGGGTTTTTTTTTTGGGGGGGGTGTAGGGAAGATAAAAAATGCATTCATCTCTGTCAATACAAAAGTCCATCAGAGCGATGGCATCCTTTTAATTGGCTTTGTGGACAAATACCAACCACCAGCAAGCACAGCGAGATCTGGCAGTTACCAGATGAATTACAGTACTTCTAATTTTGTGCTCCCCACCTCTCCTCAACTTGACAGGAATTCAACCCCCCCTTTTTTTTTTTTTTGAAAATGCTACTTGTCCCACATTACATTTCGGGAATAAGGACATAAAGAAATCTTTTTCATACTTCATATTAATGTTAGCCGATTAACTCGAGAATGTATCAAGAGAGATCTGTTGCTTCTTAAACACTGGACAGTATATTTGTGTTGTGCCAAAAAAAAAATTACAAGTGACAAATCACAGAAGCCTTCCCACAATATTCCAACAGGCTCCTTATTATCGGTCCCCAACCTCATACTTTCAGGGCTAGCTGCACAACTGGTTGTGTGACAATCACACAACTGGGTGTACTAGAAATGAAGAACATTTATGTCATTTTGCTTGCACTTTGAAGAGGACATTGTGTGTGTGTTGTGTAGTTACAGTCGTGACCGACTCTTCGTGACTCCATATCCATGGAGTTTTCTTGGCAGGAATACTGGAGTGGTTTGCCAGTTCCTACTCCAGGCACCTACAGCACCTGGTATTCCCTGGTGGTCTCCCATCCGAGTACAGACCAGGGCCGACCCTGCTTAGCTTCCGAAATCAGGCGAGATTGGATGAGCTTAGGGCATCTAGGCAAAAAGAGGGCATTATTCATTATTTTTCATGGTTATGAAGAATGTGGCTATTTCTTAATTTAAATCAAATTAAATCTCATGCATTTTTACATACCACTTGTTAATATCGCAAGTAGCACTAACTAGCTAGAGGGGTTCACATGTAATAATTCATGTTAACTGTTTTAAAATAACATTCTAAGCTCTGAGCAAAAATATACAGAGTAGTTTTTAACATGGTCTGTTCTATTTAATATTCTAGAAGCAACACGTACAATTTAAAGTGCAATCCTGTGTTCCCTGGAAGAGTACTTGGGAGGCCACAACACAGATTGGAAAAGAATTATAATCTCAAGGAAGATCAATTCTCAGGATCCCCCTTCCCTGCCAGCACAAGGAGCCCCACTTTGCTCACTTCTCCTCAAAAATGGGGAAAGTGAGGAAAGTGGGGGGGGTAGTGCAGGCAGAAGAGGGAAAGGTTAGTGTACTGCAGTGATTCTCAACCTGTGGGTTCCCAGATGTTCCTGGATTGCAACTCCCAGAAACCCCTTCCAGCACAGTGAGTGGTGGAGGCTTCTGGGAGTTGCAGTCCAGGAATATCTGGGGACCCACAGGTTGAAAACCGCTCGTGTACTGTATCCTAAAGTCTGAACCTCCCCAAACACAGCTGCAGAAAAACTTAGCTTCTTTCTAGTTTACAAAATTAGGACTAATTTAGAATCATAGAACCATGAAGTTAAAAGGGGCCTACAAACCATCAAACCCAACCCCCCTGCTCAAGGCAGAAATACAAATCAAGATGTAGGTGTCTTTATTTTTCTTGCAACAACCTAACAATATCTAGACAACCATAAGAACATAAGAACAGCCTTGCTGGAACAGGTCACAGCCCATCCAGTCCAGCATTCTGTCACACACTGTGGCTCACCATTTGCTTCAGGGTATTCCCAAGCAGATGTCTTCACCTGCTTACGATTCCCTGCAAATGGCATTGAGAGATATCCTGCCTCTCTCTCCAACCCGGAGGTTGTCCTTAAGCATCCATAATGATAGCCATTGATACCCTTGTTCTCCATGAACTTGTCTAGTCCTTTCTTAAAGCTGTCAAGGCTGACAGCTATCACCACTTCTTCTAGCAGGGAATTCCACAGATCAGTGATCCTCTGGGTGAAAAAGTACTTTCTCTTACTTGTTTCAGATCTAGCACCCAAAAGTTTCCTGCAGTGCCCCCTAGTTCTAGTGTTGTGTGATAGGGAAAACAGCTTTACCTTTTCTACCAAGGTTCCTTGCTCCTGCCTTTAAAAATAAACCATGCTACTATAGGCAGAGAGGCATCCAGACACCCAGTCAACTGATCAGCTTGAACTGGGAACTGAAAGACATAATTAGGGAAATAGCCATGATGACTGAAAACTCTAAAAAGGCAGGTTCTTATATCATGGAGCAATTATACATGCATTCAGGTCTTGCTGTTTTACATGGCCAGACTGGGATTTTTGGGTGGAAATCCCAAGAGAATGGGACCAGTGTGCACAATCATGTAATGTACTTCTCCTTCATGCTGGCATGAAGTAATAATACAGGCCTACAGTGGATAGTTGGTATGAGAATTGCATCATGAAAATGTACTAAATATTAAAAATGCATAGTGTTTTTATTGATTTTATTCCTTTATGCATACAAAGGGCCATCAAAGAACAGATAAAATATGCCACTGTTTTATAAGGATAAGAGGCCAAGATGATGTTCTTGATTGATTTCTTTTTTAAGAAAAAAAATCCCCAAAGTATTAGGATTTAGGCTTGTTTAAGTTCACTGAATTAAATGGGAATGAATGCCATAAGTCTTCCAAGTCAACTTGACTGAGTGTAAGAGACACACAATCAGAGTCACATTGCCCAAATTCATTTCTCAGTCCAGAGGAGGGAGGAAATGCTGCCAACAATTATCTTTTTAGTAATGCACAGTTCTTAAAACAAGTAAATGACCCAAGCTGATGCCCATGTCTTTCAGGGAGAATATAATTGAATTATCCAATGTTCCCATTACATATTCAAAACCCAATTAATTTAAGCATGCTTTATGGAGATAGTTTCTCTGTGGTTTAGTAGGCAATTTTACTACTGTCTATTTGAGACAGTGTTATTTAATATGACATTTTAGACCACTGTGACACAGAGAGAGCTAGGGACATGTTTCAACCACTGAAAACTGTTTATTAGTTTCCTTCCTTCCTTTCTGTTATGCTAAGAATGGGGAAAACAACTCTTCCTATAATTTTACAAATAGAGGAATACTGTTTTGACCACAATCCTCAAATGACTGAAGCATAATATTAGATAGCTTTTGATGGATACAGGTCAGTGCACTAAAGTACAGCTGGTTTTTCATCAGCCATATTGTTTATCTAAAACCACTTGGCTTCCAGGTCCAACCAAAAGTGCTGATTTTGGTAATCAATACCCTTCCATTCGCAGCTGCCTAGATGCGCTGAGCACAACCGATCTCGCCTGATCTCAGAAGCTAAGCACGGTCGGACCTGGCTAGGGAATACCAGGTGCTGTAGGCGCCTGTAGTAGGAACTGGCAAGTCACTCCAGTATTCCTGACAAGAAAACTCCATGGACATGGAGTCATGAATGTAACAACAGCAGCAGCAGCAACAACAACAACCCTTCCATTCATAATCTGGGATCCATGTCCCTCTTATGTTAAAACTGGATCCCAGGTGTTCCTTAACCACAACCACTAGAAGCACCAGTCTGCATGACCAGTGGTTAGGGAATCCTAGGATTTAGAGTCCAACAATTTCTGGGGACCAAGTATGGGAAATGCTATCTTAGGGAAGGCATGTCCCTGGATAACCATGACCCTGATGATGAAGCTACTTTGTCTCTCTCACCAGCTTTTCTTGACCATCTTGTCTCACTGATGAGATGTTGCCTTCCTTACAGTATCACATAAAGAAGTATAAATCTATTTATCTCTCAATATACAGTACAAGCCCTAAGTGAACAAGCATGATATCTAGTACTGTTCATTCACTTAGTTCTTTCCAACATGCTTCAAGGGGACTGCCTGGATCATTCCGTGTCCCCATTCTCCACATTAGCAGCAACACGACTACTAGGCTGTCTGTGTGAACAAAACCCCTAGAAAATCAGGGTTCTTGCTCAAATAGAGACTTTACTCTTGAGCAGATACTTCTTTTCTGCAAACATGTTGCTGAAACAGACAGGAGGAGGCTAACAGGTCCTTTCAAGCCATATTGGAGAAAATCAGATGACTGGTGACTAAATAGGGATCACATTACTCTGAACACCTATGGTCCGTAATGTACTATTCAGAATGTTGCCTGTTCTGATTTAGCACAGTTTCCAATTGATTTTAGCAAATCCCAAACAGTTTGAATAACAAGTATGCAAATACAAGAAAATAGGTGGCCATAAATAAAATAAAGCACTTTTTCACAGCAATGTGGTTTTGAAATTCCTACCTAAAATCAAGACTTTGCTGAAGCTGCATTGTTTATCCATCACCATGCTTGAGCCCTGCTGATACAAAAGCTATTGAAGGATTTAACAAGCCAGGAACAGACAAAATCTGTTCCGTGGCTACACTGCGGATGGAATCCAGTTATCAAGTGTTTATGACACCTTTACTGCTCTAGATGGTTTCTGGGTCTAACACAAAGTGCTGGTGATGATTGGAGTGCTTAGAGGGCTATCTTCTTTCTTAAGGGTCCATTCACCAATAAGTTTTTTCTCAAGAGGCTCTCCTTCATATCCCAACAAGAAGATTTTTTTTTTTGGCATCAAAATACTATTTGGTTGGGGTCAGATCTTAGGAAAATTCCTTTTTTTAACTACAACTCCCAGAATCAGAGAGAGAGAGAGAGAGAGAGAGAGAATGTGTGTGTCAAATTCTAGTTATATATCTACATGGAGATACAGTATACAGTGGTGCCTCGGATAGCGACGGTAATTCGTTCTCCAAGGTTAGTTGTTATCCGAAACACATCGTTATCCGAAACGCAGTTTCCCATAGGAATGAATGGGAAACCATTTAATCTGTTCTGGAGCCTAGGGAAAAGGCACAGACACCTGGGTTTTTGCTCAAAACTCTTTAAAAAGTGCACTTTAAAGGTACAGATGCAATGCCAGCCGGGATAACTTTTTTGCTGATGCATGCTGGAAATTCATTATCTGAGGCAGTCCATAGGGAAAATTTGTTATCCGAGGCAGCCCATAAAGAAAATTCATTCTCCAAGGCAGACCTATACCTAGGAATTGTGATTCGTTATCCGAGGCAGCCCATAGGGAAAATTCATTATCAGAGGCAGCCCTATACCCGGAAATTTGCAGTTGTTATCCAAATTATTCGTTATCCGGGACAGTTGTTATCCGAGGTACCACTGTATTGTTATTGTTTCATCCACAGTAGTTTCAATCTAAGTTTAAAACTACCCTAAACTAACTACGACTGCAAAGGATACTTGCTAATGTCTGTGTCCTCAATTATTTAAGTTGCCTCTTTTGAGGGTTCTTCAAGCCCTGCAAGATGCTTCACCTCCAGACAACAGCAAGAGTGACGGCTATTTCTCTCTTGTCAAGGCCTTTGTAATTTACAGAAAGAGTGTCCTTCCTTCCCTCCATGTAGATATATAACTAGAATTTGACACACACGCAAACACACACACAAACCAACAGAAAAAAACAATGCCTCCAATCCTTCTAATCCTTAACAGTTCATCCAGCCAAGTAGCAGCCTTTGTCACTTGGTGCCCAGATGCATTAAAATTGCATTTACTATATTTGTATCCTTTGCACATTTTTTTCTGTTTGAAGAGAAAAAAGAATTCATTCTCTCCTCAGGTGAGAAGAATGATCTTGTGCCTCCTTGTCCTCCTGTTGAAAAATAAACAAATAGAAGTAGGCAAAGCAACCATGCCTGTTTAATTGGATCAATAATAAAGCGAGTGGGATAATAATTATGGATATCTCTTTTAGAGTCTCTGTTAGCTCAGAGATGCACATCCAAAGGAGAAACTGTGGAATAAGGAACAAATTGTCTCCCCCCCCATCTTCATATTAGAAGAGGGAGGAAGAAGTTTCCCACTGTTCTAAATGTGTACATATAAACACACCCATGTAAACTTTTAACAAAATTACCCACCAGCAAAAAACAGATAAACTTGAGTTACAGACAGGCCATTCATTTGTGAATTGGGAAACACAAAGAGCATAACAGAAAGGCTTTTGCAAAATTACAAGCGTGAAGAACAATGTGTACTAACACAACGAAATCGAAAGCCAGATGATGAGAGTTTATTACCAAATTTATCACGGTCATGTTTCATTTCCAGAATTTTCAACATTCCCACAGGAGCTTCGGCAAACAACTTCTTAAAAAGGTGGAGGGGGTATAATTAGTACTTTTTAAGATGTAGGGCTTGAAAGCATTTAAATGGATGTTGTTTTTCATGTGGCTGTCATACTACAAGAGGCAGGGATGGGGAACCTGTGACCCTCCATATGTTGCCAGATTCCAGATGCCACCACCTGCAGCCAGCAAGGCCAAGGTCAAAGAGTGCTGGCAGCTATTTTCTGAAAAATATGAAAGGCCAAAGATGCAGGGCAGAAACCTTTTATTTAAAAAAATACACACTACTCCCTCTCCCAAAACTCAACAACAACAGAAGCAAAAAAAGACAGTGACACAGTCACATCCCTTCCCCAAACCAGAATATGGGTTAATGTTTTCTCCCTTCTACCCCTGATGTCCTCTCTCTTCTCTTCCAAGATCATGCAGCAAGCAGCAGCAGGCTGACAAAATTATCCAGGGAAGGAAAGAAGGGGGGAAAGTGGAGTACAGAACCCAAAATACAATCCCAGAGAGGCGGGGTGGCACCACAAGTAGGCAAATGCATGCCTCAGAAATTGGGGGAAATCAAGAAAATAGGTAAACATGATTCACAAGCATGAAGAGCACAAACAAGATGGAGGTCACTGTAAAGCTCAGCAGCACACAGATCCCATCCATAAGGACTGCTGCAAAACAAAAACAACACAAAACCATCTTCAATAGGTTGCAAATAATGCAGATCCTTTCACAACTCAAATTCCCTCTCTTCCTCTCCTCACCACTGTCCAGACAGCAGCCCTTGTGGGATTATTTGATTAAACATTCTCCATGCAAATTGACAGATAAATCATAAATTAAAAATGCAAGGTAAAGAGGGAAACATAAAATGATCTAAAGCTTTGTGATGTTCAGTTTCATTAAACGAAGCATCTAGATTCTAGAGGCTCTCTTTCAGAAATTAACAAAAGAATCTGAACACAAATTTGAGTGCCTCTTTCATGTAGGTTCCTATTCATATTAATCTGAAAGGCTCACCCCTAGTTATGAAGTCCTCAATCTTCTAAGTAGAGATGGGCACGAATCGAAAAAATGACATTTCAGTTTTTCATTTTTCGTTGCGGGTCCGTTTCAGTTTGTTTTCGTTTTTCGTGAATTTTTTTGAAAAAAATAGTTTTGTTTTTTCATTTTACATTTTTACCTGCTTTTTGCACGATTTAAAGCATTTCCGCTCGCGGGCGTCCCCCAACGCCCCAGACCAGAGGGAAAGCACTAAAAAAATGATGCTGGCAGAGACACAGTATAGACTAGGTATGCAGGGAGGCTGCAAAGGCAACAGCGGGCGTTGCCCAGGGCGTAAGGCAGCCACAGAATGACTGCACCGCAGGGCAGGGGAGGGTACTCACCGAGATGTACGCACGCACACAGGGAGGCTGCAAGAGAAATCTCTTATTTCTCTCCCCTAAGAGCCAGGCTGCAGCCAGCAGGAACACAGAGACACAACCTGCCTGGCTGGCCTAGATTAACGAGTAGCAGAGACAGCAATCCCACCCTAACTCCCCCGCAGACTGCAAGGAGGACGGAGGCTGCCAAAGCTTTTTATGCCCTCTGTGGCTGCCACACCTACCCAGTCTGCAACCTGAGCATGCTATTGGTTGAAATTGTCCAAGAATTTACATGATCCTATCACATGGCTTGCATCCATCTTGTGGCTGGAATACATTTTGTGTCATCCTTAAAGGGAAAAGAAAGAATACATTGCGATGGGAGAAAGAGAAAAACAAATGTTTTAAAGACCCCAACCCCCTGGTAGGTAATAATTTCAAATAATTGTCTCTGCGTTTTTACGGATGTCCAGGGCATTTTAATACCCAAGAAATCAATATTAGGCATCTGGGAGCCATTTTGGGTTGGTGTCCCCTAACTCCCCTTAAAGGAAAAAAATACAGCGATCTGAGAAAAGACATAAATGCACGTTTTAAGGACCCCGACCCCCATGGTAGGTATTATCAGGCAGAATAAATAACTATCGCTGGGTTTTTACAAATATTCAGGACTTTTTTAACATTTAAAAACAGCTCATTTCATTGCTTGTTGCCATTAACAAAAACGAAATGTAACGAACCTAATTTTCGTGGTTCTGTTCAGTTTGTTCCAATTTCATCACAATTTTCGTTATTCATTTCGTTACGTAATGAAACAAATAACGAATAACGGAATCAATTTTTTTTTGTTTTGTGCCATCTCTACTTCTAAGTACCAGAAAGTAGATATATATGCTTCCAATGCCCTAAAATATTTGGTTTGTATTTTGTTTCAACTTGTATGGTACCTGAAGCACACTCTGGGCAGTTTACAGCATACCATAATTAGGCAAGGAGCAATTGTTCCCCAGTGAGCTTGGTACACCTTTTACCTACAAAGATGGAGGTCTGAATCAACCTTGAACCTATTGGGATCAAACTCAGGTTATGAGCAGAGGCTTATTTGTAGTATTGCAGTTTAACCATCCTGAAACAGACCTTGCCTATGCAACTCTTTCAGCTACTAAAAGGGCACATCAATTGGAGTAGAAAAGGATTTATCAAAGAAGCTAGGTTTGAAAGGCACAATTGCAGGAGTGGAAGCATATGCATTACTGGATAGATTAAAAATGAGACTGCATTGGGCGAGAGGATGAGAAGGAAGGTGGAAAGGTGGCAGTAAAAAAAGCACAACAAGACCATAAACAATAGGAATTAAAGATAAATAAAAACAGAAGGAGAGAATGATATTTGTACATAGAGCTGGAGGGGCCCGCCCCATCAATTTGAGATGAGGTGCCACCTTCACCACTACTCTGTTTAGCCCTCACATCACCCACTGTTTGGAAAGAAGAGAAAAGATGAAAATAGATGAGGTACCCAACAGCTTTTGATACCAACAGCTAGAAGGCTGAAGGAGGTGTGAAAAATTCTGTGGAACGTACAGCGCCTACCTCTGAGAGATTTCCGAAAGTAAACGCCTCAAAACAAAAACTGCATTATACTTACAGATGGGCAATGCTGAAATAAGGGACATTACCAGAAAAGGTGTCAAGTCTTTCAGTCACCCTGACTCTACGGCGGTTAAAAGATGGTGGAAGGACCACAACAGTCCATTCCTGGCTTCATCCCCTTTGGAATCTCTGCATCCAAGCTCTTTCCTTCCCTCCTCCTTGACCAAGAAAGCGGCAAAAACAGCAAGAGATGCAAGGAAGGGAGACAGCTCCCTTCCTCTGGCAGCCCCCAGAGCGCTCTGACAAGGCTCATCTAGCATGCATGACAAGGTTGGCCGGGAGCATCTGGGAAGGAAAAGAGAGCACCTTTTCCATCCAATAAAGACAAGGTTCCAGAAAAACAAGATGCAAATGCTGTGCCCCATGAGCCTTGTCCTTCAGACCTGGCGTCTACAAGAACCACAACCCCATCAGGCACTGTCCACCAAGACACTTCATAACTTTCCATCAAGCCCAGTTCCCTGTATGCCTCTGCAGAAGACAGGACTCCCCTGAATGACTCTTGTTCTTAGTCAGGGGTGCACAGAATTGCAACCTTAAGAATTTCTGGTCAGTTTGAAGAAAAAAACTTGAGATTTTGAAAGACTCCAAACGTAATAGAAACCAAAAGCTCCAGAGTCTTCAGTGCTTTACAAGTGAGCCCAGTGCATTTAACCATGCAAAATTAAGGCTGATGCCACTCTTTTTATTGTTCTGGGGTTTTTTTGTTTTTGTTTTTTGAGAGAGAGAGAGAGAGAGAGTTTGGTACTGTTGCGGCAGGGAGATTCAACAAGTCTATGCTAGGAACAGATAATACCTGTTGCATTTGTCCTGTGCAGTTGATTGAAATTTTTACTTTAGTTGATTTCTGAAGAAGATATTTCTTTAAAAATATCTTAAAGAGGAAGAGCCAGAGGTTTAAAAAATTCAAAGGCAGATTTCCCCTATTCTCATTTCTATCTGACAAAATGAGTATTAAGCATTTGCACATTACTGACAATTTTGGAAAGAGAAAAAGCCTCTCTGTGTCAATATCTTTTATCTGTGGTCAGGGAAATCTCTATTTTATCACCTTTATCTCTATCTGCTCTGGTATAATACTAATATTAATGCAGGGTATCATGATGAATTGTAATACTGTTGCTAATTCAGAACAGTAAAGTATGTGTGGATTCTGTCACTCTTTGCCAGGTAAATTAAAACAAGTTTAGATATATTCTATGGTAAAATTATATTGCATTATGCAACTGTTCTAGGGAAACTGGATTCTCTGTAGGGAATATGTATGATGAGAACAAGTAAAAACAAACAAACTAAATGTTTGCTCTGCAAACTACGGCTTCCAAAAATTGTCGGCTACAAAGTTGACAGCTCGGCGGTTCGAATCCCGGGTGCCATGCAGCAGAGCGAGGTGGTAAACCAGCTCCCGCTGATAACCCCAGCTCCTGCCAACCTAGCAATTCAAAAGCATGTAAATGCAAGTAGATAAGTAGGTACCGTCATAAAAAGTGAGAAGGTAAAACAGTGTTTCCTTGCAGCCATGCCGGCCATGTGGCCATGGACTTGCACAACACTGGCTCTTCAGCTTGAATACAGAGATGAGCACCGCCCCTAGAGTCAGACACGACTAGCATGCATGTGCGGGGGGAACCTTTACCTTTACTTTTACAAGGATCAAAATATTTATAATCAACTCCTCTCTTCGCATGGTGCTACACTTCCTGGCTCCTTAAAGTGAGTCCTTCCAACAGTAGACCAAAGGATTAATAATCAAAGAATCAAAAATTAAAATAAAAAATAAATTATAGTATCTTGCTTGGAGCAAAATGAAGAAAACTACTCGGCATACCCATACACTGAAAACACATACCAGAATGTACGTGGGAAAAGAGCAAACAAATTTACATAATTGATACAGCAATTAATGGCATTATTTGTGTAAATGAATTTGCATTTACTGCCAAACTCTAATTTGACTGGAAGCTATGAATGATAAACCATTGCTGATTACTCTTTAGTAGAAAACCCTGAAGACTAGTCGATTACTGTTCAGAAGATCATTCTAACAGTCAAGATTTAGGGAAAGATTCAAGAATGGGCAACCTCCAGGGTGGAGGAATTGCACATAAGTACCTTGTGGCACAGTGGTTAAATGCCTGTACTGCAAGTAAAACTGTGCTCACAACCTGGGGTTCAATCCCAGGTAGCAGGCTCAAGGTTCACTCAGCCTTCCATCCTTCCGAGGTCGGTAAAATGAGTACCCAGCCTGTAAACTGCTCAGAGAATACTTGAAGTGGTGTGGGGCGGTATATAAGCATAACACTTTGCTTTGCTTTGCTTTGTTTACACCTGAATTAGTGATTCTGGTCCCAAATAGCTTGTGGAGTTTTTAAAAGATAAGGAGGATATAGGGAAGGAGGAAAGATGATTTTAAAGACAAAGCAAGATTATTTGGCAACTCGATGGCTAATATGGTAGTGGTGGTACTGGTGGGAGCAACATTTACTATTGAAAAAAACCACACAATATTTACAGTAAATGCCCCTACCCTTCCATATATAAGTGCAATACATTAGTAGAGATAAGCATGAAGCAAACTGTCAGATGTCAAGTGTCATAGCAGCAGCACCACAGATGCCACACATTCTCTCCACCCACCCCATCCCCCTGTCCCACTCACTAGCCAATGCACACCGTGCACGGAGGCCAGATTGGAGCCCCCTGTCCAGCTCTCCACCCCAGAAATGACAGCCTGGCGGCTGCGGGAGGAACCTACTATCCAGTCTCCGCGCATGTCATCAGGTGCGGGGAAGCAAGACCCCCGTTTCCGAAAAAAGGAAAACGGAACAATTTTTTTTAAAAAAAAAAATCAGTCTGAAAAACAAAAACGAAGGGAGATGGGCCACTAACAGAATGGAAACGGAACACAATCTTTCTGTTTCGTGCCCATCTCTATTAGTGGCTCACTGGGGAAAAGGCAACAAGAAATAAAATGCATTGGCTTCCCATTGCCTCCTGAAGAAGGTTCAAGGTATTGGTTTTTATTTACAAAACCCTCCATGGCTTGGGTCCAGAATACCTGGTGCAGCGTGTCTCCCAAAGGTCAGCTTCGGCCCGGCCCACCAGAACCTTGTAGTCCCTCTCACTTTGGGTCGCCACCCCTCAGGAGGCCCGCAAGGCCTTGATCCGTAGTCGTGCTTTCTCGGTGGCAGGCCCGACCCTATGGAATCATCTCCCCAGCGAGATCAGGACTGCGGAGCCCCTCTCGGTCTTGAAAATTATTAAAACGTGGTCATTCAAGGCTGTATGCGGTGGTCGCTGAGGTTTAATGTTTGTTTGCTGCTTGTTTATTGTCCATTTGTTTGGTTGCCGCCAACTTGTATCTTGTATTCGGGTTTATTTGTTGGATTATTAATTTGCTTATTATTCTTATCATGTATATTTTATAACTTTAACCCTTTGTTGTTCACCGTCCAGAGTTCCCTCTGGGAAAGTGGGGCAGTCTATAAATGTAAATAAATAAATAAATAAATAAATAAATAAATAAATAAATAAATAAATAAATAAATAAATAAATAAAATGCATCCTCTTTCATCATTCATGTTCCAATCCTGACTAGCCACTGCTAGGTCTACACAACAGATGCCAACTCATGCTGCTTCTGATTTGAGTGCCTTACTGCTCTTTCAGCTGGGTGGGGGACCCCAGATCTCTGCCATAAAACCCCTGACCCAACTGCATCAAGAGTTTCTGTTGCCCATTCACCACCAATTTGTAGGCATCACTGTTCATTGTTTTCTTTTTAAGCAGCCTGTTTTTGAGTGACATTGCCACATTCTTTTCTCTCTTCTTCACCACACATTTCCTTTTGACTTTAAATGTTGTGAAACCAGAATACCATATCGTCTAGCCTCAGTCTCCATCTTGCCCCTCCTCTTTATCCACTGACTATGTACAGCTTCCTTCAGAGCTTTGTAGCCTTATTTTTTCCCCAGAAAACAAATCCCAGAATCTGCTAGGCAACCACCTTTTGTTTTTAAGTCCAGAAAAGTGGCATTTACAAGCTTTGCCTTTATTCAACCAATGTTGATCAACCACATGCCCTACTTCTACTTCCTGTAATCTCCTCCAAGTCCTTAGCTCAACTATCCCCAAAGTCAATCAAACAGACAACAGAATCTTAACACAAACCTTCTGCAAACAGTGTCTTCACTTAGCTATTGGAATGTTCGTGAACATTCTGAGCCTCAGCACTTGCTCAGCCAGTGTCACAGGTTTCATAGCTACAAGCACAATACAATACAGACAAAAACTGAACATTCTATCAGAGCTTACCTCCAAAAACAAACACAATGTAAGGCAAAAGGAAACAATATACACAAGATGCTATTAATCTACAATCTAGCAAAAAAAAAATCTCTCTGATATACTGGAGAAATCTCAGAGGCTAAAATAAAGGTTACTGAGAAAGCAGTAACAAGGTCAGTACACATCTGAAGGGAAGTACACTCTGTCTCCCATCCATCAGCAGATGAAAAGGGGCCACCAGGACAGGAGGTTGAAAGGAAGCACATCTCGAGACTCACAATACCAACCTGGCCCTATCCATCATCGTCCAAATAAGGAAAGGAAGTGTGTTTCTCCCTCTTCCTGCCCCAAAGAAGAACTAACTTCAGTTGCCAGTTGCTTTGGGGCTACAGAGCAAAAGGAAAGCATGATCTTGTTCAGTGATGGCGAACCTTTTAGAGACCAAGTGCCCAAACTGCAATTCAAAACCCACTTTTTTTTTTTTTTGCAAAGTGCCAATACAGTAATTTAGCCTGTATACAGGTGGCTATGAAGGGGCGATGCCGGATGCCCACAGAAAGAGCTCCGAGTGCCACCTTTGGCACCCGTGACATAGGTTTGCCATCACTGATCTAGTTTGTAAAATTTCCAGACTCCCCCCAACACATGGCCAATAGGAGGTTCTGTATGAACTCCTGGGAGCTGATGTCCAATACAGCATTTTTCTAAGCTCCATTCTACCCTCGTCTGTCATCTAGAACAGTGGTTCTCAATGTTGGGCAACTTTTTCCAAGCCCTAGGACAATTATACCCAGGACTGCAGGGTTGTATATGTACAGGTATGTGTGAGTTGTTTTTCTGCCTTGTATTATTTATTGCAAGCTGTTATAAACTGCCAAGAGAATTTAAGCAATCAAAAGGCAGAGTATAAATCTCTAAGACCGATACATAAATAAATCAGGCATGTCTTCTGGCATTATAGGCGAGTCTTTCCAAACAAAAGGAAAGGTTCAACCAAAAGAGTCCTAGCAAGCAGTGAATATGTGCCAGTGGGGAATTCCCTGTGGCCTACACCAGGGCTGTGGAGTCGGTAGATAAATGTTCAGACTCCGACTCCGACTCCGACTCCTAAGTTTTTTGTACTTCCGACTCCGACTCCGACTCCCCGACTCCGACTCCTCTGTATTAATATGCGAATGTATTTTATACATTCCTTGGTGGAAAGAGCCGACCCCTGTGGGACCCCACAAGGGAGCACCCAGGGAGCCAACAGCCCCCCCCCAAGGTGCACACGCTGGGGCTGGTCTTAGAACATAAAAACATAAGAAGAGCCATGCTGGATGAGGCCAAAGGCCCATCTAGTCCAGCTTCCTGTATCTCACAGTGGCCCCACCAGATGCGTTTGGGAGTGCATGAGACTAGATATCTGTCTCCTGATACCACTCCCCTGCATCTGGCCCTTGACGTACCCCAATTTTAAGCCTGGGGATTACACATCTCCATCATGGTTTGTAACCTGTGATGGACTTTTCCTCCAGGAATCTGTCCAATCCCCTTTTGAAGGCATCCAGGCCAGATGCCATCACCACATCCTGTGGCAGGGAGTTCAACAGACTAACAACGCGCTGGGTGAAAAAATATTTTCTTTTGTCAGTTCTTACTCTCCCAGCCCTCAATTTGAGTGGATGTCCCCTAGTTCTGGTATTTTGTGAGAGGGAGAAGAGCTTCCCTCTATCCACTTGACTCATGCCCTGCATTATTTTGTACGTCTCAATCATATCCCCCCTCAGGCGCCTTTTTTCCAGACTAAAGAGGCCCAAATGTTTTAGCCTTTCCTCATAAGGGAGGTGCCCCAGCCCAGTAATCATTTTAGTCACTCTCTTCTGCACCTTTTCCAGTTCCACTATGTCTTTCTTGAGATGTGGTGAACAGAATTGTACACAATACTCCAGGTGCGGCCTTACTATTGTTTTGTATAATGGCACTATAATGTTGGCTATTTTATTTTCAATCCCCTTTTTGATAATCCCTAGCAAGGGAAGGACTGGGTCCAGCTGAATGCTGTGCCCCCGATCCCCACCCCGGAAAGCCGGTCCAGCAGGATACCGTGGTCGACAGTATCACAGGCCTCTGACAAATCCAAATTGTTATATTTTATAACAAATAGACATTTGATTTGATCCATGTAAAACCATTACAAAATTATTGCCCCTCAATTAAATATTTAAAACATGCTTACTCCACCTTCCTCCTTAAAAGGACCCAAGGTGGCTTACATAATCAAAAAAATTTAAAAGCTAATACAGTGGACCCTCATATAACAAACAGTTTGTATAATATAAAATCTGTACAACATAAAAAATTCCGGAGATAGGGGAAATTTGCTTCATATAATTATCTATGGGGCGAATCCGTACAACATAAAAATGGTTGCGATTAGGGATTACTCTCTTTTCAATGCATTCCTATGAGAAATTTGTATAAAGGAAAATTTGCTAACATAATTTCATTTGGAACGAATTAATTCCTTTATACAAGGTACAACCATATTTACTTTTTCTCCTAAGAGCAAAGATAAATCATATTACGTATTAGAAGTGGCTTATTTCAAACTTTTCTAATTTTATGTCCTCAAGCTAGTTTGAGTAAGTACATGGTAGCCACTTGAACAAAAAGGTTTCTTTTGATGCCCAGTTTGTGTGAACGCTTAATCAGCAGTTGCCTACGAAAGCAGATTCAACTGTTGGTATATGTTCTTGGAATATGGATATAGAGAAGGGCTCATCGCCTTCCGCCATCAGCCACAGAAATAAAGGCAATCAGGAGGAGCAGTGTGGTCTAGCAGTTGGGATTCTGGACTAGGACTTGGGAAACCCACATCTGGTCTCCACTCATGCACAAAACTCACTGGGTGACCTTGGGTCAGTCATTGACTTTCATCCTCCAAAAAGTTGCTGTAGGACAGTCTTGCAAAGAGAGGAATCATGTGTGCCACTTCATTAAATAACTAAACAACAGTGTTGGATCCAAGCCTTCAAGAACCATTAGCTCTTCCCAGCTCAAGAGTTCTGAAACTCTGGACTACAATTTTGGACTACATTTCGCAGAATCCCATAAATAACATCCTTTCTCTTTGTGGAATTCTAGGCACTAACTGCAGCAATGGTGTCCAAACTTTGGCCCTCCAGATGTTTTGGACCACAACTCCCATAGTACTTTGTCACTGGCAATGCAGGCTTGGAATTCTGGGAGTTGTGGTCCAAAACATCTGGAGGGCCAAAGTTTGGACACCCCTGACAGTCTTTAAATGGCATACTTCCCTATCTCTGCCCCATTTGCCAAGAACCCACAGGGAGCTCCCTTCCTTCTCTATGGCAGGCTTCTGTTCCAAGGGCCATTTAGCCTGGGACTGAAGAAGTAAGGAGCAGCCTAGCCTTTAACACCAGACCAGGCATTAAACAACAGTGGATAGCCCAACACTTTCATTCAAACATGGACCCCAGGAAGGGAAGGGAAGGGAGGTCCCAACTTGGCGTAAATACTTATTTCCAACTCGCCAATTCATCCTGCTATTGCCAAATTCATTTTGCTTCTCTGCCTTTTCTCTCCATTTCTCTTCCCTTGTCTTTCGTTACTTGTTCACTTGCTTGTTTATGTTTTGTTTGAGGGCACAGCTTTCATCTAAAGTGCAGAAATATTACTTTTAAGGACAGCAATTCCGTAACACCCTTCCCCTCTCCCCGACTACCAGGGATCATACTAACCAGGGCGGGGGTTGTCTCAGCGGCGTAGCAAGGTTTTGGGGCACCTGGGACCAAAGTTATTTTTGCAACCCTCTGGGCCTTACCTCTCCCGCACATTGCAACAAAGAGTTGGAGAAGGAGGAGGGCGCTGCAGCCACCGCACAGCCACCGCACACGACTGCGTGCCTGCCGCCGGATTCTGAGATGGCAGGCGGGGGGCGGGGTGGTAGGCGATTTAGTGCCCCCTAATGGCTGCGCCCGGGGTGCCCCGCCTCCTTGCCCTCCCAAACGCCACACCCTGGGTTGTCTATGGAAATTTAGTAAATTTTCCCAAGCTTTTCTTGCTTTTTGGCTTTTATTAATGCAAAGTACTTTGGGAGACCGTACTTGTTTTGTTTTTAAAAAAGGATTTGAAAATAACACTAACTCTACCAGATCCAATTAAAGCCAGACTGACAAAGTAAAGTTAAACAAAAGCTGCACATACTGGGTCCAAGTAGGTGACCCATCTTCTCACTGGAACTCAGCTGCAAAAGACGCAAATATACATTGGTAAGGTCAAAATGGTTTTGCAGCACTTCAGCAAACAACTGGGACAGGGAGGATGGGCAGATTTGAGAGAAGGCCGAGTCTAGCTTTACCACCGAACAGGGTAGATTTGATTTAAATTATGATTTAAATCATAGTCAGTAAGATTCTATTTAAATCATGACTTTCTACATAAAGACTCATTTTTGCTGGTGTTGTTTTAATCTTAATATTTACAACCAGATGGTTTCATTTTTAGAATAATAACTTTTCAGATTAGTTTTACAGTTAGATCAGAAAATTACTGATTTGTTGGTTATATGCCATTAGATATACATACATAGATAGATAGATAATTATGAAATTATTGCAAGGTGAACTATCTCCGGTTTAATCTTTAAAGAATTTTTTTGCTCAAAAAGCATTTAAAATTTTTAAAAATCTGATTTAAATTTTTAAAAAATCATTTTTTTTATTTTTTTTTTAAAATAACACTGATTTGTATCTACCCTGCCACCGAAATATCATTGGTCCTAGGTGTATCCATGCAGACCCAAATGGCAAAGCTAGCGACTGAGAAACCTGCAAAAATGCTAACACTTTGCATGCAAGAACAGCACAACAGAGGCATTGATGAATGCCTTAAAACCACAGCTTCCATCTTTTGCAGCAATGTAGAACTGGACTTTTAATTTCATATACAAGTTCGCTGGGTATGGTTTTTTGACAAAATGCTTCTGGGGCCCAAAACAATTCTCCAAATGTTTGGGACTATTGCTTCCAACCAGTGGTGTTGCTGGCCAGCTGGTGGTTATGGGAGCCGGAATCACAAAATTGTCTATCCACCTGAAGCATCTATTTCTATTCATTCATCCATCCATTCATCCACCTGAAGCATCTATTTGTATTCATTCATTCATTCATTCATCCACTTGAAGCATCTATTTCAATTCATTCATTCATTCATTTATTCATTTGGTGTCATTTATAGACCAATTTTCTCCTGGTGTGGGAACTCAAGGCAGCTCACAACATGAAAACTAGTAAAACTAAAAACACAATAAATTATGCAATTAAAAAGTGATTAAAATATAATCATTAAAATCCATTAATTGATTTAAAACATTTAAAGCTTTAGAAACAAACATAACTAGCTTAAAAACACTATGCACAATTCGATTATTAAAAGCCTATCTGAAAAGGTGGGCCTTCAGCTCTCAGCAGAAGGATAGAAGGAAAGGGAGGGGGGCAATTTTACTTCCGGAGAGAAAGGATTCTACAATCTAGAAATCAATGTCATTGCTATTGTTCAGCAAGGGATTCAAAAGGACCAAAAAAATCCAGCTACGATCCAGATATGAATTACATTTTCTGCATATATCCTCCATCCAGAAATGCAAATACTGTACTGGCAATCATATTGCATGCTTGTGTGATATAACATAAATGATACTTAATCATGGGTCCTTTCACACGTTCCCACTTCTCCAAAAAAACAAAACAAAAAACAACCCTAATAATATAAGCCAGCATGAAGCTGTTCAAAGCAAATTCCTAGTCCTTCAGCAACACCTGCTGCAGCTATTATGTTTTAAGAGATCACTTGTGATTCTCAAGCTCTGGAACAAATGCTCACAATTCTATTTTAATCATTCCCAGGAAGATACCACTAGGCTATTTCCAAACCTGCAACTCAATAGAAGCTATAAATGTTCACTAGTTTGGGGAAGCTTTTTTGTTTTGTATCTTTCAATCTGTTTTATGTTTCCTATGGGATTTTAGTCAGGCTTTAGTGCAATCCAGAAAAAATAACACAACATGCCTATAGAAAATAAGCTTTAGTACAGTATTATGAGCCAGCAAACTGAATCATAAGGTTTTCAGAGCCATCTGCCCATGGCTTCTCCATGCTCAACTGAAGTACTCATTTCTAATGTATCACAAACTGACTGACAACTTTATGTATTCTTGGTACAAGACCTGTTCATCCAACTTGGATGATTAGCCAATATCAGGTCAAAACTCCAAATTCCTATCATTACAGTATCTTAATGCCATGTCGACAGCTGAACTCTATCCACAAGCAAACAGGTGGTTTAATGCTTAGAAGGGAGAAAAACTTTAATGGAAGTGATATTTGCCCAAACGATGCAGATAAATCAAAAAGTCAAGGCAGCACAGACATCACAGAAAAGTCAGAAATTCCAGAATAGGCCTTTCCTTCTTTCCAAAGATAGGGTTTCAGCTCCTATTTCAGCAAGGGATGGCGGTTCACAAAGGCTTTCTTAAGAATATGCTACATCTCCTAATCCCTGAATTCACGCCAAATTATATTTTATAACAAAACAGACATTTGATTTGATCCATGTAAAACAATTACAAAATTATTGCCCCTCAATTAAATATTTATTTAAAATATGCTTACTCCACCTTCCTCCTTAAAAGGACCTGAAGTGGCTCACATAATCAAAAATATTTAAAAGCTAATACATATGTTCTAAAAGAATTAAACAAGTATGGTATTAAAAATGATAAATAAAATCAATATTAAGAATACATTTAAAGGGGACAGAGTAAAGCAATACATTTTTTCAAAATACCTTTTCAAGTCTTTGCCTGCTTGCAGGACAGCAAAGATTCCCTGAATGATGGACTGCCTATTATGTGTCTTGTATATGAATCTATAGGCTCACACAGACTTTGTGTTTATAATCACTTATAACCTTGTGTGATTGTATTGACACCATGTTTTCAATGTTAGTTTTCATTACTCATAACTTTTACATGGAATTTTACTCTTTTTTCCTGCTCACATTCTCTTGTAGCTTTAATGTAATGTTGTCTAGATGTTCCTCAATTCTCAATACTTGAACATGTCTTAATTATACTGGACTGTATATTGTCCCTCATTACTGTAAGCCACCTTGGGTCCTTTTTCAAGGAGAAAGGCAGGGCAAAAATTAAAATAAATAAATAAATAAATAAATAAAATGGGGCCAGCTTAGCCTCCTGTGGGAGGGAGCTCCAGTATCCAGAGAACCAACAGTGAAGGCCCTCTCCTGTGTCCCCCACCAAGTGCACTTGTGAGGGTGGTGGGACCAAAGGAAATGCCTCCCATGATTATGTTAATGCCCAGGTAGGCTCATAGAGAGAAAGGTGGTCTTTTAGATAGCTCAGATCGAAGTTGTTTAGGGATTTATAGGTTAAAACCAGCATTTTGAATTGTTCTCAGAAATGGATCATCAACTACAGGAACTGCTGTTACAGGGGAGTTATACGTTCCCTGTAAGCAGCTCCACTTAACAATCTGGCTGCAAGTTTTGAACCCACTAGAGCAGTGGTTCTCAACCTGTGGGTTCTCAGATGTTCCTGAACTGCAATTCCCAGAAATCCCTTCCAGCACAGTGAGTGGTGGAGGCTTCTGGGAGTTGCAGTCCAGGAACATCTGGGGACCCACAGGTTGAGAACCACTGCACTAGAGTTTCTGAACCGTTTCCAAAGGAAGACGGACATAGAGTGTGCTACAGTAATCCAGCTAAGATGTAACAAGGTCACGTGTCACTGCGAGCAGATCAGACCTCTCAAGAAACAGAGATGGTGTGCTAGTCCTAACCGTTGTGTAAAGACATTCTTGGCCACTGCTGAAACCTGAGCATACAGGACCACCTGCAAACTACTCACCTCTGTTTTCAGAGGGAATGTAACCTCATGCAGCAGAAGCCGAATGCCTGTTCCTTAATCTGCCTTTTGACTGACCAGGAGCACCTCTGTCTTGTCTGGATTAAGTTTCAGCATGTTCACCCTCATTCAGTCCATTACTGATAACCGATACTGATGTGGAACAGATGCAGCTCCCTCAGATTTAGATGGAAAGGAGAAACAGAGCTGGATGTCATCTGTTTACTGGTGACTCCACCCCCCCCCAAACTCTGAAAGACAACTCCCAGCAGTTTCATGTAGATGTTAAATAGTATAGGGGACAAAATAGAAACCCAAGGGACACCACAGGCCAGTGACCAGGGTGTTGAACAGGAGTCCCCCAGTGCTTCCCTATGGGTTCTCCCTTCCAGGAAGAACTGGAGCATCTGTAAAACAGTGCCTCCCAGTCCTATCCCAGACAGACGGCCCAAGATACCATGGCTGATGGCACTGAAAACTGCTGAGAATTCCACAAACCCGGGGGGGGGGCACACTCTTCCTGTCCAGTTACTGGCAAAGGTCATCCACCAAGGTGACTAAAGCAGTCTCCACCCCATCACCAGGCCTGAAGCCAGATTGAAATGGATCTAGATAATCTGTATCAACCAGGAAACCCTAGAGCTGAAAAGTCACAACCTGCTGCAGCACCTTGCCAAAGAATGGGATATTAGAGACGGGGTGGGAATTATTCAGTTCAAGGAGGTTTTCTCCCAATAATGGTCTGACTACTGCCTCTTTGAAGCATGCTGGGAAGCTATCCTGCTGCAAAGCCAGTCCCTCTCTGGAAGCTTTTATAAGTCAGGAAAGACAAGGATCCAGCAGACAAGTGGTAGTTGCCTTCATCTTTCGAAGGCCCTGTCCACATCATCAGGCTGCAAAACAACAATAGCAAACAAACAACCCCTAAGATGTGTCCATTAGCAGAGGACAAGTAGAGGCCATAGTTACACCCACAAGATCTATATTAACTACAGCATTCAAATCTGAGCCAATCTGAGCAATTCTGCCTGCACACTCTCAATGTTTATTGTCTGCTACTTAAGGAGATAAATTTAAAATACAATCCTGCACTTGTGGCTCGCTGAGTGAAGGGTTACATGTTTTGATGGTAGGTTGGCAGGTCTTTTAATTGCACAGAACCACAGAATGGCACAGGACTGTTTCACCAGCTCCAGACAGGGAAAATAGCTGGGTGGATAGCTCGTTAGTTAAGCATCTGGCTGTGGAGCCAGAGGTTCAGAGTTCGATTCCCCACTGTGTATCCCTTATTATACAGCAGACAAGATAACTATGCTGGATGTATTATTATTATTATTATTATTATTATTATTATTATTATTATTATTATTATTATCATCATCATCATCATCATCATCATCATTATTATTAAATCTGTTCCAATGGCAATGCTTTCCAGGGTTATCTAGCATCAGAGGTTTGTTGCACTTGTCTTCTGGGGGCACCCTGGAGCCATGCAGATAGCCCAAGACCACCCAGGCTGGCTCTTCCAGGAACTCTGCGACCAGGAACTCAAAGCACTGTGCTATCCAGCCAGCGTAAGGGTGGCTTATCTTCCCTCCCACAACTGTAGTTGCTGTACTGAACAGGAGCAATAAAAATGCAGAGATTCTTTTAGTGCTGAACTGTTGATCCAAGTCTCTTGAAGAAAGGAATGCCAAAAAAATTCCAGCATGCCATTTTCGTACTTGAAGTTTCCAAAAAGCATGAGGTAATGATTCAATCTGCATTCAGGGTGTCATATGCATTACATCTGTGACTGATTTACAAGTACCTTTCCCCAACATCTAAATGTATGGGGCTAGAAACTCCCACCACCGCAGCCAGCAACTCCCCTAACTGCACCAATGGCCTGACTCAGCATAACAGGGTTCTGTATGTATTTGTAACAGCAGGTAGACATATGATAAATGCCTACTGACTTCTATCAATATGTACATTTTTTTTAAAAAGTACAATAATTATTCTGTGAACTACATGGAACCTTTAAGAATGTTTTGAGATCAGTTTCAAATAATTCACTCACTAAAACCCAAGTGAGCTTTAATTCTAATTTGCAACTACTGTAAAATGTTGTTTCAGGTAAAGAACTAGATGTAAAACTCTTAGTTCTTAGATTAGAGTTCTTGGCAAGATGAAAATAATTCTCAGGCAGTCTCTTAGGCAGTTACTTCACGTCCTACCTTGTTCCGTGATTACATTCGTTCCATGACAGCATTGTTCGCAGTTACATGGTTTCATCCCAGTTCAGTCCCTGTTTTCATTTATCCATAGGCGTGATTACTTGTATCGTGACATCTGTTACTTCACTTCCTTGTTTCGGGACAACTACTGGATTTCCCTGGCTGCAACATCATCACTTGCCTCAGGAGAGCAGCGGTGGCGGCGTGGGCGGTGGGCCGAGACACCCTCGCCCTGAATTCAGCAGTCTGTGGGCGGGCTGGCGAGCAGGCAAGGAGAGCTCAGCCCCGCCTCTGGCACCGGCCATGAGGCTGCCGTTCTTCTGCGCTTGCTGGCGGTGGAGCTGGTGGTGCAACTTGCCCTCCCTGCAGCCACCTACCCGCTGTCCCTGAGCTGCGGGTGGGGTGGAGGATCAAAGGCACCTAGGCTCTCGTCCCAGGCCTGTGTCTGATCAGAGTGACTGGTGGGATTCCCTTCTGGCAGGAAAAAAGAGTCCTCACTGGGATGCAGGACCTGTAGCTTCTCTTCCCTAGCCCACCCACCCCCAACCCTCACGTCCCTTTCTTCCCTCTTTCCTGTCCCGCCTCCACAGCCACAGCCGTTACTTCACATCCCTTATCTCGGAACAGGAACCGCGAACCAAGCGTGACAAGAGAATTCCCCAGCCCAGGGGCAGGTAGACTTGTCACGCTCTGTTCCCAGTTCAGGGGGCGTGGTCAAGACGAGTTTCCGCTGTCACGCTATGGACGTGAAGTAAGTTTTTTTTTTTACTGGTCCCAAGCGGGACAGGAAAGAGGGAAGAAAGAGACGTGAAGTAATGGCCTTACTTGAGGCAGGAAGCAGAAATGTTGTAAAGCTGCGTCTGAACTTATGGGTTGTGTTACAGCCCCAGTCTTTCAAAGCTCCCAAACTTGTTTTGCTCAGCAGAATTAGGGTTATCCCAAATGCCAAGTGTTAGTGCCAAAAGTCTGTGAAGATTCTCAGTCATCCAGGTGAGTTTATATGGAAGTTGAGTCATGGCTACTGGACTTCTTTTTGAGAAAACAACCAAGTGGTGTTTCTAGATGCAAAAGCCAATAGGAACCAAATGTTTTGCTTTGCTTTGCTTTGCTTTGGGTTTTGTTTTGTTTTGTTTTTTTGCAAGGAAGAAAACAGCACCTTTGTCATTGGGTCGCTTCCAGCACTGCAGCTCTAAGATTATTATTTCATCTTCTTGCTCTGGGCCTTTTTGTTATTCTTAGAGCAAAGGCAAGATAAATGGTGGGTGTAGAAGACCATATTAGAAAGCTGTACTGCTGTACATTGAAACTGAATCTACAAGGCTCTGTCCTTCACACAAAAAACATTTCATAGCTCAGAAAGTAGGCATAGAAACTGCATGTGAGTCCCATCCTAACACACAGACAAACCCGCCATATTAGCTATGTACATAAATGGAGATTTTGATGGCAGGAAGGAATGTTCACTCAGGCATGCTATACACACACTTCATTTTATGTGGGTTTTTTCTCTGTCAACATGCAGGTTTGACTCTACAGGTACATGTAGATTTCTCAGAGCCTCAAGTATTGCATTTATTTAAAAAAGGAATAAACCCAGGCCATAATTTCTCTTCCTCTTGCCTACTTTTCCCCTTGCCAGTCCAAGCAGAAATCACACATACCCCCACATAGCAAAATCCAGAGCTCAGAAATGTTCCTTATTGGCCAGGGGGTTTTTTTTGGGGGGGGGAGGCCAGATTCTGGGAGGGGTTTTCCAAAAAAGGAATACTGAACTGCTGTATATAGCCCAAAGGTTTAGGTATCTGGCAGCAGAACCAAGGATTAGGAGTTCAGTTCCCCACTCTGCCTCTCAGACAGGGACTGGACGTAATGGTCCGTAGGGTCCTCCCACCACTGCAATTCTAAGACTGCAGCTGTTTTCAAGCTCATGCAAAATGTATTATACACCATCTCTGCAGGAAAAGAGATTCCATTTGAACATTCGGAAGAACTTCATGACAGTTAGAGCTGTTCCGCAGTGGAATATGCTGCCACGGAGGGTGGTAGAGTCCCCTTCTTTGACGGTATTTAAGCAGAGGCTGGATGGCCATCTGTCGGAAATATTGTGAAGGGGTTCCTGCTTGGCAGGGGGTTGGACTCGATGGCCCATGAGGTCTCTTCCAACTCTATAATTCTATGATTCTATGATTCTATGGTTCTTGCAGATCTCACTACAAAAGGTAAGCAGTATTTGTTGTAAATACAGTATAGCAATCCAAATGCCAGAAACTGCTTTATCTTTCCCCATTTACCATATAATTGGGCCCACTCTGGGCAAAAACCACTAATGAAATCTAATAGTCTGTTACACCCTCCTGTCTGAGACAGAACACTGTGGACTATGACAGGTATAAGCTAACCGTCTCTCACCAACTTCAAAGTAGCTTTAAAATAGTGGGCTTTAAAATTTTGATTTTATTATTGAATTATAGTTGCTGTACTGAACATTACTGAATTATAGACACATCTTGCAGGTCTCACCCTGGAAGCCAGCAAATCCCGACCAAGGAGACGAGAAAAACAACAATGCTGGATGAACACCCTTGACAATGACATGATGTTGTCCCGGGTTTACTCAGAACTAGCCTATGACCATGCCAAATGGAAGGCACAAATTAAGAATAGTGGACCCCACTACCAAGCGGGACAAATGGTAAGAAAAAGAAGATTAAAAATCATTGAATTTAACTTTATACTGTGATTTTGTATATCCAACCTGTTATGCAGATGAATACACATGAATTTATCTGAATAATCGACCTGAATTTCGTAACATTGATATAAAAACAAACTAAAATCTACATGCATTTTAAACTCATTGCTTTTCTTCTTTAAAATACGCCACAAAGAGATTTTCCAGAAATTCTAAAAGACCTGAACACATTGTGATCTTTTATCTATCCTACAATCCTAAAAAAACCCACATAAATTTGATGAGCTGATGAAACAATGAAGAACTGCTCTTAACTCTGAAGCAACTACTGCAGATTTTTATAAGATTGTTAAAGTAGCACAAAGCCTCTGTCATTATAACTAACATAAGTCATGATAGTGATCATTAAGGGGGCCCACAGGTACATATAAATTTAAGTGCACAGCCTGTGGGCCCAATCTATCTACCACTGCAGCTCTGTTTCAGTGTTGAGTTTAAGGGATACTTAATTATATAATGGTTGCATAACATGGATTGTTGGTTATCTCTGTTCAACAACTATGAAACTAACTTTTTTTAAAATTAAACATGATGGCTTGTTGGTTATGGCTATACAGTACTTCTAAAAAGTTCCCCCCGCACATGTGTGCTAGTCGTGTCCGACTCTAGGGGCGGTGCTCATCTCCGTATTCAAGCCGAAGAGCCAGTGTTGTGCAAGTCCATGGCCACGTGGCCGGCGTGGTTGCAAGGAAACACTGCTTTTTACAGTGGTACCTATTTATCTCCTTGCATTTTACTTGCTTTCAAACTGCTAGGTTGGCAGGAGCTGGGGTTAACAGTGGGAGCTCACTCCGCTGCCTGGCACCCGGGATTCGAACCGCTGAGCTGCCGACTTTGCAGCCAACAGTTTTCGAAGACTTAGTACGTAAAATACAGAAAGCCAGTGCAATACAGTACTGTATAACGAATTAAGTGGTGGTCTAAGAGTCAGAAGACCTGGATTCAAATCCCTACCTGACCACAGTAACTCACTGTGGGGGTTGCTATGCTAAAACCACTCCATTATTTTGCATACCTTTAGAAACTATTAGGGTGATTAAACCTTGGACATGACTTAACAGCACATAGCACACATTTTACTAGTTCAAGAAACAAAATATGACTTATCATATGCGACACAACATATACTGCTTGAGGGCATCACGTAATGGTTTGCGTTACCACTCCAACAGAATGGGTTACCACTCCAGAATGATTATTATTTATTATTTATTTTATTTATTAGGCTTGTATACCGCCCGTCTTCCCGAAGGAACTCTGGGCGGTTCACAACACAGGATACAACGATAACAATAGTGAACCAATATAAAAACAGTTGAGCAGCCGAAGACCAAGCAATGAACTCGAGCACCTTCCTTACTATCTGAGGCTGCAATGGCTGGGCCTCTTCACTCTTGAACGACAGCACCTAAGAGGTGACCTGAGTTCTAGAGTAACGCAAGGCTTAACTATCGCTGGAGGCATGAAATCTTGAAACTGAGACTGTCATACTTGAGGCGCATCATGCGAAGGCAGCATTTTCTGGAAAAAGACAATAATGCTGGGAAAGGCAGCATAAAAAGAGGAAGACCAAATGAAAGATGGATTGATTCCCTTGAGCAGTGACGGCAAACCTTTTAGAGACCGAGTGCCCAAACTGAGATTCAAAACCCACTTATTTTTTGCAAAGTACCAATATGACAATTTAACCTGAATACAGTGGTACTCCAGGTTACAATTGCTTTGAGTGCCACCCATCAGGGAAGCAAAGATCGAAGAGCAGGCTTTTGAATTTCCAGCGGCCACAGCACCCTCACTCGCTTTGCCAAAAAGTAGCACCCCATCTGTCTCTCCGCCTTGGGCAGGGAGGCAGATGGGGTGCAAGACCATCAGCAAAGCCAGTGGGAAGTGACAGTGGTTTATGGGCTCATTTGTAGCCCTAGTTTACTCTCCAGCCACGCTGCTCTAGGCATCCCAAAAGTGGCATGGCTGGAGAGTAACCTGGGGCTATGAAGGAGCCCACAAACCACTGCCTCCCCTTCGCCCAGCTCTCTGCATGGAGCACAGTGGCATGCTCCGAGCAGAGTGGGAAATGCCATGGCTGTGAGGGGGCGATGTCAGGTGCCCACAGAAAGGGCTCCATGTGCCACCTTTGGCACCCATGCCAGAGGTTCACCATCACTGCCCTAGAGGAAGCCACAGGCTTAAGATAACAAGAGCTGAGCAGGGCAGTTAAGGACAAGACATTTTGAAGACAGTTCATTCATAGGGTCACCATAAGTTGAAGGCACCTTGATGGCATGTCGTAACAATAAAATATGCAAATGAGGTTTTTTTTGTTTACAAAATTATGTAACCATTTGCAAACATAAAGCAGAATCAAAACACTGTCGTCATGAGCAAGAAAACTGTTTTTAATAGTAAAGTACAGTAGAACTCCCCCCCTTTATGGCTCCTATGACGTCAACTTTCAGAAACCCAACATGTTTGGCTTCTCCAATACACCCCCATTCCAATGGAACAGAATTCTTACCAGGGTATGATTTGTAACCCAACTAAAACCCACTAAATCATTTTAATCCCAACATCCATAAGGTTTGAGTTGAGGAACCTGGAGTACGGAAAAAATCTGATCTCTTATTTCCGACTCAAATACAGCCTCCCCCACGCACAACTGCCTTCTTTCCAACCAGTAGTTGTAGTACTTGGAGAATAATGATCAAAGCATTGATTTGTCAGAGGTGTCCTCAGTGAAAGGACAAGTCAAATCTTAACGGCAGACAACAAGCAACAGCCACACTATTTCTGCCGGATGAATCTTCTCCAGGGAACTTTGGGGACAGCCATTCTTCCCAGCAAGTACAGTATTTGACACACAGTGAGCTTCCACATCCAAAACAACACAGATGAATGGAACAGGCACCCTTGACCGAGCTTTCCATGCCGAGTGTGGGGTGATTCAGAAGTGTGAGTTTACAACAGCTGGCATCAGGCCCAGCTGTCTAAACTTTTAATAAATGCTGTGCTTTTTGCTCCAACTCCTCCATTCACACTGCAATCCCCAATTCAGTGTTTCAGGCTAGTAAAGGATAGTGAATGCCAAGGACAGTTCAGGAAGTTAAAAGGCTGTATAAACTCACTACGCTTGGAAGCAATTATTCAAAGTGATATTTCCCTATAACTGAACAACTTGGCTTCTGTTTGAAGGCATAAAGAGCTCACAGTCCAGTTTTTGTGCCCAGGAGGTAATTAATACTCATCAGAGTGAGGTGCTTAAAATGAATTATTTCTCCCCGGAGGGTCTTCATGTAGAATTTTAATAGACTAGTAAAATTATATTGCTTCCAATGATACCTTAAAGCAGATTGCTTAGCTACATTTGAAGGGGCATATAAAGCCAGACATCAAATCTTGCTGTTTATTGACCATCAAACCATCAGATAATGGACATTAAAAACAACAACAACCAGGTTTCTGAAGAGGCTCTGAGGTTCAACACAAGCTAATAGAAAACAATTATGGGCATGGAGGTCAAAGATAATATAGTCATGTAGTCATCATCTCTTTTCTCCAGCTGAACATCACATCAGTAGATACATCTTGCACACTAAATCCATCAACGGGAATATATAGAGAAACTATTAGCAACCATTCCTCAAATCACTATTTGTTTAAATATAAACAGAAAGCATGTCATACTATTTTCATTCATTCACTTAACGTTATGTATGTGCCTGTTTTTAAACAGCTGGTTAGGTCTCAAATACAAGGCACAGCAGGAATGTTCAATAATCAAGTTAGTTTTAAAGGTTTTTTTTAAAAAATAGCTATTAATAATAAAGTCCTAGAGTTTTTTTTTTTGGCTACCAAGAAACAAGTATTCAATCGACTGCACTGTTTTACCCTGCACCACAAGTGGAAATCAAGACAAGCATCCACTACCATACAGATAAAGCTCACTGTACCAGCAGTTCTGATCAGAGAACTTCTGAGCCTAACAGCTATTTGTTTTCCATTTTTGTTTCCTTCTTAATAGAGGGGCTGGAAATGTCAGTCCATTATTTGGGTTTCTGTCTGCGCCCACCCACCCCCACCCCTGCCAAGCCCACTTCCACGTGAACTATTTTTCAAGCAAGTAAGTGAGCTGTTGTTAGGAACTTACTTTTCCTGGCAAAGCTGTGAATGAACTGGGCAGAACAGAAAAAGGAGGAAGAAAACGGACCATTTTGAACTTGGCACCCTCCTAGAGCTCAAATCATATTTTGATGGTCAACCTAGGACCCTTTCCCTTCCTTTCCAGCATACCCGAAGGGGAGCCTGCCTGCCTGCCAGGATCTTTACTGGAAAATCTAGTCTATCAAAAGGCGAAAGGCGAAAGCAAATGCAATTCACCGAGGTTTTGGGCATCCTAACGTAACGGGGGTTGCCTTGACTCGGGCTTCCCCTACAACTGGAAGATCGCTCCCCCAACCCCACCCCAGGATCCACAGGGTCTTCCTTTTCCAAGGGAGTCCGCTTAGAATCGCGGGGTGGGGTGGGGTGGCTTTACTCCAACCGCGATTAAAAGACTCCGCGGCATCAGTTCCATTGATATCGATGCGACTGGCTTCTAACCGTGAGCGTTTTAAGAGCGAAGCCGTCGGATGCAAAAAAAACCACACCGTCGGAAGCGGGATAATAATCGCGGTGTCTTTGTCTCCGGTTGCTTTTTAAGGGGGGGATCGGATCAGGAGTTTAATTTAATTTAAACATTTAAATCTCGAGCAAGGTTTTACGCCTCCAAGCCTCGGAAGCAGACAAGCCCAGACGAAAAGACGGGCTGGAGAAATCGCATCGGGGATGGACTCCGAAGCCCTTCTTCTCCTTCGGCCAGTTATTTATTTTTTTTAATCCCACGGCGGTTTAGCCTTGCTTTGCTTATAACCAACCTAAGCCCCTTACGTTCGATCCCCGCCCGCTCTCTTAAGGCGCAGTGAACTTTCTTCCGCTGCCAGCGCCCGCATTGCACTCCCAAGTCGGAGGGGAAGCCGCGCGGTTGAATCAGCAGCAGCAGCAGCAGCAGCGGCGGCGGCGGCGGCGGCGGCGGCGGCGGCGGCGGCGCCTTCTGCCTCTGCTGCTGGATGGAAACGCGCAACGGGGCCAAAACAAGCAAACAAATAAACCAAGACGGGGCCAAGGAGCGCGGGGATCGGGGCGCAAAAGAGGAGCGCGGGCGGGCGGCACCGGCGAGGGAAACGAAATTACTCCACTGCGAGCCGAGGGAAAAGGAGGGGATTGAGGAGGGGGCGAGTCTTCCTTTACCTCTCGCGCTGCAGAAATGCACGTCGTTAATACTCCATGCTCGGGCAGCCCACGGGAAAGCGGCGGCGGCGGCGGCACCACCGAGGGGAGAGCGCGAGCGTGGAACGAAAAGAGAGAGAGAGAGAAAGAGAGAGAGAGAATGAGAGAGAAATACTCCGCAGCGCCCACCAGCAGCTTCTCGCGCCAGGCTTTGGCTCCGGAGACGCCGCGCGCAGACCCGGCCTCCAGGTGACGTCAAAGTCACTGTCACATGGCCCGCTGCAAACCCGCGAAGAGCATTGGTCGTCGTAGCAACCGCGGCCCGGCGCTCTGAAATAATTTCTATGGGTCGTTTGTCATCCCGGCGTGCTCACTTCTTTTTGGGTTGATTTTTGAAACTGTCCCGAGTTGATCGGCACTCCTTCAGGCACAGTCCGGAAAAGCTGCCTGCCTTCCAAGCACTTTATATTGTTTAATCGTATTACCTTTCCAAACATACAAACCATTTTAGATGCACAAAAAACATAATTGTACTGTACATCTCCTTTCGGGAAAAGCCATGCAAGTATTAATTAAAAACAACAACTCGCTATCATTACCGATTATTATCATTTAAAATTAATGCTGGCCACCTTCAAAGGTATAGAGCTTCCTCGAGGCACCGTGCACGATAAAACTTTACAAACAGCAGTCGTGCAATTATAATTCAATCCATTTAAGTCTCTCCAATTAAATTAATTAATTAACTGAGCTCCAGTTACCGGTAACTTCCAATTCTGTTTGCAACATGATAAGTCAGCTCGGGTCCTCTTGTGGGAAAAGGTGGGATATAAATAATATGATAAATAAATAAATAACAAGTCAACTAAAATAATAAATAAGCATGGACAGGCTGGGGTCCTGTGAATTTGTCTTTGAAAGCAATGGCCTGGCAGCAATTTTAGAGGAAAGAATCTGAGTAACTGTCCTTGTGAAGAAGCTCTTCAATTTCTGCCAATCAACTTCATTTGGTATTTGGTATTTCTGATTTCCCATTGAGTCCGCTCAAGCGATCACAGCACTGGAACGAATACAAATGCATTTGATTTGAAAAAAGTAAAAGCCCAAGTAGAGAAGGAAAAAAATATGCATGGGGTGGAGGGGGGGCAGACTCCAAGCTGATTTGCATGAACTTGTATGTTGTGTAGTCAATGAACAATTATGCGAACCTGACTATCCCTATCTGAAGCAGTTCCCACATTATTAGTCAATGAAGTTGCCAATAGAAGAATTAAAACACAAATGGAGAAGAGGTGGGAGGTGAGTTTATACCAGATCCAAAAATTCTCCAGCTAAGAGGCATACATAAAGTTGGGAATTTGTAACCTTCTTTGGCTGGATAGGGTTGGCTAAGCTTTTCATTGGCTCAACTTGCAATTAATTGTCTTGCCCAATTAGGAGAACATTTTAAGCCTAATGATGGCCATCTTCTTTGAACAATTCTTCAATCTTGGTTAATTCAATTATGCACTCACATATCCATTGTGCGCTTTCAGCTCTGGTTTCTGTTTTATTTTGATGTTTACTTTATTTATTATGAATATTTTTACCCCACCTCTCTCCTTGAGAAAGGACCCAAGGTGGCTTACAATAATGAGGGGCAATATACAGCCCAGAACATTTAAGACATATTCAAGTTAAGAACAGGGAATTAAAAGAGGCATTTTACAACATTAAAAGGTAACAGTAGGACTACAAAGAGTACGCAAAAAGAAAAGAAAAATCTATTATGAGGGGTGGAAAGTAACATAGAAGACACTGGTGTTCTTATGAAATCAGTTAATGCAATCATGTATCGTAATCCATATAAAGTTACATAGTACAAAATCCCTCATTCAGGGAAAGCTTGCGTGAACAGAAAGGCTTTACCTGCTTCCAGAAACTTCTTTTGTTTTGGCGCTATTTTTAAAATACAGTATACTCATTTTATTGTTTGGTTGTATATTTAATTGCAACACTGCAACTTGGTTTGAGAAAAAGCCTATATAAAATTTATGATAAATGAATAAATGAAGTGACTCAAAGAAAATATATTTTCTTAAACAATAAGTGAGTTGGTATTCCAAAGCATATCAAAAAGTCATGCTATATAATTTCCTTGTTGGCAATACAGCAGATTTGAGTTTGATCAGTGAATTGATGGGTGATCAGAATTGAGACCTTGGATTTCAAAAGGTCTGAATGAATTTTTTAAAAATGTCCACATTTTTGCAGAAACTGCTCTTTGAAACTGTACATTCTTTAGAGGGCTAGCCATAAATTGACATTTGGTATAACTCATATATGTAGCTACCCAAAAGAATGTCACATACTGTAATTTTTAAAAATGTGCTATGTGTATGCCCACAGTAAAAGCAGCTTAGGCAGATTGTTTGATTTAATTATTTGTTTAAATAAACAACAGACAAGACTGATGTTTGGAATAGATTATATTTAAATGGTTGTAAAACAGTTTACTCTGTCAGCGGTCCTAACGTAAAGATGTGTGCGCTATTCACAAATTTTCAAACAACTTTTGTTTGAATAGATGCTGCCATCGAGAATACAACATGTGAAGTTTTGGGCAGCCCTATGAAGAATGCAGTTGTAGGAACTTGACATTTTAAATAGATGGCGACAAACTAGTTTTGCAATATCCTACTTTTCCAATAAAAAGGTGACAGTGATCAAGTGGTATCGGGTATTAACATAAACACAGAATACTGGTGTGATTATCTTTCCCAAAGAAATGTTAGTGTGGTTCAAGCATCATGGAATACTAACATGACCTCATGGTTTGGACATGGAGGAGACAATCAGTCTGTCAGCAAGGCTTTGTTATATTGTTTTGTGCTGTCAAGTAATTTCCAGTTCTAATTAGTGAATTCCAAATGGTCCTATTATTAACAGAGCTGCTCAATTCTCGCAAATGAAAGGCTGTGGATTCCTTTATTGAGTCAAGTCCACCTCATTGTAGGTCTTCCTCTTTTCCTACTGTTTTCGGTTTTTCCCTGCATTATCCTCCTTTCTGGAGAGGCTCGCCTTCTCATTATATGTCCAAAGTATGACAGCTTCATCTGAGATTTTAGTGTGAGTGCAGGCTTCATTTGATCCAGAATCTATTCACTTGTATATCTCATCACACATGGTAGCAACAAAGCTGGCCTCAGACAACACTTTTCAAATGAGTCTATTTGTTAATGCTCAGCTTTTTCATTGTCCAATGTTTGCATCTTTATCTGGTAATGGGGAATACCATGGTATGGGTGACCTTGGTTTCCAGGAACAGTTCAGGATTTCTCTGGTTCTTTCATAGCTGCCCTTGCCAATCCCAATCTTCTTCTTTCTTTGTTGTAATCTTCACATGGACTGACAATGTGTTCAAGTTTTATTTGCAATCTTGCATGCCATCTGTGGTTTGAGTGATTGGGGGGGGGGGGCCGTTTTTCTGGCCTGGAGAGACCTATCTATCCAGCAATAACCACCAGTTACTTTCTACATTTAAACTGTGCATTCATGTATTCAAACATACTTTTTACATATTAAGCATGAGTCTCTTAGCATATTACAAGGAGATTAAGAATGAAAGAAATGCTTACATATAAAGCCCTAAACGGCTTAGGACCTGGCTACCTAAAGGACCGCCTTCTTCCATATGAGCCTGCCTGTACTCTAAGATCAGGCCAGGAGGCCCTGCTGAAGGTGCCATCCCTCAAAGAGATAAGGGGGGGTGGTATGTCGAAGCAGGGCCTTCTCGGCGGTTGTCCCCCAACTCTGGAATGCCCTCCCTGCGGAGATCTGCCTGGCGCCAACACTTTTGGCTTTTCGGCACCAGGCAAAGACTTTCCTGTTTGGCCAGCATTTTAATTAGATTACTCAGATGGACACATGAGCAGCAGAGTTGTACAATTTAAAATTGGTATTGTATGTTATTTTAATTGCATTGTATTTTATAGTTTTAATAATTTTATTGTTTTATAGTTTTTAATACTTGTTGTATGCCGCCCAGAGACCTCTTGGTAGTGGGGCAGCTAAAAAATCTTGTTAATAAATAAATAAAAAAATAAAAATGAAATGTTACTGCCGACATGTATTGAAAAATCTCTGAGTAAAGGCAGTACTTTCTCCAGTTGTCTAAGGCTTTTTAAGGGGCTATTTCAGTTTGCTCCACCCTTAGGAAGTACCAGTACTTCCTTAAAATTTCCTGTCTGTGGCCATACTAGAGTTCATCACAACAGATGTAACGAAAGTGCATTTGTTGGGGCTATTGTGCGCAAATATGGGTTATTGTCTGGTGGTGTTGGAGCTTTATTTGAAACTTTGCATAATATCTGTAGTTTGGATGACTAGGGAGGAATTTTCTGTGCTGGGATGACTGCCTTTCTATCTAGCGCTAGCCAATCATTCCTTACGTAGCCTTTGAATTCAAAGAAGCCCCTACTTCACTGCTGAGTGTTCTTTTCCTCCTTTTTAGTCTGCCCTAAGCACATCCGATCTCGCCTGATTTCGGAAGCTAAGCAGGGTCGGCCCTGGTTAGTACTTGGATGGGCGACCACTAGGGAATACCAGGTGCTGTAGGCGCCTGGAGTAGGAACTGGCAAGCTACTCCAGTACTCCTGCCAAGAAAACTCCATGGACATGGAGTCACGTAGAGCCGGTCACGACTGTACGACACAACACTCACACACAGCAGTTGTTTGCCATTGACTAGTTCAGTTATTTGGTAATTATGTGTGCAGTAAAGAAAGCAGCCTACGCCATTCTGTACTGCAAAGCAACTGTAAGTAAAAAATAAATAAATTATTATTTATCCTACAGACGTCTCAGAGTGAGTTATTGAGATTTCAAGTGCCAGTTAAATAAAAGGGGTGTATTATGGCCAATGTGTAGCTATTCTTTTCTCTTATTTCTACAATGCAACAAAAGGAATTGTACCAGACCTTCAAAACTGCAACAGATTGAACCAAATTATAGAAGGCCTTTTTCGATCTCAATTTCTTCACTGTCAACATTTAAAGTTATGTAATTTTTCTGTAGTCCTTATTCTTGTCTTTTTGGTGTTCAACTATAATCCTGCTTTTAGACTTCCATCATTCACCTTTAGCAGTAATTATATCAAATTATTGCTACATTCTGCCAATCGTATGGTATCATCTACATATCTTTGTTTCTTCCTGTTGACCCCCCCCTCCGATTTACAATCTCACTCTCACTCTGACTGAGAGAGACAAAGAGAATGAGGGTGGGAAGTGGGAAGTGGGCTGCCTCTCGTTTCCTGAGGGCCAAAAGCTGAGATACAGGTCTATTTTGGGGATGTCAGCGGCAAAATGGCACCGAGTTCGTGATATGGAGATATTGTAAAAACCTTTTTTAATGAGTGTAAAGCCCAACATTTCAAGTCCAGTAGCAGCAGCTGATTTACATCACACGAGATAATGAAACAAGAGAAGGCTGCTTCTGAGCTGTGGTGGTTTGTCAGTTGGAGAAAGTGGGGCACTGCTTTGCCTCAGGGGAGCTTTAACCAGCCCGCCCCTCGTTAGCTGTCTCAAAACCTGAGTTTCAGGGCCAACGCTTGAGACCAGGCGATCCTGTAGGGTGAGAAGAAAGATAAAATATATTTCGAATTTGAGGACAATACTGTATATATTTTTTCATATTATGATATGACTCCTAAACAGAAGAGGTCAGGAGGGTGCTGCCCTGGGGGGTACTTCTTTCTGTGTGTATGTGTGTATGTGTGTGTTCTTGATTCCCTCAGTGTGGGTATGTGGGCTTGGGTGTGTGAATGCTTACTTTTGCCTCTGACTCTGCCCACCATTTGCAGGAGTGCTGCTACCCGGTCAACCCCAGTGGGAACGATCCACCACAGCTTCTTCCTCTCCTGAATGACAAATTCTTTTGTGGAAAATAATAAGAAAAAGGTTCCTATCAGGGAAATTAGTTCCTGCTTTGGCTTTCTTTGTTGACATTCTAGTTTTCTGTCTGACATGATCATTTGTTAAATGAGGGGAAAGTTCGAACACGCAGTTCCTATCCCTACCTGCTAACACATTATGAAATGGTATCATTGAGATTAGTTTTTCTCCTCTCATGTGCTGTTTGTGCAAAGTCAACCAGCTCATTTCCATTACTGACATTCCGCTGTTGGAGTTTGTGCAACCTTGCATGCTGTGCCACTCTGCTCAGTGTTTTTCCTTCTCTCTAGGGGAAAAATTAGGGGAAAGAGTCTGCTAGGTCTGTTGCTGAAAGCAGTCATGGTGCTTTCACATGACCAATACGATCCGCTGCAAAGCGCTAGCAGATGCGGAGCAGCGGACTATAAAATAAATACCCACGAGCAGCGGACTATAAAATAAAGTTTGACCACACCCACTTAAGCGCATTTTGCAAGCACCTGCTCCGGAGGTAATAAAATCGTTGTCACTCTTCTGGTGTGGTTCTGTGAATTATTGGCCTGTAAGTAACGAAGCTGTTTATTCTTTTTAGTACCAAAGTCTCAGAGGGAGCTATTCAGATTTTAAGTAGTGCTAGTTGATGAGAGAAGGGGTGTGGTGGCTCAGTGGACTAAGGCTCTGAAAACTGTTGGCTGCAAAGTCAGCAGCTCGGCGGTTTGAATCCTGGGTGCCACGCAGTGGAGCGAGCTCCCACTGATAACCCCAGCTCCTGTCAAACTAGCAGTTTGAAAGCATGTAAATGCAAGTAGATAGATAGGTACCACCAGAAAAAGCAGGAAGGTAAAATAGTGTTTCCTTGTGGCCATGCTAGCCACGTGGCCATGGACTTGCACAACACTGGCTCTTTGGCTTGAATACAGAGATGAGCACCACCCCTAGAGTCTGACATGACTAGCACTTATGTGCAGGGGGAACATTTACCTTTTTAGTTGATGAGAACAAGGGGTGGTCCCCTTTGGAGAATTTGATTCCCTGGTCTTCTCTGCACAGCTAGAGGGATTTAACAATAAATTCAAAAATCTGCAACATCTACCTCCATGTGCCTTTAAACCAAAGAGAAAGTAAATAACTACACTGTAATGACATTTTTGCTATTATGTTTATGTGTTTTTTATCTTATTTAGATGCTACAGTATGCTTTTAAAGTATAAACAGTTTTTTAAAATGTCAAAACAATTTTTAAAAATGCATCAAAAATAGCTTATTTTCATGCGTAATCATAATGTTCTGTATTAAAATGGAGATGTGTGATTTCCTGTTCTATTCCAGCAGTATTTCAAGAATGCCACAATAAAATTTGTTGCAAAAGATCAGAGAAAGATGGAGGGAGGAGAAAAAGAACATGAAAGGGCAGCAAATTTAGCAGAAAGTAGCTAATCGGAATTTATTTACATGTATTTATATGACTTTTGTGAGAAAATGCATTTCATTTTATCAAACAGTTAAGAAGGCATCTCCATTCATACAGCTTTGGAAACAAAAAGATGTAAATCAATTCACTGTGTTCCCCCCCCCCTTTTCAATGCATTTTTGGCTATCAAAGGAATAATTGTTTAAGTCAATTCAAGTGGAAGGTAATTCCTAATGAATACAGCATTACAAGAAGATTCTCATGCTCTCCATTTTGGCTCCTGCCTTTGGCACCACTAATCCATGTTCCTAAAGAAGGAGTTGTAATGATTTCATCCTCAGATACTGATAATTTGTATGGACTGACTGTTGTAATGAAGAGGGGCTATCCTTAGAAGTTCAAACATTTCCCATCTGAAGATTGTAATATGAAAAATAATAATGAAAAAGGACTTCCAGCAAATGAAGGTTACCCTTCTTTCTCCTCCCATGAATATTGCATAGTTTGACCCTTAGTTTTCACATTTTCCATGCAAATTATCATCAATATTCCATGGCAATAAGCATGAATATTTGGGACTGTTACATTCTACCCACAGGGTTTCTTGCAACATTTTTGTACTTTTGCAAATTTTGCAATGTTTCTGATTATTTAATTTAATTTTTCCTGGTGAAGGGATCCAAAGTGTTCTGCAAATTATTATTTTTAAATCAATTAAATTCAGAGTATGTTATTACATTACAAAGTACTTAAATATGTATTAATATTAAAACAATGGCTGAAATCCTGTTACCAGAAGTTACACCACATAAGGCTGATGAGCTCATCAGCTGTAGCAAGTTTTATAGAAGTTAAACATTTTAATGATATCATTGGCCTTACGTGACATTAGTTATGCAACAGGATTTCAGCCAATAAGTTTAAAAGAGTTTTGAAAGGTTGCATATATCTTAAAACACACAGAACAAGAGTAGTGTGCGGCATTCCAAAATCAAACTCTCTTCATCCCCCAATTCAGTTGTTACAAGCCTAAGCTGATACCTCCTTTTGTGTTTCTCAGTGGTTTTGTTTTGGCTCAGCTGCTGTTGGTGCTCATGACATGAATTTACTGTTAATGGAAGTAAGAGAAAGTAAGTAGCTGATTTATCAACAGGCCAAATAATTGTCTCCTCAGAATGACCCTTACTCTTTAGGCAGCCTGCTCTCATAAAGAGCTCTGGCAGGGTTCTGTGTGTTTTAGAATCCTGAAAGACCTGTTTCATTAGATATAGTAGGAAAACAAAATAAATACGTATACCATACACACCAAATGAGAGGTAAAATACAAACAACTTTCAGGTGCCCTAAACATTGCTAGCCAGTATCCTGTTAAAAATGCAGTTGGAGCTCTGCATATATAAGTACTGAACAAGATGCTGGTCATTCTCTGTCTTCCAGTCTAAATTTGACCGGAGAGTGTTTAAGTGTGACTGCAATGTTGAATCAATTAGCCAATTATAGTTTAATTAATTTCAAAAGACTAATGGCCTAAGAAGGCGATACAGCTAATCAAGGAGCTACATCTATTAAAATACAAAAGTATTATTTTTAATGCAAATATTTATACAGCATAATACAACAATACAGTATAATTGCATATGGCAAATAATCTCTTAAAGATATATTTCCCATTTCCTCCCATATAACAAGATGGAAAGTTGCTTTCTGCTATCTATAGGTCCAAAGAGCGTGGGAAACACCCAGCAAGCTCAGACAATTGGAGAATTTAGCCCAACATGCTATGCCATCGGATGTCTCCAAGATCATCACAAGCAGAAGAGAGAGATATTGGCATCTGTCAAGCCACATTTCCCACCAATAATTATTTAGACATGTATATCTTCTGATAGTAATCCATATACAGTAGTTCACTAATCTCTACACTGACTGGCAAGACTTTGTCCAATGTTTCACTGAGAGCTCTTTCTTCGATTTTCTTGAAAAACCCGGGACCTGTGCATCCTGTGCATTCCCACTGAGATTTAGCCATTTCACTTTTTCCACTAAGGAAAATTTCCTCTTCCAAGCTGGTGAGCAACAAAGATGTAGGCTGCACGCTTCTTGCATCAGGAGTATTGTTTTGCCTAAATGCAAATACAGTGATCCCCCCGCCTATCGCTGGGGTTAGGGAACTGACCTGACCTGCAACAATTGAAAATCCGTGATATGTGGATGCAAGTCAAGTCAGGCCTGTGGGGGGGAGCTGGGGGCTCTTGTACTTACCCGCAGCTTGGCCCTACCCCGAATGGGCCTGTGAGGCCCCCCACGGGCCTTTTGGAGGCCTAGAAAGGCTTTCGGAGGCCTCAGAAATTATTTTCAGCAATCTGGAAATCACTTCTGGTTCGTAGGGAGGCCCTTTTGGGGCCTCCAGAAGGCCCAGGAAGGCCCTCACAAGCCTGTTCGGGAGGCTTGAAACAGGACTTTCCCCCCTTACCCTAGGGGGCCTTTTTCATATACTGCAGTCCCGCAATATAGTGGGACCGCAATATATGAACCATGAAAGGGCGGGGAACCACTGTACTGCAAATGTTATAAAGAGATGACTTGACTAAAACTCATAGAATTAATATATTAAAATTATAGTATTTTGAGTTGCAACCCTGCTTTTAACCAGTTACACCCCATTTTCCTTTCTCTGTCACCACTGTGTGCCTATATGCATTATGTGTGTGTAATGATGATGATGATGATGATGATGATGATGCAGAGCTGTCTTCTAATATCAAATATCAGGCTCTAGGCTACTCTGATATTGCATAATTGGGAGTGAAGATCTCTGTTACTCAACATTTTGAATTGTCTTAATGATCACTTTCTGTTTTGCAAGCAGGGAAGCTGTACCCACCATGGTTACATAACCTGACCCGGGATGTGCCTCGTTTTGGTTCTTTTTAAATAAAAGCAAGCTGGCAAACCCCTCTTTTTGCTGTTACATTTAATTGACCACATCCAGTAACAAGCATGTTATGTTTGTTTTGTTATGTTTCCTGCCTTGCTTCTGGCACAATACTTTCCATTTCTCTAAAAGCACTTAAAAACAGATCAGCTCTTGGCAATGTGAAATGTTTTTCCTTTGAAATAAAGTCTCTATAGAAATGTTGCAAGCAAGATACTCATGGGTGGTCAGTGACAGGTTTTATATCAATGGCTTACAGCTGGCCAAACTTTCACAGATGAGCTGCAGTCCCCAAACCCTTTCCAGTGTGTCTTAACTCTGTTGTCTGAAAGTTGAGTCATGGCAACTGGGCGTGTTTTCCTTGAGAGACAGAAACGTTTCACTGCTCATCCAAACAGCTTCATCAGTCCGAATACAGCTAGCGCGAGTCCTCCAGGGAAAGTGGAGGCCAGAACCCAAAATACAATCCCAGAGAGGCAGGGTGGCACCACAAGTAGGCAAATGCATGCCTCAGAAATTGGGGGAAATAAAGAAAATAGGTAAACATGATTCACAAGCATGAAGAGCGCAAACAAGATGGAGGTCACTGCAAAGCTCAGCAGCACACAGATCCCATCCATAAGGACTGCAGCAAAACAAAAACAACACAAAACCATCTGTGAAGATTCTCAGTCATCCAGGTGAGTTTATATGGAAATTGAGTCATGGCTACTGGACTTCCTTTTTGAGAGATAGAAACGTTTTGCTGCTCCTCCAAACAGCTTCATCAGTCTGAATACAGCTAGTGCGAGTCCTCCATCTTATAGTCAGTCAGCTTTGACCTCTTGTCACCCTGGTCTGAAATAGGCTCATAAGATGAACAATGGCCTGAATAGGCTTGTTAGGTAACCAATAGCACCCATAGCCTTAATGTGAACAATGCCTAAGGTGCTGAAACCTATAAAGTATGAGTCATTAGCTATGGCCTTGGTGGTGAAGGCTTTTTAATTTGTCTGGGTACTTTGGAAAGCACACCCTGATAAGTAGCAGATAGACTATGTCTGAGGCCCCCACCTCTATTGAGAGAGGGGGTTTCAATGCTCACATGAATGGCTTCCCTGACCCCCCTCTCAATCCACCTATCCTCTCTGTCTACTATGTGTACATCCTCATCTTTGAATGAATGCCCTTTGTCCTTCAAATGAAGCTGTACTGCTGACTTTGTTGTCTTTACTCCAGAAACTGTAGTGGCCACAGGCCATATGTATCTGCTTTCAAAATGTGCTGCCCACAATAGCAAAGTTGCAAAGAAAATGAAATCAATAGAAACAGTATATCTCGGTGCCTATAGGTAGGTAGGTACAGTGAATGTGTAAATAGATAGGGCAACATCCTATGGGGATTTTATGCAGTTTTGCTAAAACAAATGGTTTAACTTTGGTGTTGGTGGCTTCCAGTTAAGAGCTCCACATCATCCTGTTGCTCAACTCAGGACACAATAAAGATTGCCTATGTTGATTTCTTAACTTGTAGCAACTCACCGAGAAAATGTAACACCATTTTTAGTGCCGGTATGTAACTAGCAGTATTTTGGCCACAAATGCACAAATACATCAAATCTATGCTTTTATTTTTCAAACATCTTCCAATTTGTAGAAGCACAGGGAGAGGGAGAGCCCCACCCACTAGAAGCCCTAAATTGTAGGGTACTTACACTAAGCTCTACTTCCTCTGGGGGTTGTATAATTAACACATTGAACACATTGGATCAATCGTGAAGCCAACTTCTCAACCAATAATCAGGAGCCATTTTAAACTATACAGAATGTGTGGAAGAAATGGTAGTGCAATGTTGCAGTGTTTTTAAAGATTTTGACAGTGGCTTAGCATTGAACTGCAGTATTGCTGAAAACCATATGGAACTGAAGATGTAGTATCACTGATAAAAAGCACAGCAAAGGTTACTCTGGCTTCCAGTTGCTATTCTCCTCCCAACTAAGTTGTCGCATCTGGAACGGCAATGGAACAACAATACAGCATGTTCCAAAAGTTCCAAAATGGTTATTTTGGTTTAGTGTTACAGTGATTTAGAGCAAAGCTGAAGGAAAATACATATGGGAGTGAAGCTTCATCAGAGAGGATAGGGCTACTACAGCTGCCAGAAGTGTGGGGTGGAGTACTTCATCCAGGCTGAGGCAGGGGTTGTAACTTGTTAGTTATTTAGAAGTTACAGTGGTACCTTGTATAAAGGAATTAATTCATTCCAAATGAAATTATGGTAAGCAAATTTTCCTTTATACAAATTCCCATAGGAATGCATTGAAAACGGAGTGATCCCATTTTTATGTTGTACAGATTTTCTCCATAGGCGATTATGTTAAGCAAATTTCCCCTATCTCTGGAATTTTTTATGTTGTACAAATTTTATGTTATACAAGCTGTTTGTTATACAAGGGTCCACTGTACTTTAATATCTCACTCTTCCTCTAATGCAATGGTGGCAAACCTTCATCACTCCAGATGTTTTGGACCACAACTCCTAGAACTCCAAACCTGCATTACCAATGACAAAGGACTGTGGGAGTTGTCATCCAAAACATCTGGAGTGCCGAAGGTTCACCACCACTTCTCTAATGGCTTAAACACGGCCAGAACAAGAGCCTACTGTAGCTATAGAAGTTCATGCATTGGTAACCACCAAATTCTTCTTCTTCTATCTAGCTTTTTCCCACAGGTATAGGGTTTGATTTTTAGATCATGAAGTTCTGTTTTGTCCAACTGACTGCAACTTCAGGGCACATGTTAATGATTTGCATGTCCTTATTGACACTGTCTTGCCATCTATGTTTTTGCCACCAGCCATTGATTTCTAGGTGGTATGCAGTTTGGGAAATGACGGAAGGTGCTCCTCTGAAAACATGCCCATACCAATGGACATGCCTCTACATCCATTGTTGCTGTCTAGCACTCTGTGCCATACAGTGCAAATGAACAGACAGTCATCTTGTAAATCTTAGATATGAGACAGATTGGCATTTGTCTATCACAAAGCACACCGGTGAGTTCTTGCCATTGCAATCAGGCTGTATTCATCCTTGTTCACATGTTTCCACTGATGCCACCATTACCTTGAAAATGGGAGCCAAGATATCAGAAGATATCCACCTTCTTTAAGTTTTCTCCATTTATTTGGAACATTCCATGGGTGGTAACAGTCTTGAGGTACTCTGTTTTCTTGACCTTGAGCAGAGTCCAAAGTAGTTGAGGCAGCCATCTTATGTCTGAACTTGCCGCTGCAGTTCATTCCTAGTGGTAGTAGCCAGCATGACATCATCATTGTAGAGTATGATCCAGGGAGCATTTTGCTGCAGGTAACCTCTGAGTTAGACTGTTTCAGGTAGGTCTGGCCTTGAAAATGACACAAGTGTAATACATGACAGTTAGACTGTTAGAGAATATTTAAAGAGCCTATATGACACTGAATTGCATAGGATGCCAATACATTTCTAGTCAGAGTTCAATATGCCAATTATAACCTAAAGAGTCCTAGAAGCTTGAGGGAACACTTCTCCCTATGTACACCTGTCTGATCACTACAATCTGCTGATGGTGGTGCGGGTACTTCTCCATGCCTTGGTATGGCAAAGAGTCCAGTACATGGAGACATGGGAAAACATGGGCTTTCTCATCTATAGTGCTCTACAACTGGCATCAACCCTAACTTCATTCTGCTGCCAAATTAAAACACAGTTATTCCCTAAGGCCTAGGAGGGTTAAGAGAGTAAGCTCCGGAAGCTTCCTTACTGGTTTTGGCTCTAATGTATTATATATTATTGATTAATGTTTTAAATGTTTCTAAAATATTGAATTGCTTTAATACAGTAGAATAGGAATATTCTAAATAAGAAAGAAAGAAAGAAAGAAAGGACTTGAGCAACTGATCAACATGATAGATGGTAAAGAGTGAAGTAAGATCCTTCCCACAGTACACGTCAAGGATATGAAGCAGAAGATATGTTCATAAGCATGAGAAAACATGATGGTATATAAACATAGATGGAGATAAATAGAGTAATTAAGCATAAATGTTACCAAGATTTTTTTTTAAAAAAACACCAAACTTCTTCAGCGGAGAAAATAGTGTTAGAATTTGATTACTATGTACAAGACAGACTATGGCTGAAATTATCTTCATGTAAGTGGTACCATATAAGGCTAGTTGTGTCATCAGACAGGACAATCTTTCAGAGAGAGAAAACATTTCCTACATCTGTCCCAATGCAGCCACAGCTACCTATAATCGCTTTCATTACTAGGAGCCCTTGGAGCCATGCGACAAGAGGAGGAGGTCTTTAATTACCAAAAATTAGCAGGGTATGTTTAATTTCCAAAACAATGAAACCATCAGTCTTACATGTATAATTTGTGTTCAGGATTTTATCCACTGGGACAAGAGGAACATCTTTTTGATGCCATAAATTAAATCAGGGATGTCAGTGTGAAAACCATAAACTTCAGTGAAGTTAATGGTATATCACGAACAGCCTTTGCTGAGGGAATCAAATATTTATCTCTATTAAATTTGGATCAGATCAGGTCACCACCTTCCTAGGTCCTCCTTTTCCTTGCCTTCTTTTCTTCTTCACTGAGGTAGCTATATTTTGCTTTTCTCTGTAGAACAGATAAGTAAGTTCCGGCTGTCACAGTAAATCATAAAAGTTACTTGACTTCCTTCCTTTTCATTATACTGCTCAAATGACTCTGAAAAGAACAGCACATAAGAACAGAGGTTTTCTGGCCTCTTGCATGCAGGGAAATGGTTCTGTAAAACACAAGGGTATGCATGATTTTGATCAAATGCTTTATTCATTTTATTGCTCCGGGACACACAATGAATAAAACGTTGAATCATGCCAAATTCTCAGAAGAGTTGGCAATGAAAAAAGTGGTATTGGGACTGAGCTTTCAATTAAACAACCATCTCTGCTACAGGCTAGCAAAAGAACTTCCTTACCTACAATCATATCAGTTTCATCATGGGAAATGTGTCAGTTCTCAAGTTTAAAAATATTTAGGATCCATCAACCTCCACCGATAGATTTCCTGTTCTCTCAAAAGACCGATTCTCCCTTTTTCAGTTCCAAGGGGGTGATGACACAATCCTATGCCCATAAGATGAAAGAGGGGAGGCTTATTTCTAAATAAAAGACTGCACTGCAATATACTTACTGATATGAAACTTTGCATGGGCTGGAGCTCACTGACAGATTGGACAAGTAATTCTTCTGGACTACAACTTCCTGCATTTTCCAGCCAGCATGGACATTCTGGGTCACAGAGTGGTTGCCAGACTGTTTTGAGGCTCAACTCAAAGTGCCAGTTATTACCTATAAAGCCCTATGTTGTTTTGATCTGTGCTATTTGAAGGATCATGTCAACCTATATGAGCCTTCCCAGCTTTTATGATCTTCTAGGAAGGCCCTTCTCTCCACCTACAGTGGACCCTCGTATAACAAATGGTTTGTAGAACATAAAATCTGTACAACATAAAACATTCCAGAGACAGGGGGATATGTCTGTGAAGATTCTCAGTCATCTAAGTGAGTTTATCTGGAAGTTGAGTCATGGCTACTGGACTTCTTTTTGAGAGATAGAAACGTTTCGCTGTTATCCAAACAGCTTCATCAGATCGATGAAGCTGTTTGGATGAATAACGAAACGTTTCTGTCCCTCAAAAAGAAGTCCAGTAGCCATGACTCAACTTCCAGAGAGATAGGGGAAATGTGCTTAACAGAATCGCCTATGGGGCAAATCTGTACAACATAAAAATGGTCGTGATTAGGGATTACTCTGTTTTCAATGCATTCCTATGGGAAATTTGTATAAAGGAAAATTTGCTTCACATAATTTCATTTGGAACGAATTAATTCCTTTATACAAGGTACCACTGTATCATTGTCCTAAGCTAATTTGGTGAGAATACAAGACAGGGCCTTCTTGGTGGCTGCTCCCAGGCTGTGGAGTGCAATGCCCTGAGAAACCTGGTCAGTCCACTTCCTCTTCCCCTTCCGTCATCAAACAAAGATCTTCCTCTTCAGGCAAACTTTTACGGCAACAATAAATTATCCAAGAAATGCTGACTTTCAATGCGGACATTTTTAAATCCATTTGAATTATTTTTAAACTTGATTTTTAAAAATCTTAATATATGTTTAATTGTTTTAAAATATATAATTATTTATGTAGTGTTTTTAAATATGTCATTTCATCTGGTGTGACCCACTATGGGAAGAAAAATGACCAAGAAACAAATTAATTTTATTTATCTAGAACCTTGTATGGGTTGGAGCCCACTGACAATTTGGGCAAGGAACTTGCCTGGTTTGGACAAATAACTTTTCCAGACTCTGGGACTTGTTTGATGGATATACATAGTGTGACTAACTGGGCTGCTGTAGGCACCTAAATGGACAGAACCTTACATAAGAACATAAGAAGAACCATGCTGGATCAGGCCAAAGGCCCATCTAGTCTAGCTTCCTGTATCTCACAGTGGCCCCACCAGATGCGTTTGGGAGCGCATGAGACTAGATATCTGTCTCCTGGTACCACTCCCCTGCATCTGGCCCTTGACGTACCCTGGTTTTAAGCCTGGAGATTACACATCTCCATCATGGTTTGTAACCTGTGATGGACTTTTCCTCCAGGAATCTGTCCAATCCCCCTTTTGAAGGCATCCAGGCCAGATGCCATCACCACATCCTGTGGCAGGGAGTTCCATAGACTAACAACGTGCTGGGTGAAAAAATATTTTCTTTTGTCTGTTCTTACTCTCCCAGCCCTCAATTTGAGTGGATGTCCCCTAGTTCTGGTATTTTGTGAGAGGGAGAAGAGCTTCCCTCTATCCACTTGACTCATGCCCTGCATAATTTTGTATGTCTCAATCATATTCCCCCTCAGGCACCTTTTTTCCAGACTAAAGAGCCCCAAATGTTTTAGCCTTTCCTCATAAGGGAGGTGCCCCAGCCTAGTAATCATTTTAGTCGCTCTCTTCTGCACCTTTTCCAGTTCCACTATGTCTTTCTTGAGATGCGGTGACCAGAATTGTACACAATACTCCAGGTGCGGCCTTACTATTGTTTTGTATAATGGCATTATAATGTTGGCTATTTTATTTTCAATCCCTTTTTGATAATCCCTAGCATGGAATTGGCCTTCTTCACTGCTGCCACACATTGGGGAGACACCTTCATGGAGCTGTCTACCAACACATCAAGATTTCTTTCCTGATCCGTCACGGATAACTCAGAGCCCATGAGTTGATAGATAAAGGTTTGATTTTTTGCCCCAATATGCATTACTTTACATTTGGCTACATTAACACGCATTTGCCATTTCGTTGCCCATTCCCCCAGTTTGGAGAGATCCTTCTGGAGCTCTTCACAATCTTCTCTGGTTTTTACCACACGGAAAAGTTTTGTGTCATCTGCAAACTTGGCCACCTCACTGTTTATCCCTGTCTCCAGGTCATTTTTGAACAGATTGAAAAGCACCGGTCCCAGGACAGATCCCTGGGACACACCGCTTTTCACTTCTCTCCATTGTGAAAATTTCCCGTTGACACCTACTCTTTGTTTCCTGGATCTCAACCAGTTCTCAATCCATAAGAGGACCTGCCCTCTTATCCCCTGACTGTGCAATTTTCTCAGCAGCCTCTGGTGAGGGACTGTGTCAATAGCCTTTTGAAAATCCAGATAGATTATATCCACCGGTTCACCCAAATCCACATGCCTGTTGACCTTTTCAAAAAATTCTAAAAGATTTGTCAGACAAGACTTGTCCTTACAGAAGCCGTGCTGTTTTTCTCTCAGCAAGGTTAGTTCTTCTATGTGTTTTAAGATTTTCTCTTGGATGAGGCTTTCCACCATCTTCCCTGGGACAGATGTAAGGCTAACTGGCCTGTAGTTTCCCGGGTCCCCCCTCCTTCCTTTTTAAAAAATTGGTGTGACATCCGTTATCCTCCAGTCCTCCGGCACTCTGGCCGTTTGAAGAGACAAGTTGCATATTACTGTTAAGAGATCTGCAATTTCATTTCTCAGTTCCCTAATAACCCTTGGGTGGATGCCATCTGGGCCCGGTGACTTGTTAATCTTCAGTTTATCAATTAGTCCTAAAACATCCTCTCTTTTAACCTGTATTTGATTTAATTCTTTAGTCAAGAGGGGCCGTTCAGGCAGCGGAATCTGCTCAAGGTCTTCTGTCGTGAAGACAGATGCAAAGAACTCATTCAATTTCTCTGCAATGTCCAAGTCCTCTTTAATCTCCCCCTTTCCTCCCTCACCCTCCAGAGGGCCCACTGGTTCTCTGGCAGGTATTCGACTTCTAACATATTTAAAGAAGCTTTTATTATTACCCTTTATATTGCTAGCCATGTGTTCCTCAAAATCTTTCTTTAACTCTCTTATCATCTTCTTACATTTCTTTTGCCAGAGTTTGTGTTCCTTGCTTGAGATTACAATTGTTACACATGAAGAAGAGGCATTTGTTATATTTTACAGCATGGGATGGCCATATAAAGCAAGAAGCAAGCCTGGATATTCTAAAAGGAAAAATTCAATCCAACTGTACATGTTGAGTACAGTGGTACCTCTACTTAGGAGCAGTTCTACTTACGAACAATTTGACTTAAGAGTGGAAAACCATTGGCATTTTAACTTACAAATTTTAGATGTGTTCTGCTCTACTTACTTTTTTAATTTTTTAATTTTTAAAATTTTTTATTTTTTATTTTTTAGATATGTCTGCTTTACTTAGGAGTTGTTCTACTTACGAGCATGCATTCTGAATACATTAAACTCGTAAGTAGAGGTACCACTGTACATTTCTATGAATATGGATACAGATATCATAATAGATGAATATTTATTTATTTAAAATAACTTTAACACACCTTTCCTCTTTAAAATGTGGCTTACAACAATTAAAAGACAGTCCTCAATTTGAAATAATGAGTATACAGTGTTTAAAGGATGAATGAATACAATAGCAAAACCCATAAGCCATATCAAACGATGCTCAGCACAGCAAGGTACAACAATCCATTTGAAAAACCCCACTTGGCAGCCATTCACTTAGGGAAAGCTTGCTTGAAGAGAAAGGTGGTCACCTGCTTCAGACACAGCAGTAAAGATGAGGCCTACCTGGCCTTCTGTGGGAGGGAGTTCCAGAGTCTGGGAGCAGCAACAGAGAAGGCAGTCTCTCATATTCTCACCAAATGGACATTTGAAGGTGATGGGATAGAGAGGAAGGCCTCTCCTGATGATATTATCACATTGAGAGAGAGAGAGAGAGAGAGGTGCCTTTTCAATATGCCTTCTGTTCCCAAGACTCATTTGGCTTACTTTCCATGCCCAGTAATGAATTCTAATTTGGCATTTTTATTTTATTAATTATTAATTATCATGTGCTATCTGAGTCCCTCACAGAAGCTAAGAATAAAATATAATAGTTGAAAACAAAAACAAAAATGCAAATACTGTAATTTAAATGCAAAGCAAACAAGAAAACGCAGTGTGGAGGATGAGAATAAAACTGCAATTTGGAGCTTATAATATAAAACAACACACAACTCAGTTATTGCTAGTAGAGTTGTTATCATTTTCTCATTAAAATCTCCTTAACGAATGTATTTCATTAGAGCTTGGAAAATTTAAGATCCATTATATAATATCATGGAAGATTGAAATATTCTCCGTTTTTTTCTGAAAGTTATTATTTTCTCAATGACTGATTTGTTGTACTTGTGAGGCCCAGAATTCCTGCTATAAAGCCTTCTTCCTCCAACACCTAACTAAAAAAAATCATCTCTATAACATCCTTTGGGAGACAAACTTGAGTTCTTCTTTTCACCAAAAAAAAAAACTCTTCTTCTCAAAATTGTTTTTCAGCTGAGAATTGTCCTCTAAAATTGTTGTTAGTATCAGAGGGGAAAGCAACAGGCACATGTGCACACAATTGCACATGCATGTGCTTGTGCTGTATGCTTTCCACTGAGGCAAAATGTAACCAATCCTGAGTTTGTTCTTTGCTGTTTCTGTATGCTAAAGAATATTTAAGACTGGACACTCCATACAGGAAGTTGTCCCTGCGTTCAGGCACCCCTTGTGCACAAGGTATTCAGAAAGGATCCTCTGAAAATAAAACTACATTCCCAGGAGTCCGGTTTGTCTGTTGTCCATTTTATAGTGATTCTCATTGAGGATCAGCCACATTCAAATGTGTGGTGACAGTGCATAGAAAAAGAGAGAGTGGAACTCAGGGTTGAGGTATAGGAGGCATCGCTGTCACAATTAGGAGCAGAACATCTTCAATAGCTACAGGATGTTTGATTATCCTAATGTGAGATTCCAGAAGCTGCAGGAGTTGCAAATTATGTTGCTTTTGTTTCATGCTTGGGCCTCGAGAGGTGCACCAAGGGTTTGACAGGCAAATTGTGCAGACACAGCAACTTGTAGGAATGAGCTTCTGTGGAGTGAGAATGTTTTGCTACCTTCTAATTACAAAGCTGTCATCTTGTACAGTATTGCCCAAAGAACAGAATTCAATACAGTAGATAGGAAAAACTGTGTAATGGTGAAAGATTCATCTGTCACTACTGCTCCTCTAACCAGTCTTTCATCCTCTAACTTGGCAAGTATTTCTAGCTTGATTTCGGACATGTCTATACCTGACAGATACATAGGTTAGATGGGTCATACCTGTAAATCCTGCAAGATGTGTAATTTATCCCTACATTTACTTGTGTATCTATTTCCGTTTTATGTAAAAATACATTCCAGATAGATTACTGCCTATATAATATAATTCCAAGGTTTATTTTTGGTATGAATTGGGCGTGAGGAAATGAATTACCTAGGCTGTGCTGCATCTTTGCTAAATTCCTCCTGTTTTTTTTTTTTTTGCATTACAATGAAATCAAAGGGATTGTGTATAGCTGACTAGTAGAGCACATGTTACTCACAAACAAGCTATTCCAAATTTAACCCCCAATATCTCCAGTTAAAAGAACCAGATAGCCAGTAGCAAACAAAACAACTACTCTTGGCTGGAGACCCCGGAGGGCTGCTGCCAGTCTCAGAATTCTGTGTGATGTCCAATTTATCCCTAAGCAAAGCTAACTACTCCTGTATGCATTTCTCTCTTGTTCATCTTGTTGTGTTCTGTTTCCCATTGATTCTGTCTTGGCTTTTGCCACCAGTGTCTAAATTTAGAATTTGAACTCTTCTGACTCAGATCAAGGACCTGCTGTTTGCTTATGTTATTTTGTGAAGCACGATACACATTGATGAGATGAGGACGCTCATGAATATGACAAAGATGGAACAAAATTAATGGTTAGGGATAAGATGCATTTGCAGACTATTCACTCTGGATTTTGCTAACCCATCTTTATGCAGGGCACTGCTCTCAGATCTGATCTTTGGTGGAAAAGGAAATTTTAAAAATTGTTCAAATACACACACACACACACACACACACACACACACACACACCTCCATCTCTTTGTGCCTCTGTGTTACAGAGGGCAACAACCTCTCTCATTTCAATTGAATTTCCTTCCATTATCTTTTTCACATGTACTGCCTCAGTTCAACCGTTTACATTTGCAATTATTTCTCGCTTGACTTAGGATAGGTCTGCACCAGCTGTTGTTTTTCAAAGTTTGCTTCCATTTTGTACAAGAACATACTTCAAACAGATCACTGCCACCTGCGTAAAGAGAAAGTTATGGTTTTATTTTTTCATGAAATGGTGTTTGTTTGATTGTGTGTGAGAGTGTGTCTGTCTGTCTGTCTGTCTGTGTGAAAGGATGAATTAATAAGGCTGCACTGTATCTTTTGTAAAAGCCACTGAGCTTGTCTTTACTCTCTTTGGTGGCTAGGAGGGCCCTTCACAGCAGGGAGTGGATGAAACTAGAGATGGGCACAAAATGAAAAACAAAACTCTGTTCCATAGTTTCGTTATGAAACAAAATGGTAGAACGCATATTGTTATGAAATGCAATGCTATTTTTTCCTCTAGGAATGAAATGCTTCATCCTAGAGGAAATGGCAGGGGAGCTTCCTCGTCTTTTCTGTAAGCCCCCCAATTTTAGAAATGTTTGGGGGTCAGGGGACTACGTTATTAAACTCCAAAGAGGGGGCCACTAGGGGGGGGAAATCATTCTGAACTGAATTGGGCTAGTGAGGGAGCTATTGCAGTTTCCCAATTCAATCTAGAACGATTTTTCCTAGGGACACTCCCTTTGGAGTTTAATAACTCAGTCCCCTGACCCCCAAACCTCTCCAAATTTATGGGCCTTACAGGGAAGAGCTTGAGGAAACTCCCTGGACATTTTGGTACCTCTAGGACCCAGGAGAGCATTTCATTTCATAATGAAACTACAGTAACTCCCCAGACTTTCGCGGTTCATATACTGTGATCCTGGTACTGTATATTGTGGGACTGCAGTATATGAAAGACAAGGCCCCAGGGGTAAGGTGGATGGGGCTTTTTCAGGCCTCCAGTACTTACCCCAGGCCTGGTGTTGCCCCACACCAGCCTCCAATGGCCTTCCAGAGCATGTTGGAGGCCCCAGAACTGCTTTCCAGCGAATCAGAAGTGACTTCTGAAAAACCGGAAGTGACTTCTGGATCACTGAAAACCACTTCTGAGGCCTCCAACAGGCTTCTTAGACCTGTCAGAGGCCCTGGAGGTGCTTTCCAGCAAACCAGAAGTCACTTCCAGAAAACCAGAAGTGACTTTCGGATCACTGGAAAGCACCTGCAGGGCCTCCGATATGCCCAAGAAGCCCATCGGAGGCCCGTTCAGGGCAGCGCAAAGGCCTCATTAAGTGTAGGAGGCCTCCCAGGCCCAACCTGACCCAGCATCCGCATATCACCATTTTTCAATTATCACAGGTCAGGTCGGGTCCGTAATCCCCACGATAGGCCGGGAGGGGGGAAGGGTTACTGTACTTAAAATGTTGTTACTAAAAAAAGAAACAAAACTACTAAAGAAACAAAATGAAACAAAATGCTATATTTCCTTTTTGTGCCCATCTCTAGATGAAACAAATAAGAGAAGCATTTGAATGGCAAATGTGATCTGGCTAAAGTGGTTTAGCAGAATGGGTACAAACTGCAGCATTCCACTCCTCATAGCAGAATGGCCGACACAGAACATTCCAGAAGCCTCCCAGAAGTGCAATTCAGATTCAAAACAGAACCCATACCTGGTGAACATACATATATAAACATAAGAACATAAGAAGAGCCATGCTGGATCAGGCCAAAGGCCCATCTAGTCCAGCTTCCTGTATCTCACAGCGGCCCCACCAGGTGCGTTTGGGAGTGCATGAGACTAGATATCTGTCTCCCGACACCACTCCCCTGCATCTGGCCCCCGAAGCAACCCGGTTCAAAGCCTGGAGACTCCACATCTCCATCATGGTTTGTAACCTGTGATGGACTTTTCCTCCAGGAATCTGTCCAATCCCCTTTTGAAGGCATCCAGGCCAGATGCCATCACCACATCCTGTGGCAGGGAGTTCCATAGACTTACAACGCGCTGGGTGAAAAAATATTTTCTTTTGTCTGTTCTTACTCTCCCAGCCCTCAATTTGAGTGTATGTCCCCTAGTTCTGGTGTTTTGGGAGAGAGAGAAGAGCTTCCCTCTATCCACTTTACTCATACCCTGCATTATTTTGTACGTCTCAATCATATCCCCCCTCAAGCGCCTTTTTTCCAGACTAAAGAGGCCCAAATGTTTTAGCCTTTCTTCATAAGGGAGGTGCTCCAGCCCGGTAATCATTTTAGTCGCTCTCTTCTGCACCTTTTCCAGTTCCACTATGTCTTTCTTGAGATGCGGTGACCAGAATTGTACACAATACTCCAGGTGGGGCCTTACTATTGTTTTGTATAATGGCATTATAATGTTGGCTGTTTTATTTTCAATCCCCTTTTTGATAATCCCTAGCATGGAATTGGCCTTCTTCACCGCTGCCACACATTGGGGAGACACCTTCATGGAGCTGTCCACCAACACACCAATATCTCTTTCCTGATCCGTCACGGATAACTCAGAGCCCATGAGGTGATAGATGAAGTTTGGGTTTTTTGCCCCAATATGCATTACTTTACATTTGGTTACATTAAAACGCATTTGCCATTTCTCAGCCCACTCCCCAAGTTTGGAGAGATCCTTCTGGAGCTCTTCACAATCTTCTCTGGTTTTTACCACACGGAAAAGTTTTGTGTCATCTGCAAACTTGGCCACCTCACTGTTTATCCCTGTCTCCAGGTCATTTATGAACAGATTGAAAAGCACCGGTCCCAGGACCGAGCCCTGGGGCACACCGCTTTTCACTTCTCTCCATTGCGAAAATTTCCCATTGACACCTACTCTTTGTTTCCGGGATCTCAACCAGTTCTCAATCCATAAGAGGACCTGCCCTCTTATCCCCTGACTGTGCAATTTTCTCAGCAGCCTTTGGTGAGGGACTGTGTCAAAAGCCTTTTGAAAATCCAGATAGACTATATCAACCGGTTCACCCAAATCCACGTGCCTGTTGACCTTTTCAAAAAATTCTAAGAGGTTTGTCAGACAAGATTTACCCTTACAGAAGCCATGCTGATTTTCTCTCAGCAAGGTTTGTTCTTTTATGTGTTTTAAGATTTTCTCTTGGATGAGGCTTTCCACCATCTTCCCTGGGACAGATGTAAGGCTAACCGGCCTGTAGTTTCCCGGGTCCCCCCTCCTTCCTTTTTTAAAAATTGGTGTGACATCTGCTATCCTCCAGTCCCCCGGCACTGTGGCCGTTTTAAGAGACAAGTTGCATACAACCGTTAAGAGATCTGCAATTTCATTTCTCAGTTCCCTAATAACCCTTGGGTGGATGCCATCTGGGCCCGGTGACTTGTTAATCCTCAATTTATCAATTAGTCCTAAAACCTCCTCTCTTTTAACCTGTATTTGATTTAATTCTTTAGTCAAGAGGGGCGGCTCAGGCAGCGGAATCCGCTCAAGGTCCTCTGTCGTGAAGACAGACGCAAAGAACTCATTCAATTTCTCTGCAATGTCCAAGTCTTCCTTAACCTCCCCTTTTCCTCCCTCACCATCCAGAGGGCCAACTGGTTCTCTGGCAGGTTTTCTACTTCTAACATATTTAAAGAAGCTTTTATTATTACCCTTTATATTGCTAGCCATTCGTTCCTCAAAGTCTTTCTTTGCCTCCCTTATCATTTTCTTACATTTCTTTTGCCAGAGTTTGTGTTCCTTTTTATTATCCTCATTTGGGGAGGATTTCCATTTACAGAAGGACCTCTCCTTGTGCTTTAGAGCCTCTCTAACTCCACTTGTTAACCATGCCGGTGTCCTCTTGGACTTAAATGAGCTCTTCTTTCTTTGTGGTATGCACTTGTGCTGGGCCTCTATTATTGTTGTTTTAAACAGGCTCCATGCACGCTGAAGAGATTGGATTCTTCTAACCTTCCCCTTCAGTTTCTCTCTAACTAGTTTCCTCATCTGAGGGAAGTTTGCCCTTCGAAAATCAAGGGTTTTTATGTCTGATTTGGTTGACACTCTTCCTCCGACATGCATGGCAAAGGTAATTGCAGCATGGTCACTGTTCCCCAGAGGCTCAGTGACATTCACACCCCTGACCAGGTCCTGAGTATCACACAATATTAGATCCAGAGTTGCCTGTTCTCGGGTGGGCTCCGTGACAAGTTGCTCTAAGGCACAGTCATTCAGCAAGTCGAGAAACCCAGTTTCTCTTTCTTGCCCAGAGCTCGCATTGGCCCAGTCAATGTGGGGATAATTGAAGTCCCCCATGATTACTATCCTATCCCTCTTAGCCACCTCCATGATTTCTCTCCTCATTTCAAGGTCCCCCTCAAGGTTTTGATCTGGTGGACGATAGAATACTCCAATGATCACATCACTCCTTGGACCTGGTAGTTTAACCCACAGTGATTCTATGGTGGAGTCAGACCCTCTGTCCATCTCCATTCTGCTGGATTTTACCCCTTCTTTGACATAGATGGCCACTCCTCCTCCAACCCGCCCCTCTCTATCTCTTCTATAGAGTTTATAGCCTGGGATTGCTGTATCCCACTGGTTCTCCGCATTCCACCAGGTTTCTGTTATGGCTATTATATCAATGTTATCCCTAGCTGCCAAATGTTCAAGTTCTCCCATCTTTGCTCGGAGGCTTCGAGCATTGGCGTAGAAGCACCTGTACAGTGGGTCCCGCAACAACAGCTGCTGCCTTGTTCTTTCTCCCGCACAGCTTTTATTATCAGTAGACAAACTGTCATATTCCGTTATTCTCCCAGTGCTAATACCTGCTATGCCATCTCTATGTGATTCTCTACCCTCTTCAACCTCATTCCCCGAGGATGATGTGTTCCGAACCGGATGCCACTCAGCTCCTGTCGGCTTTCCCCCAGTTATCAGTTTAAAAGCTGCTCTGCTGCCCTTTTGAGGTTGAGTGCCAGCAATCTGGGCCCATCCTGATTCAAGTGCAACCCATCCCTCCTGAACAGGTTTTGCTTGTCCCAAAATGTTCTCCAGTTCCTGACAAATCTAAAGCCCTCCTCTCGACACCATCGCCTCATCCACGCATTGAGGCTTCTGAGTTCTGCCTGCCTGGCGGGTCCTGCACGTGGAACAGGTAGCACTTCTGAAAATGCTACCTTGGAAGCCCGGGACTTCAATCTTCTACCTAACAACCTGAATTTGGCTTCCAAGACTGACCGCTTTGCCTTCCCAACGTCATTGGTACCAACATGTACCATGACCACTGGCTCCTTCCCAGTTCTCTCTAACAAGCTATCTATATTTCTCGTGATGTCTGCAACCTTTGCACCTGGCAGGCAAGTGACCATACGGTTATCATGCTCGTCACAAATCCATCCCTCTGTATTTCTAATTATAGAATCCCCTAGTACAAGAAGCTTCTCTCCTGCAGCCTGTTCATCTACATGTACCTGATCTTGTGTCTCATCAATAGTGATGAGGGAGAGATCCTCCGGTGGAACCAATTCTTCCTCTGTGTGTGCCTCATGAGGTGTGCTGAGGGGAAGAGCCTCAAATTGATTGTGCAATATGAGACTCTCTGAGCGATGCCTTGGCCTTCTACTCCTTTGAGTCACATTCCTCCACCCATCTACCTCCTGAGTTGGGGCAGTGACTTCATCCTCAGAAGTGTGCCCTGTCTCTTCTTTGACCTGGATAGTCTGTTCTGCTCTGTCCAGGAACCTCTCAAGCTCCTCAATGTGTTGCTGGTCCGATATGCGAGCTTCTAGCTGCTGGACCTTCTCTTCCAATAGCGCAACCAGTTTGCACTTGCAGCAAATGTAGTTCTGTACACGCTCTGTCAAAATGACAAACATGGCACAAGTACTACAGGAAACTACAGCTGCTCCCTCCAACTCCATTTTAACGAGTGCAATAAAATGTATTGAAGGTCTCAAAAATGTGAACTTACACTAATTTTTTTAAAATCTAGTAAGACTATATACTTCTTTTCTTGTTTATTCAAAATCTAACAGTGTATGGGCCAGTATAGCACCTGTACTCCAACTGCAAGCACGTCAGGAAGTTTCCAGTGCTAACTTGCTAATGTGTGTAGGAACTCCTTAGGAGTACCTTTGCTTGGGGACTCAAATATCCTTTTTGTAATTTTTTTTTTTTTTTTAGTTTGCACGCGCCGTTAGGCGCGTGCTGCTGGGAGCAAGTATTTAAAGATAAAGCTCCTCCCCCTACTTACT
>JAHTLZ010000204.1:21941194-21955830 GCA_023846285.1 Phrynocephalus versicolor | reverse complement strand
TCTCTCTCTCTCTCTCTCTCTCTCTCTCTCTCTCTCTCTCTCTCTCTTTATCATAAGTAAATTCACAATAAAAGAAGCCGGGGTCACTAGAGGAACAACTGCAGTGGCAGAACATCTGAATGGAAGACTAGGCTGTAGGTGATACCTTTATAGGTCAGAATAACATAACAAAACAAAAAAAATCATTGCAAGCTTTCAATGGCAATATCCTTTTTCAAAGCATGTACCGAAAGTCCAGACATGGCAAAAGATGTGGTTTGCCAGGATATCCTCTTTTGATGTAAAGTTCTTGGCAAGATGATATCAGCCAGGCAGTCTTCTTAGATAAAGCAGGAAGCAGGGCTGTTGTTAGAACTGCATCTGAAGTACAGGACTGGGTTTCATAAACCAGCTCTCTCCAAACAAAGAAACAAAAACAAAGGCCATGCCCACCCATCCTTCCCTCTCTCCGTTTGGGTTAATCTGAGTTCAGCAACAAGGTAAGGGGGAAATCTGAGTATGACAACAGATGCAATGTAAAAAGAATGCAAATGGGAGATGACCCTTATAAGCATAAGAGATATGAAAATAAAGACATGTGCTTTACCTTTGAGAGTATAACCCATCCAGGTGAAACCCTGTTCCCGGATTTGATCTTTGACTGATCAGGAACAACTCAAGGCATAGTTCCATTGGCAACTGGAACTGATTTCTGTTCAGGCTTTTCAAAAACCAGGTTCAAGTCACATGGTATTTAAATCAGTCACCATATTCTCATTCACTAAATGGAAATCAATTTATTTCTGGTGATGTTTACCAGTTTTGGCATCTATGCTGATGAAATCAACTCATTTCCTTTCTTCTTTAGGACCCTCTTTTTCGTTACTGTTTGCCTTTTTAAAAAAGAACTAAATGATACAACAAAAGAAATCACCTGAGAATATAAAAGACAGTAACCAATTCATTACTAAACTCTACTACAACAAATTTTAAAAGATAAGTTGAGTAGAAACTACAGTTGCAATGCAGCCAACATTAAACAGGGGCACAAAGTAATACAATAGCATCATGAACACCTGCTAAATAAAATTGATTTACATTGATTTACAAGTGAATTATTTTTAAACATCCCATTAAATATGGCCAGCTGAGAAAAACTTGCCTTGGAGCCCAAATAAATTAAATTCACTCATGCTTTGTATGCATGAGACATTATAATTCAGTTTAAATAATGCCTGTGGAGATTCTCAGTCATCCAGGTGAGGTTATCTGGGAGCTGGAGTCACAGCAACTGGATTTATTTTCTTGTGGGACTGAAACGCAGGACAGTCTCTGCATGAAAGAATCTGAACCTTGAATCTGACATTAGAATCTGACATTAGAAATGGAAACATACACAAAAATCTGTTTCAGATAATTTCACTCTACTTGGATCCTCTTTGAATGGCTTGGAAAGTTATCATTTTGGAAGGCAGGAGAAACCATGACAAAATGGGATTTTAAAGAGAATCAGCTGAGATATCTCCATCTTCAGCTGGTCATGTTGCTACGTAGAAATATGGCAGCCATATAGTCTCATCCTATATGCATTCAATCCACAAAAGTTCACGTTGAAATAGACCAGTTACTCTTTAGGGTGCCACAGCATTTTTGTTTCATGGTGTTTTTGTTTGTTTGTTTTTTCTCTGTCATACAAAGACCAGGTTCTTAGAAAAAGCATATGAGGTGAATGTGGTTCTTCTACTTCAGATGACAAACCAGAACTTGCATTGTGAAATAGTCTTCTATGCAAAAGAAAAGGACATTCTCCCAAATAAATTATTACCGTAGGAAGAAAACACCTCATTGAGATTTTAAGCTTGATTCAATCCACACTTATTGGTCTTTCTTATATCCCACAACACCTCTAAAGGTCTTCCCGGACACCTTATTACAACTTGATTTTTTCCCCATCTCAGCTGTTTTCACTCACCAGCTTTCACATCTGTGCATTGTATACAAACATGTCACAGTATGGATGATCTTTGACCTTGGTCTATAGCAAGTCCTTGTTACATTTAAGGCTCATTTCTGTTTCTTTCATAACTGTGTTTCTGAGTCTCAGTTTCTTTCTGATTGCTTGGTTGCTGTCCTCAGTTTTGATTGACTATTGCAGGGGTGGCGAACAAGTTCGACAAAAATAGCCAAAATTTTAAACTGTGAGAGTCAGAGAGCCACACCACGCAGTGACCTGCCAAAACAGACAAACACTCACACAAAAGCATATAATTTTAACAATAATATATTAAACACATAATATAACATGCTCAGTCAGGTGTTTTTTGTTACCTTGTTGGAGTGATGGGATGATAATCTCAGTGGGATTTCTGGCATCTTTTGTTTTCAGTAATCTTCTGCAAATCAGGTTTGTATTCAGTTGTAGCCGATCGGAGAGGCCAGCTGGTAGGCGGCCTGTCAAAAAGAGACCAGCCAGAGCGCGGCAAGGCGAAAGCCTCGCCGCTGCTGCTGCCGGTCATGGGCGGTCCGCCGCCGCCGCCTCCCAGGACGCTCCCCCGCTGAAGCCGCTCCAGCTGCAGGAGCCCTTATCAAGAAGCCCCCCCCGTCGCTGCCGCCGCCGTCGCCAGCAGCCAGTCCACCAGCGTTGTTGACGAGGAGGAGGCGCTGGAGGCGAGCGCCATCGTGGTGGCGTCCTGGGCCACGTGCTGCAGCCCTTCGTTGGCGCCCAGGTCGGCGGGCAGGACCTGGACGCGCAGCTCCGGGTAGGCTGTGCGCAGCTCGCCCTCCAGCTCGCCCAGCGCACCCGCCGAGCGCGCCGCCAGCAGCAGGAACAAGCCCGGAGCCAGGCGCGCTGCCACCAGCCGCGCCATGCTTCGCCTGAAGCCCTGCGACGCCCCCGTCACCAGGCACACCGCCCGGCCCAGGCCCGGCCCCGACGGCTCCCCGGACGCCGCCGACGCCGCCTCCGCCATCGCCGATGTCGCCGCCGACGCCGGTACTTCGGCGGGCGCGCGGCCCTGGCCTGTTGATCTGCAGGTGGGCGCTCGGTGGGTGTGTGGGTGTGTTGGGCTTCCTGGTGCCGCGGGTGGCCAGCGCCCCCTCCCCGCCGCAGGACCCTCAGGTGCAGGGGGTGGGGGGTGGTCTCGAGCCACGGTTCGATCTACTCCTTCCCCCCCCTCTTGTTGGGAAACGCAAAGAGCCGCATTTATTTTGGCCGGGAGCCGCATGCGGCTCGCGAGCCGTGTGTTCGCCACCCCTGGACTATTGGATCAAGATCTAGAAAAATCCTGATTCTTCAATGTCAGCATTAAACTCATGTATTTCTTCTGTAGTCATGGTTTTTACCTTCTTAATGTTGTGAAATAGTCCTGATTTTGGACTTTCTTCAGTTTCTTCTCAGTAATCATTTCAGGTCATTGTCATGGTCTTGCTTTGTCTACCAATCACATAGTGTTTTCTGCATATTTAAAGTTGCTGATATTTTTTCTATCAATTTTCACTCTTCCCTTATTCAAATCTATTGCAGGGCTCCTATTGTATAACCTTGCCTGCACCCACCCACCCCCCAAAAAGAGAGGGGGGAGAACAACAGAAAATAACAAAAACAAAACAACAAGCCCCACAAAACTGTTTTCCCTATCGCACGACACTAGAACTAGGGGGCACTCCATGAAATCTTAGGGTGCTAGATCTCAAACAAATAAGAGGAAGTACTTTTTCACCCAAAGGATCACTGGTTTATGGAACTCCCTGCCAGAAGAAGTGGTGAGAGCTGTCAGCCTTGACAGCTTCAAAAAAGGATTGGACAAGTTTATGGAGAACAAGGATATCAATGGCTATAATTGTGGATGCCTATGGAAATGAAAGCTCCCTTCTTCACAGGATTATTGTTGACAAGGAAAATATATTTTAATGGGAAGAATGCTTATGGGTTTTTAAAAAATTGATAATGGGAAAATGGAAAGGGATAGATTCTTCTATACAAGATCAGGACTCCATTGTTTAAATAATGAACTAAATCAGAAGCATTTGGCCATTCCATCACTGAACTGAAGGCAATGAATGCCACATCTACTTTCTACTTTAAGAGGACGCCTACATTGCATAGATCTAGAGGACGCCTACATTGCATAGATCTCTCCATGCCTGGAATAGATGTACTTCCTTGAGCAGTGCACATAAGGGAGAATGTTGTTTCAGTTCAACTTTTAATGCAAATTTTCAATTCTTCTTTGACACAGAAAAAGTTGTGTGTCAAAATATGCTATTAAATATGGGAAAAATCAAATCTGACATATTTTTAATATTCTTAATTTTAAGACGGTGCGACAGGAAGGACAAGAGCAAAATCTCTCTGGTGCTACCAAACTTTGCCCACTTTTGTCATATCTAAGCCACCATTACAATAATGAGCAGTTCACACCACTGATACCTGCCTGTCCAAATGGCAAATTCTACTCTAATTTCTGTTTCCTTCCTTGACCTACTCTTGTACTGAGGGAAGCTGTAACTACAAAGAGATATAAAACCAAGCAGTACCAATCTGTAAATAAATCTCTAGGGCAAGTGTCTCATTGCAAGAGGGACATAATCCATAGCAGTGCAAGCTTTCACTAATTCAGGACCAGAATCTGGGCCATTAATGCAGTTAGCTCTTCAGTGTATGCAACACTGGAATGGGATAGGCACGTAATCATAAAACTGTCAGACTGGAAAGTACACAATAATCTTCTAGTCCAGTCTCCAGGTGACACAGTAAATGCATAATTAAAGTATCCCTAGCAGATGGACACCCAATCCCTGTTGGGTTGAGTGTTCAGTGGAGGACAGTCCACCACTTTCTGAAGAAGTCCCTTCTAATGTCAAACCACTGTTGGTCAACAGGGCCCTGACACCTGCTTCTGTGTCACTCTACACAGGAACACTGCTACCTAAACAATGCTGCTGTTAGTTTTTTTAAAAACTAGTTTCTTAAACAATCAGTAGGAAGTCACTTAGGGTTCAGGTTACTTCCTGTAGGCAGAAGACTTCAATCAGAAGTTCAGAAGTTTCTTTCTCATTTCCTTCCTGGATATGTCTGAGTTTACTGAACATTCTGCATAACCACAAAAGCAGCCATGCACTTTAGAAGCCGAGGCACTGACTTCTGCAGTTGAACCTGCAGATGAGTACTGACTCTGCCTAAAGTTCTGGGGCAGAAAGCTCATTGGTTTAGCTCTGACTGCAAAGCCATAGGCTGAGAGTTCGATTTCCCAGTAGGCCTCCTTGACATAGGCTGGACTCAAATGATCCATAGGACCAATTTAGGAGGGTAAATGTCTTAATCACAGGAAATATATGAACCTTTTTATTGTTTACTTTGACTCTGAATCTCCAAGCAGAGTAATCACCTTAGATCTGGACCAGCTGATTTATTTCTTTATTTAAAATATTTTTATCCCTTCCTTTCTCCTTAAAAGTCCCCAAAGTTAACCAAGAAGCTAGGTGGTTTTAGCTATCATTTATTTCTCTATAGATGGCTAATTATCAACTAATTCCCAACTCTTCTTAAAGCAAAATAGATAGATAGCTATTATTCACAAGTAGAAATCATTGGCTGAAATCCTGTTGCTAAAAGTTACAGTTTAAGCTGATGACATCATTCACTACTGAAAGTTTTTGGAAATTAATTTTTTCCCCTGGGTGAACATCCAAAGGCACCCTTAGGATCCTTTCTATTGGGGCAAGCCATTGGAGGCAGTGGGATGGGAAGAGGTGTCTTTAGTTTCCGAAAACTGCTGCCTCCTGGATGATTTTATTGGCAATCTTTGTAGATTAGAAACTTGTGTCCTAACCCTACAGGTCGCAGCTGCTCCCCCCCCCCCCAAAGGGGATCCACAGAGGAACCTCAAGACCTTTAGGCGTGGAAGAATCCAAAATGCTTAATTTCTGAAAAATCACAGCAGCTGATGATGTAATCAGTCTCTCACAGCCTTAAGTTGTGCAGCAGGATTTTAGCCAGGTAAATACTATAACCAGGATACCTATTGTAAAATATGGCATGACTGTAGACTTTACAAAAACTATTTTGCAGCAAGCTCCCTGTCCTTTCCCACGAGGTATTACCTCTAAAAGCATCTCTAAAACCATTATAATTATGGGGAAAAACACTTGTTTTTATTCTGTAGTGATTAATTAGATAATTGTGCTCTGCAGTCTCTTTGGTTTTTCCACCTGTGTTCATGCAAATGTAGGAATGAATAAGGCATGAAAACTGGTTTCAGCCAGAACCTGCTTGAAAGAAATGTTGACATTTCCCACATAACAGATACATCTTGCTACAGCAGATGCTGGTCAACACAGACCACAGACCATAATATATCTCCCAATGGCTCTGCAAAGGATCTGAAGCTAGGAGCAAAAAGCAAATATGTAAATGTTTCACACATTTTAACAAACTTTTATAACTGATAGATTGTCACAGTTTGGGAGATATTTTTAATCATACATTCTTTGCTTTTAATACCAGTTATTCTTTGAACCAAGCTCTTAAGTCACTTTCATCATAGCAGTGTTCTTTTGGGACTTATTTCCTACATGCCATGATCAGGATGCTCCTCTTGACGTCTCATGACGCCTCCACTCAACATCTGCCAGCCATGAAGTGGGTTCCCTTGCTTCTAATGGCCCTCAGTTTTGGCTAGCTTCTAGAAGCACCTGGAATAAAGCAAGATCAGTCAATAAAATCAATTCTCAGACTGTTTTGCTTTGTACTTCGTCGTAAGGTGAGTAGCACATTTGTACCTAGGAGGCTCCTTGTGGCGCAATGTTTAAATTGCTCCATTGCAGCCCAAACTCTGCTCACAACCTGGATTCAATTCCAGGTACGTGGATTGAGGTTCACTTAGCCTTCCTACCTTCCATAGTCAGTAAATTGAGGACCCAGCTTATGGGGCAACGTGTGGCCTGCATAATGAATTATAACCTGCCCAGATAATGTTTTAAGCTCTATTGTTCAGTATATAAGCAATTTGGTTTTTATTTTAATTTTTTTGCTTTTAGGAACTGTATGATCCATGGAATGGTACCAGTTCCCTTGGGAAGCACAAGTATGTAGTCATAAAAGATGAACAAATCAGGAGTACTGATCACAGAGCACCAATATCTCAGTTTCTTGCACTGATCCTTGCAAAACATCTGGTATACAAATAAATGTTTTCTTTTGAAGAACAGATCCCACATTGTTCTCTGAGTTTTGATAATTTGAGGGCTGTTAAGTAAATGTGAAAGCTAGTCAGGATGCCATTTTGACCAAACAGTTTCAGATCTCAGCATGGGAGGCTGTAGTTGAGGAAGAGTAGGGAAGGTGGTGATGCCATGGGGGGGGGGGAGCCCTGTTTTGTATGGCTGGAGCAAAACTTTAAGAGGCCCCTTTGGACTGAGGATATTGGTTGTACAAGAGTTTGATGGGTCCAAGAAAAAAGGCAGCCAGCTGCTCAGTCAAGGCAAAGAGAAGGAGAAGAAATGGAGACAAGCATGGAACTACAAAGAAGCTAGATAAAACAGGGACACGAAATCTTTGCTTTAAGTTACTCATGAGTAAGCTCTACTGAACGTGGTAGGGCTTCATTCTGAGCTCACCTACAGAATGGGAATCTTGCCCATTTTGGTCAGAATTTAGAAATGTTACTTTCTGGATTTCTCTAATCCAGTTTTAGAACAGATAAAGGGGGCACATGGACTGCAGTTCCCATTTTCTGTGAGGAATTAAGGAACACACTGTCTTGGTGGTGATGTGTTTCATCTTTATCCTCACTGGAATACCTGTCCAGCAGAGCTACAACACTGTACAGTGCAAAAGCCCTTTTAAAATTACAATATAGAGTCACATCTAGGCAGATTCTACAGCTCAAGTGACCACATGCAGCCACCAGAGTTTTGGGGAAGGAGCAGGCTTAGAAATGTCTCCATTAAAAAAATGAATGTGGCCTATGCCAGGAGCAGTACTTTTGCAATAAAATGAAATGTCTTTGCAAAAAGCCTTTCCAAAACACACACACACAAATCTACAAGATGAAAGAAGATGTGAACTTCTAGAAACATTAATTTTTGCATAACTTTTGCTTGATTTCTGGAGGCCTTCTCAGCAGCCTTTGATACTGCTGACCACAGTATCCTCTTGAGGATGCTCTCCAGGCTGGGGATCGATGTCCTGGTTCTGTACTGACTCCGATACTTCCTGGAGGACCATCCTCAGAGTGCTCAGCTTGGTGAGATGAGGTCTACCCCATGGATTCTCAACTATGGAGTCCCATAGGAGTCAATAATCTCATCAATGCTATTTAACATCTATATGAAGCTGCTGCAGGAGGTAACCAGGAGCTTTGGAGCTTCATGCCATCAATATACAGATGACATGTGACTCTATCTCTCCTTTCATCCATCCGCAGATGATGCTCTCCTGTCCTTTGAGTGCTGCCTGAGCACTGTGCTAAGGTGGATGAGGGCAAATAGACTGAGGCTGAACCCAGACAAGATGGAGACCCTTCGGGTGGCAGCACAGAGTGTCTGTGGATTGGGTTAGGGTTAAGGTTAGGGTTCAGGGTGGGGTGGAGTTACTCTCTCTACTACGGATGAGGTTTGCAACTTGGGAAGTCTGATGTACTCAACAGGTGGCATCTGTGGTCTGGTCCACCTATTTCCATCTTAGACAGATCGCCGAACTGCATTCCTACCTGGACAACATGTCCCCCACCACTTTGGTTCACACATAGGTAGTTTCAGGACTAGACTACTGTAAAGGTCTCTACACAGGGCTGCCTATGAGGATGGCGTGGAATCTACAACAGCCAGAATGTGGCAGCCAGATTACTGAGTGAGAAAATACAAATATATCTCCCCCAATCTGGCTGCTCTGCAATGGCTACTGATCCATTTCCACGTTAGCTTCACGATAATGATTTTAACATACAAAGCCCTAAACAGTTTGGGATCTTGTTACCTGGCAGAACACCTCCTTCTGCCAAGATCTGCCTGTAATATCCACTCTTCTCAGACAGAGCAACTAAGATCCCTAACCCGGAGAGAAGTATGGAAGGAAAAAAACAAAAAACGTCCCTCCCATCTGTTTGAAATGTTCTTCCACCTGAGATTCAATTGACCCCACTCGGCCCCTGAGTCCTTCAAAAGGTAACTTGGCTTTATGACCAGGCTTTACCAGAGCCATTACCAACTTAACAGCAGATGTACAGCCAAAACTATTTAGCCCAATGTCTTATTTTAACACGTAATGGGTAATTTTTCATGGGATATTTTTTTCATGTGATTTTTATAACTGTAATCGTTTGAAAATTCTTTGCTGATATGAAATGTTTAATTTATGGTGTTGGTATCTTGCTTCTGATTGTTGTTAGCTGCCCAGAGTGGCCATGTAGCCAGAGGGGAGAGAAAGAGATAGAATAAATAAATAAAGAAAACCAATAACAATTTCAAATTGAAAAAGCTCCTCAGACCCTCCAAAGTTGTCACCTTCTGTTGAACAACAACAAAAAGTTTATTTGCAGTTTGTAAGTGTGGACCCAAAAGTAACGATTAAATTTTTAAATGGGACAGTAATTCCCCTTTCCCCAATACAGCCAGCACCATTGTCTTTAAAAATGGAAAAAAATGTTAATGCTTACATTCCAGCTACATGATTCTTTACATTCTAATTCAGGAATTAACAGATCAGACAGTATTTTCAGAAGAGAAATTTAAATCCTCCTTTTCATTTCAGGTCACTTCCCTTCTGGAATACTAGAGAGAGAGTGAGAGAGAGAGAGAGTTGGAGCTTGTCTTGAACAATGCCAGGGTACTCTAACACTCATTTCTGAAATCATTATAATGATTAGGTTTGACAAAAGGCCAGGGAACTCCTGCCAAGTCCTTCCTAATCATAAATATAACAGAAAGGAACTGGCGGCAGCTGGCATTGCTGCTGAAACCCTCCCTTAAACCCATTTTTCAATCTCTGCCTTGTCAATTGTGGCCACCAGTTCAAGCTACATAATAGCAACCCTACAAGCAAGGATACTAATAGCCAACCTATTGACTATAAGCACAGCTACAGGTTCCTATAAAGCACACGAAATGGCAATTTTTGTTTACTAGGGCTTAATAGTGACAATTAACTGCAAGGAGAATACAGCTGTTATCCAGCTGCGAGTACCATCCAGACATGTTTCCTGAAAGTCACTGCAGGGTGGAAGGAAAATAGATGTTATTTGTTTCACATTTTTTATTCTACCTCTCCCCCCAGGGAGTTCAAGAGAACATAGATATATATCCTCTGCCTGCAGGCATGGTTGCTAAATAATAGCTACAGCGCAGAGTTGAATGCAGAGTTGAACACAACGCTAATCTAATCGCTACACCAGCCTGTTTTCCAATATAAAACTCCTGCCATCCTTTTCTGCCTGCCTCCCTTGGATTGAAATGTATTTTGCAACAAGGTTTATCAAAAACACATTCAAGTCTCCTTTGTTCAATTATGGAAAGTGCCCAATGGGAAAGAATGCAAATTACAGAGGAAGTTTCTTCTAGATTGTACAGTACTCTAAAACAATAAACATTTTTTTCAGCATCATTAGGGAGCTTAAGGAGGATCGCACTGAAGAGGATACCAAAGCAAAATTGTGATAAACACTGTGGAGAAGTGGGCAAGAAGGAACTAATCCCATCTGGAGTGCCGCCTGCCCCTCCCAAGGATAATTACACCCTGTGATGGGAATAACACACACAGAGAGAAGAAAAGGGTGCAAAGGCAGGCGAAGCTAGAGAAGAAAAAAGAAGGAGGGGAAAAGAAAGGCGAGGAGAAGTCAGGGACTGGAGGAAAAGAAAAGGCTGGAGAGGAAAGGAAAGAGGTGAGTGAGGTGTGACAAGGGGATACAGCGGTACCTCAATTTACGAATTTAATCTGTTCCGAATGCATGCTCTTAAATTAAGCTGCTCTTAAGTCGGGGTACCACTGTATTAAGAAGATACCTGTAGAGCACATTACAGTAGTCCAGCCGGGAGGTCACTAGGGCATGTGTCAAAGTGGCCAGAGCAAGTTTCTCAAGAAAGGGGCGTAGCTGGCGTACTATGTCTGTGAAGATTTTCAGTCATCCAGGTGAGTTTATCTGGATGTTGAGTCATGGTTACTGGACTTCTGTTTTGAGAGATAGAAATGTTTCACTGCTCATCCAAACAGCTTCGTCAGTCTGAATACAGCTAGTGCGAGTCCTCCATCTTATAGTCAGCTTTGACCTCTTGTCACCCTGGTCTGAATTAGGCTCATAAGATGAACCATGGCCTGAATAGGCTTGTTAGGGAGACAATAGTATCCATAGCCTTAAGGTGAACAATGACCTAAGGTGCTGAAACCTATCAAGAATGGGTCGTTAGCTATGGCCTTGGTGGTGAAGGATGGCCCAACATAGGAGGGGTAACAGCTCAGGACCAGAATCAGCAGTACACCTCCATTTGAAGAACAAAGGGTACTCTTTCAAAGATGAGGATGCACACATATTAGACAGAGAAGATAGGTGGTTTGAGAGAGGGGTAAGGGAAACCATTCATGTGAGCATGGAAACCCCCTCCCTCAACAGAGGTGGCAGCCTCAATCATAGTCTATCTGCTACTTATCAGGGTGTGCTTTCAACAATACCCAGACAAATTAAAAAGCCTTCACCACCAAAGCAATAGCTAATGACCCATACTTTATAGTGGTCATGCATGCAACTGCACAAATCAGCTGCCATACACTGCAGAAAGTTAACCAAATCTTATAATAATTGGGTTCTGATCGCTCTTCCACTTCTTAAAGGAAACTAAACAGGAACAGATGTACCATATGGGACTTCCCAATGATCTATTTGCACTTAGGAATATGGTGTAGGATATGAAAGTCGATATGAGAACAAAAAGCAGGTCACAAATTTGGATAAGGCTAAGCTAAACTTACATGGAGTGAGGTGTGAGAGGGAAAATATCAGGTGGAGATGGTAAAATACTGTTTATGGTCACCCCCAAAAACTGAGAAACTTGGGAGTGATGCAAAAATTGAAAAGCAATGTGCGTGTGACACAATCAGAGTGAAGGAATAGTTTTGGTCTTGTTATTCTGAACTGAACTGAGATTCTCAACTGAAGTGAAGTGAGATGACAAGAGGAAAGGTCAGCAGGCACGGAGGCTGTGATGAAATTTGATACTACCTAGTGCAGTGAAGGAAAATAACTCAGGCTGATAGACAGATTTCTTCTTAATTGAAAGAAAAAATCCTTTCAACCAAAAGGTAGTCAGGCAATGACATTCAAGAAGATACATAAGAGGTTCCTGAGGACAAGGCCAATCCTAGCATTGGGTGCAGGAAAGTATGGCTTCAGACCAAAGATATGTAGGAAGCTTTGCTGTGATTGGACAGCCTCCCTCTTTGAAACACAGAGCTGTGCTTGCCTTACCACTTGTTCTCCTCCATCCCTAAAGTAACCTATTCTCCTCAAGTGTGGTAGAGGAGCCAAGCTCATGGCCAGTGGTGAGTTTGAAATCCAGCTGCCAGCCAGGTAGGCTTCTGTGTATGAAGTGGATGGAAGAGTGCCATTTTGCCTGAGGCAGCAATAGTTTAAGGGCATTGCCTAGCAATGCATAAGTGATTTAGGACAAGGCAAGTAAAATTTACAGAAATTTTGAAGTCATGGAAGAAAAATTTGCAAAAAAGCTGAAGAATTGGGAAGGTGCAAGAAACAGTTTTTATTCCATGTTTTTCCTCAAAGTTTCCGAAAAATTTACATCTCTATTTAGGGCCAAAGGGCATAAAATCGTATGCCATTTCCAAATACTGTATTATATATCTGTGTCATAAATATTAAATCCAGTCCTCTGAGGAATTAATTTGGCAGCTAAGGCTTTGTGATGAGTCTAGAATTAACAATGTCCCTGGTACTTCCAAGGGTCCATGACATCCCACACACTTGTCTAAGATGTGGAAGTATTTGGGGAAAGTAATGATTTTCAAGTGTGATTGTTTCTAACCCTCACAGCTGTGGGAGATTCCAACTGCTGTAGGCCAAATGCCTTGCTGTGGCCAGCAGCCATTTAAATACCAGCAAGTCACATGGGAGCATTGGCTGCCAGACCTAAGCCTGCCTTCACTCTGAGGTATAAATCATATTTTTGTCTATCATCATCAATCATGCTACCACAAGCTGGAGCCAGATACAGATGTTCTGCAGGTGAGGTTGTATTCTGTAAGTCTATGACTAGTTACAAAATAGTTCTTTGTAGCCAGCAGGTAATTGGTTTACATTTTGGTGGATCCTTTGAATTCTCTCTGGTTAAAAAGATGTGATTTTTGAAACAGTAATTTAACTTTCCTGGCTTGCCCCACTTCCTTTTTCATGATTAATTTACATAAATTGAATATGTTATCATGCTCTTTTAAGATCATTTTCTGTTTAACTCTAGATTTATATAGTCCCAATCTAGATTCTAGATGAATTCAATATGCTGATTTGTGCTTTTGGTTCTATACATTCCATTGTGGCCCTTTGCGCCTCTGTGAGACACCCCCCCCCGACAATCCAAGGGGCATAAAATGGACCTATGGACCTGACAAAGCTGTCTGCCCTAAAATTCTAAAAGAGAGCTTATTTAGCTAGGCTTTTGTGATTTTAATCCCACCACCCCCACCAACCTGAAAAATTTCTCAGGGTAGAAATCATAGAATCTTAAAATCATAGAGTTGGAAAAGACCTCAAGGACCATCCAGTCCAACCCTCTGCCATAATTTATTAGCAATACTGTAAATTCTGTAGCATTGATGTATGAAACCCAGAATACCAGTAAATCGAAATATCGAAAAAGTAATTTTTTTACAAATAAAGGGGGAAAGAAAGCCAGACAAAGTCAGTGTTTGTCACAGTACAAGACTGTGAGGTAACAATTGTCACAAGACAAGTTATCACGACCATGGGAACATGTAAACAGGGACAAAACCATGTGATCACAACCAACGATGTAACGGTAGAAAACTAGTCGCGGAACAAGGACGCAAAAGTCTTCTTGAATTCCTTTCTTGTCTCAAGGGTGTTTATGAAGGTTCCTCTATGTACTTGATATCTCTCTCCGAACCCCTCAGTAAAGAAGTCATGGGTTGTTTAAAAACAGTTGTGGTTTATTTTCTTCTTCCAGAAATATTGAAGTGTTAACTTTCGTAGTGTCAATGGGCAATGGTTTGAATGGGGTAAGGAAAGGGTTGGTCACACACTCAACTGGGGAATTAACTGTTAACAGCTGCAAACATAAACTTATATCTGGGAGTAACTCAGTCCATACCGTTTTAGTCCATTCCGGGTTGCTCAGGTTCTCTTCTTGCAGCGTAATGGGAACACTCACAGAGTGGGAGAGGAAGAAGGAGATGATGGTACTGATATCTGTATTCTGGCTGCCACTGCTTGCTAACCATGATACTGCAGCCACTTCTCAGCTAACTATGAGAATGTCTGGCCCTGTGGATCAAGCATTAATTTTGACTGCCTCTCCCCATATTGTCTTCCTCCCAAGGACCAACTGAGATAGGCATTGTTCACATTTGCCTATATGCCTTAATATGCAACCATATATTATTATTATTATTATTATTATTATTATTATTATTATTATTA
>JAHTLZ010000204.1:21909551-21941184 GCA_023846285.1 Phrynocephalus versicolor | reverse complement strand
AAAAAAAATGAACCAACCCATCAAAGAAAAATGAAACAAAACGAAATGGAAATTTCCATTTCATTCATTTCGGTTTTCATTCCTGGCACTTATCTTGCCTTGAGTCCTGACAGAGTCCTCCAGAGCATTGACCTTTGGTGCTGTGAAAAGAAAAAAGAAAGAAAATCCCCCACCCTGCATCGGGGACTTTAAAAAAATATTTTTTTAAAAAAGCGCCGACCCGTCCCGGGAGCCACATGGCCCGGCATTATAAAATAAAATAAAATAAAATAAAATAAAATAAAATAAAAACAGCACTGATAGGGCCCCGGGGGCTGCGTGGTCAGTGCTGGAAAATGTAAATAAAATAAATGGTGCCGGACAGCCCCGGCAAGGAAAGAAAGAAAGAAAGAAAGAAAGAGAGAGAGAAAGAAAGAAAGAAAGAAAGAGGCCTTGCCAGCGCCTCTCAGCTGTGAAAATTTTAAAAAAGCCCCCAGCATGGGGGACTTAAAAATAAATAAATAAATTTAAAAAGCGCCAGCCCAGCCCAGGAGCGGCGCAGAAACAAAAAGTAAAAATACGGAAAACAAAACAAAAAAATACGAAACAAAATGGGGGGACAAAGGAATAACAAAACGAAATGCCATTTTGGCATTTTGTGCCCATCTCTAGAGCTGAGGAAGAGGTAGAGGCAACTGGCATATGAGCATCTGCATCTTAAAAAGACTATGCTTAAAAAGATTTTATAACTACTTTTCCTACAGAGCTTTGTGACTGTGGAGAACTAGGAACATTTGTTTATTTGTTTGTGGGTTTATATCCCCCAAGCTTATTTCAAAGAACTCCAGGCAGTCGGTTTTGGTTTTGCTCTTCTATCTTATGTAGAGAAACAGATCAGCTGTAGATGTTTATGCTGCTAGGGGAAGAAGTCAACCAAATTCAGTCTATATGCATCTCCAGTGAAGCTGAAGCAACAACCATTGTTTCCAGAAAGAGGCAACTGAGTATTTGAATACTGGCTTTTAAAGAGGTTTTTTTTTAAAATCAGTTCTGAAACTGGTCTTCCAACTCAAACTCAAACAAAGGAATCTACTCAGACTTTCACTGCAAAAGCACAACAGTTTACCAAAGCCAAATGTAATGTTCAAGGCTAGATTACACAAAAGTACTTGGTAGATCCCCGAGGAACTAACAGGCTTTATGTAAACACATCATTTGCACAACTGGGTATGTGAAATCTTGAGTGACAACTGAGCCACAATAGAAACTCTTGGAGCAAAGACTATCCAGAGAACAGGGGCCTGACGGCTTGAAAATGGAGAAGGGAGTGCACAATTGTCCCAACAGCAATAAAGAATACCTCATGGCACTAACTCCAGGGGTTTTCTCCAGTCAACTGTCAAATGCAAGGGCAGACAAAGAATTAACTGATCCTTACATAACACCATATTGTAGGCTTCAGGATTTAATTTTTTTGTGTGTGTGGAGAGCATCATATTTGCAACTAACCCATGTAACAAGAAGCAGAGTCCTAAAAACACACACACAAAAGAATAGTTAATCCTGACCTGGAAAGTGGGGGGGGAATCCACATAGGTTCTTAAGGAAAAAAAACTTAATATGTAGTTTGATCCTCTGTGACTTACAGAAAATTATAAACATGGAGGAGCTGGTTTTGAATATGCCTCATAGATAATGCACCCGCCCACTCAAGAAATCATTTTCATCTATAATTAGCTATGCTTTCTATTTTCACTTGGGGCTAAGGGAAATGAAAAATTAAACCAGCCCAGAGTTATCTCCTTCTACTGCATAGATATGCAAATTGTAGCCCTCCACATGTTCTTGGACTGCAGTTCCCATCAGTCCTAGGCAACATAACCAATCAGGAGGTTTAAAGGGAAATATAGTCCAGCAAATGCGGTGGTTTTAGCCTGGAAGGTTACCAAACGCTCATCTCTAGGAGTTACAAAATATATTTCAAAGCTCTGCATCTCATGATTTTGTAGAAGATCCATGGCAAAATCACACTAAATGATCATCCGTTTCAAAACTCACATTTCCCCACCATTACAGATGCCTGAGGGATGTGTTTATGCTTGGACCTTGTCAGTGTACCTTTCCAGTTTATGGCCTTCTTAAATGGATCACCTGCGGTTTGGACCGTAAAACACAAGCTGCATGTTGGTAAAAGCACAAATTCCTTAATTGTACAAGAGCATCTGAAGGCTGATTGCCGCAGAATCGATGCTTTTGAGCTGTGGTGCTGGAGGAGTCTTGGAAGGACAGATTTTGAAGCTGAGGCTCCAGCACTTTGGCCACCTCATGAGGAGAGAGGAGTCCTTGGAAAAGTCCCTGATGTTGGGAAAGATTGAAGGCAAAAGGAAAAGGGGACGGCAGGGAATGAGATGGTTGGATGGTGCCATCGATGCAACCAATATGGATTTGACCAAACTCCGGGAGGCAGTGGAAGGTAGGAAGGCCTGGCAAGCTCTGGTCCATGGGGTCACGAAGAGTCGGACATGACTGAACGACTGAACAACAACAAATCTGATGATGGTATAACAAACTTTTTCACTTCTCATGTATTGCACTTTCATTTGCTTGGTTTTGTGTTTGTTCATTAGGAAGTAAGCATTGTCTTTATATGCAGCTCTATTTGCTCAGGCGTGAATCTCAGTGGAAATATTACCAATTTATCATGTTGTTCTGAGGCTCTGGAAGCAGTTTTTTCCCCTTGCTATATTAGTCTAATTCATTTGAGGAAATACTTTAGAACAAAAGAAAAAGGGCTGTTTTCTTTCAATGATAAAACACTGCAAAAGACATTTTTAATAAAAAATATCAGAAGGAAAACTTCAGATGAAAGCATAACAGCAAGAAATAATTAAAGCATGGAGTATGTTAATACCTGGGGACAGATCGGCAGCTTCTGTACTCTTAGGCAGATACTTTCACGAATCATAAAACCAGCTCTGGGTGTGCTTAGCAAGGTATTTCCTCATCCTGTTCACTGATTCTGCACAAGGACTGGAAACATTCAGTTTATTTGTTTTTAACACCACTCCCAGAATCTGGCTGGAGGACTGAGGGAGGCCTGAAAAAAAAGTAATGTTCCTAAAATCTGATTCTGTGACTCTAGACCTGTTGCAAATTCTAACCAGAGTAAACCCAATGAATCAATTACTGAATGGTAAGCCAACACATGTGCAAACTCCTTTGATTCAGTGGAACTACTCTGGCTGAGTATAGCCACTGGATCAAGGCTTAAGTAATATTTCTCTGTCTAGATATACACAGTATTTCATTATGTGTACAAAAGCAAAAAGGTGTCCATTCCTATTTCTTCTGATGTGGCTGGTGTCAAAGCCACTGGAGAAGAAAAAAAATGGCAGTGACACAAAAAGCAAAGCAAAGTGTTCTGCTTATATACTGCCCCATACCATTTCAAGTAGTCTCTGGGCAGTTTACAGTTTAATTGCAGTATGCAGGCTACACATTGGACCCCCAGCAAGCTGGGTACTCATTTTACCCACCTCAGAAGGATGGAAGGCTGAGTCAACCATGAGCTTGCTACCTGGGATTGAATCCCAGCTCATGAGCACAGTTTTAGCTGCAGTACAGCCATTTAACCACTGTGCCATGAGGCTCTTGAAAAAGTAATAACACAACCAGACGTCTTTAAGCCAGGCATGTCCAAACTCCGGCCCTCCAGATGTTTTGGACTGCAACTCCCACAGTCCTTTGTCATTGGCAATACATGCTTGGAATTCTGGGAGTTGTGGTCCAAAACATCAGGAGGGCCGAAGTTTGGGCATGCCTGCTTTAAGCCTTTAGTTCCATGTGTGTCCCTGCCCTACCAACTGCCAAATCTCCCCTCTCTGTCCAGTTACTCTCCAGCTTCCTACAGATTTCTAAGAAAGGGAATAAAGAGCCTTATGAACTCCCATAGAGGGTCCTCAGAGAGACTGCTCCTTCTACCTTGGAAATGACATGGAGAAAAGGCTCTCCACTAGTTCCCGGCAAGAAAGAGATACACTGGGGATGTGTGCATGCAACCCTAGAATCTCGTCATCTGGAGCCCTTGGGGTCAAAAAGGTTGTTCATTCCTGATATATCCTACGCAGGCCAAATGAATACAGTAGGACAGGGGTGCCCAAACTTTTTATAAGGAGGGTCAGATTTGGTGGCTGAGAATGCTCCCTGACCCTGCCACCCCACTGCAAGCTCCACCCACTGACCCATAAGCCCCACCCACTGACCCGTTGCAACCCCACCCGCAGGAAGGAAGGCGGGAATCAAGGAAGGGAGGGAGGAAGGTGGAAACCAAGAGAGGAAGGAAGGAAAGTGGGGAACAAGGGAGGGAGGGAGGGAGGTGGTGACCAAGGGAGGGAGGAAAGAAGGAAGGTGAGGATCAAAGAAAGCACAGGGAGCTGTGGCCACAGGTCGCCCCTTGGAAGAGGCAATCTGTGTGACCTTGCACGCCCCCAAGCTCCCCAGCGGTGGTGACGGCTCTCCCGCCAGCCCACCCCAAAGCTCCTTGGCGGTGGCAGAGGCCCACTGCCCTGCCCACCCCCACACATTCCCCTGTGGTGACGGTGGCGGCAGACCGCCTGTCCGCCCAAGCTTCCCAGCAGTGACGGTATTCCCGAGCTTCACAAGGTTCCCAGCAGTGCCGGTGGCGGCGGCCTGCCTGCACGCCGAGCTTCACAAGGTTCCCGGTGTTGCCAGTGGCGGCGTCCCGCCCGCACGCCACCCCCCACGCGATCCCAGCCTCACATGGTTGCCGGCGATGCCGGTGGCAGCAGCCCACGCAATGGCTGGCCGGCCGGCCCATGCAGCCCCACAAGCTTCCAGGCGGTGTCAGTGTTGGCGGAAGATTTTTTTTTTAAAAAAAAATGGGGCGAAGGAGAGGGAGGGAGGGAGGGGCGGGCCAGCCAGCCGCGGGCCACTCAGAATGGCCTGACAGGCCGGATTTGGCCCCTGGGCTGGACTTTGGGCAGGCCTGCAGTAGGACATTACATGCCATATGAGAATAACAGGATTGCGGTACTTAATGGGATCATGAAAGCCAGGTTGTGATCACATGGGGGAAATAGATTGCATTTGGGTCCAGCTTGTGGAGTGGTCCAGTGCGATCTATTTCTGGTGACCCCATGCCCTAGATGGAATTGCTCTCCAGTCCTAACCCAAGCTCTTCAGACAAACCCACAGGAAGGTAAGAGAGTTTTTCTGATTCTCATGGAACAAATGGGAGCCAGGTAACAATTTGCCCTAGACCACATGCTACATTCATGGTTAAGCTACACAGGCCATTCCAGGTTGGAAGGGAAGAAAAAAGAAATGGCGCTGCATTCTCAGTCATCCAGGTGAGTTTCTCTGAAAGTTGAGTCATGGCAACTGGACTTCTTTTCGTGAGAGACTGAAACATTTTGCTGCTCATCCAAGCAGCTTTGTCAGTCTGAGGAAGGTTAGTGGAGGACTCACAACTACCTTTCCTCAGACTAACGAAGCTGCTTGGATGAGCAGTGAAACATTTCAATCTCTCAAGAAAAGAAGCCCAATTGCCCAGACTCAACTTCCAGATTGGGACTAGGGTACTTGAAAGATCCTTTTTTCCCAGAGCTCGCCAAGTGTCAAGCTCTTCTTGAGAAGCCCTTCTCTCAAATGCAACAAACATGTGACTCAGCTGTCAGGACCCAACTAGATAATACATTTAGCATATATTTATAAGAAGTGCTCACACAGGATGTTCTGCCTGTTGCAATACATGGTTTCCCTTGCCTATGCATATTGCTTTCAGCATGGTTTGTTTGGTAATGGCCCACTGGAATGTAAACATGGCTTTATTTTTAAATCTTATTCAAGGAATCTCTGAGGAATCTTGCAGAAGAAATCCCACGGAGCAAGAGGAAATGAGTTAATAGCAGGAAATATGTATATATTCTCATCTATCCACAAGCCTATTAGGGTTAGATATGAGACAAAATCCTTATTGATGGCAGGGTCCAGTCCTTGGAGTTCCTATTTTACTCATCATTACTGACTGTATATAAAATCTTAACATTATTTCCTTGAAGGACAAGGTTTGTCCAGTTCCTCCCCACCCCACCTCCCTTTATCTATGTTTTAATCCACCTACTATTTTAAGTCCTATTTGAGTCCTATAGATGCCCTAAGGCCTAAGCATATCCGATCTTGCCTGATTTCGGAAGCTAAGAAGTACTTGGATGGGAGACCACCAGGGAATACCAGGTGCAGTAGGAGCCTGGAACAGGAACTGGCAAACCACTCCAGTATTCCTGCCAAGAAAACTTCATGGACATGGGGTCACGAAGAGTCGGTCATGACTGTAACGACACAACTCTCTCTCTCTCTCTCTCTCTCTCTCACACACACACACACACACACACACAATTTTAAACTCCTTAATTCCATTATGCATTTTTTTCCTGCTGGATTGCTGGTTTGATCCTGTGCAGTGATGCAGAAACCTATTTCTCTTATATTTGGATATTTTCCATCCTTTCATATAATCCATCTCTTTTCCCCAACAAAATGTTTTTCCACTTAAATGTTATTGCCATTTCAATGTTCTAGCTCTCACAGCTGTGAACCGACTATAATTTGCCATGTCCACAGTCGTCTTGATACATAAAGAAAAGTACAGTTGATCTAACAAAAGCTCAGCAGAGAAATAGCTGGAGTCGTTTAAGCAATATCACGGCTATAAAAAAGTAATCTATCTCCTTCGTTCAACAGCGGCAGACTAAACAGGTTTTACTTACCCTCTGCACATTTCAGAGATGGAGTATTATTACATCAATATTTCTGGAGCCCATATCACAAGTCAAGCCAAAGATTAAATTTTGAGGCACTGATCTTGCAATCGATGAGCAGACTTGCCCACACATATCCTGAACCACAAATCACAGTGACACCGAGTCTTTCAAAGGGCTGAAGTACATCTTGCTGCTTTCTCTTTATGAGGTTTCAACCTGTCTATCCCAGTAGGCTCTAGTGAGTGTGTTTCTTCAAATGAGTTTTATGGGACGCATGTATACCATTTTGTTCACACACACCCTTCTGTCACTTGGTACTAACCGAAACAGGTTCAGTGGGGTGTGTGCATCCAAACAATTGCTCACCAGCCTGGAAATAATATAGAGCAGGGGTATACAAACTTTTTGCAAGGAGGGCCAGATTTGGTGAGTTGAAAATGTGTGGTGGTTGACTATTCATCCACATTTGGCCCCCAGGCTGGATGCTGGACAAGCCTCTAGGCTAGGACATGCAAGGAGGCGGGGAGGATGCTGAAGCAATGGAGCTTGGGGCGGGTAGGCTGGGCAGGTGGCTAAGGGGACGGACAGAGGCAGGGAGGGCAGGCAAATTGTAAAACTCCAAGCAGATGTCTCCATCCAGTATAAGGAGGGGCCAGCTGGTGGGGATATGTGACAGGCTGAGACAGTGGGGAGAAGAGGCTGCAGGCCACTCAAAATTTGAAAACAGCCCACATTTGGCCCCTGGGCCTGACTTTGGCCATGCCTGAATAGAGCTTTCCTTGGGGGCCTTTCACCTGCCTGGGGCATTACTCTATATGTCCTTCAGTCCTACCTCAGTATCATAGAGGTAAAGGTTTCCAAGCAGGGACTTGAAAGCTGCTGTCTGGGAAAGTTCTCACCATGGACATCCATTGCCAATAGGAAGTGCTGCAAATATAACCTACCTCCCAAAACAAGACAATACAAAAATAAACTAAGGGGTTCAGGAAGAACAAAAAGATCTGGGAATCCATTTTTAAAAAGTGGCACAAAGTGTGGTAAGAGGATAGCATGTTGATATTGGGCAGATTACCATTACAACCAGTTCTTGACAAGGAACTTAAAGAGAATCAAATGTTCCCGAGAACTCCAAAGTACATTAATCATATCAATGATGTGATACACATCTGCATATTAAGGGAAGGTTCAGCTTTGCTTGTCTCAACAATGTTGTTCTTTGTTTGTTGTATATCCTGCCCATCGGCCCAAATGGCCACTCTGGGTGGCTAGCAACATGAAAACATAATTAATAAGGCAACATAAATAAAAATAACATATTAACACATATCACAAAATGATCAGTACCATAATTAAAATTAAATTTAAATGTAAACATTACAATGAAATTAATATTGTGGTGTGGGATAGATATTTTAGCTGAACATCTGTATTTATGATGGCTACTAAATATACTATAATGAATATTTATCATTGGAAAAAGTTTGTCCATTCTTTAAGGAAACTCTTAAAGTAGGGATGAAAAGACTTAAGTTTTGGCCCTAAATTTGGGCCCTTTGGAGTTCCAAGACAGTCCTCTAAACCGCTCAGATTCCTTGGACAAAATCATATGGTTTCCCAACTGTTGTACCAAAGTTTTCTCATTTCAAAAGGTTAAGGTGTTTCTCCTAACTCTTAGTTACATGCAATGAGAGCTAAAATCCAGTGGTATTATTGGCTCCACCCATTGTCTCTGTCTCTCTCCACCTGCAGAATAAGCACCACTTAAGTTGATTGTTGAGAAAAACAACAGTAAAACTGGGACAGGGAGGAGAAAGTGCAATAGCTAAGAAAGAGAAGGCACATCAATATTTTAAAATATAGAATGAATCATCTCATGGCCTGGATAAATCATGTCTTGGTTCACAGCCAGACAATATTTTTATATTGTCACCAGGAATAGAAATGGGCAAAGGCAGATGCTCAAATAAATCAATAGAGAAATCCAGGATTTTAATGTAACTGAGAATGGGAACACACGTTTGTCAGCATTTCTCAGGGGTTTACATTGTAGGTCTCTGACAGTTAACAGTTTCCAGATTTAAGCCTCTTCAATAACAGTTAACACCCTTGAATAAGAAAAAGCTTCATCTTCTCCAGTAAGCGTTGAATGTTTACAAAAGGGTAATGTTGTGGATAGAGTCATCAGGGAAGAAAGTGATAATGGAAAGATGTCTGTGAAGATTCGAAGTCAGCCAGGTGAGTTTATCTGGAAGTTGAGTCATGGCAACTGGACTTCCTTTCTTGTGAGTATTGCTACTCATCCAAGCAGCTTCGTCAGTGGCTTGGATGAGTAGCAAAACTTTTCGATCTCACAAGAAAAGAAATCCAGTTGCCATGACTCAACTTCCACATAATAATGGAAAGCTTGCTTCTCAAATTTATGCAAAGAAGTAGACTCATTTAGATTCCTCTCTGGATTTCCCATTTTACAAACCATTTTTCCCCCTAGGGAGTTCAGGAGACACTCGGATTTGGGGAGAAGTAAAGATGCATTTTGCTCATCCTGGTTTGCATGATGTAGCATTAGGCCAAAAAGTCTCACTCAATGACATCCTACCAGTGACTGCATTTAAGAGAGGAAGAGGTAGGAGGTGCGGTTGACAAGACATTTTGACTCAATAACAATTTCCAACCAATCTCAATTTTCAGGTTAAATCTATATTTAGTCCTAGAACTTATGACTTTATTAATGCAAATTAGGGTCAGCATGCTAAAGCATGAAGCAAGGCACCTTTTGTTTCAGTCCAATAACTTGTTAAATAAACATAGCCTCCTTGCTCTCATTTTCTATCTAGAGATGCTGACCAGAGCAGAAGATGGGATGGGACCTGGTTGCATATACTGGCACGGTGCCGAACATATTTAAACATATTTCAATCTTACTGATTTTAAAATAAACAAACATTTTTTTTTGTTTCTGACAAACCCCACATGGGTTGCAACATCTAAGTTTCAGAACAACAGTGCCATAACAGGGACTATGGGATTCGTGATCTGACAAAGGAAGATTTCCCAACTTCTAAATGCAAGCACTTGGAGTATTGCATGAAAAACCACACTAGTGCCTTCTTAGTTACTGTATTTCATTTTCTTAAAACAATTTATACACTGACTCCTCACAAATGTCGACAAAGTGGTATACCATTCAAATCAAAGAAATAATGCATAAAAGGGGCAAACCACCTGAAAACAGCATGAAAGCCTTAAAACTATTCTGCCCATCTATTTCAGTTTCATCAGTTCCAGGTGCTTACAGGAGAAAACCTGACCAGATTTCCAGAAAAGCGTGACCTCTATATAAAATGCGTTGCAAAATCTATAGTAATACTGTGCTCCAATTTTGAAACAATTTATTATACAGGGAAATTCTCCTATTCAGTCATTCTGGTCACAAGAATATCTCAGCAGGTATAAATATCTTTATGCAGTGAAATATATATTTTGATAACACTGATATGTTCAGAAAATAATATATCATTGATCCTTAACGTCATGCACACACTGAGAATTTGTATTTTTAAAACCGTCTTTTGAAAAGCATCTAGCCAGAGGAAGGGCTGTGCATTAAAATTTTCTCGTTCCTGTTATGTGTTGTCAAGTCACTTCTAACTAATGGTGGTGACTCAATGAATGAGTGTTCTCCAAAATATCCTTTCCTAAATGGCCTTTCTCAGCCCATCCAGACTCAAGCCTGTGGTTTTTTAAGGAGTCAGTTGTGCTCCAGAAGCCAGGAACCAGAGTAGTAAAAGAAGGAGAATGGACCGGAGGAAAGAGGAACTGAGTTAGGCTAGAGATGCAGACCTCATACAGCCCGGGGACACGCATGGGCTGTAACTATGGCAGAACAACTAGTCTGTTCCCCCAGGGAGTCAAACTTAGAGGGGGCAACCCATCCTCAGCCATCTGCAGCCAAGTCATCCCCAACTAGATTTCCAATATTGGCCTGATCTACCACCATAGGAAAAGACAAGAGTAGAGTAGCCTTCTGGAGCAGAACTAGTAACTAGCTGTTGAGGATGATAAATGAGATGTGGGCATATATATGAAATGGAGGGATAGTAACTGTGATAAAGTTCAGTAATACACTAGGGAAGTCTACAGAGGGTAGGCCAACCCAAGACTCCCAGACCTAACCTCTGGCCTGTATTGGAGGGGAAGGGTGTCCAGAAGATGGCTCACCTTGGGAAGACCAGCTTTCACTTATCTGAGGACAGGTCTTCATGGAGCTTGGTGCATCATGTCTCTGGGATGGACCTCAGTGTGTGTGTATTTTTTTAAAATACTGCTTGACGTGATGCCAAAATTGCTAGTTACTGCTCCAGATGCAAGCAGTACAAAACCACATTAGTTTCAATCACCCTAGCATGAAAGGGGCTGGAATCAGCAAAACCCAGCTGGCCTAGTGCCAGTGTAACTGGTCCTTAGTAGTCTTGGCTTGTTAGGGTTGCACCCGAAGTTTCTTTGCAATTTCTCAGCACGTATGTGCATACATTTCACACCGAGCAGTACACTGTCTAGTTTTTCCAGCTCGACTTCTTTCACCAAGACCTGCTTAAAGCCAGAAATTCTATTATTATTTTCTTAATATAAGATTCTTTGCACATAAGCTTCCTAAAGGTCATGCTGATTATTATCTCCAGTATAACCAATGAACTGTGAAATTACAGCAAAATGTCACCTGGAAGAAGAAGAAAAGATCTTCTAGTCCAATACCTAGAGATAGGATGCTGTCATCCTTCAAAAATCAAGTTTGGAGCAAAGAAGTGAGGAGGGTTGAACTTTCCCTTCAACTACTGATTTATCTTCCCAAACAGTATAAGCTGTTTTGGTTCTGTAATCAAATTACTTCAGCAGCTGGTCCTCAGATACACCTTACTATAAAGGCACATTTGGCTTGCTTTGATTAGATTTTGCACAGAGCAAATTATAGCATCTTCTTTCAGAAAGTGCTTCAGTGTTAGTCATTAGTCAAAAGGATTAACGACATTGAGATCAAAGGATATCTTTACACAGAGATGCTCTAGATTTGCAGAGACACAGATACACGGTTAACCTGAGACATGAAGATTACCATCTTTATCCAACCTGAGGTGTCAGCTCTTAAATTTTGAAGTTGATTTACGAATACATATCTGTGGGTTGATTTGCAGTGCCACATGACCAGCAGTAGCAGAAATACGTGTTGGACACAAAGCTCATGTTATCCTTCATCTCTCTATGAGCTGGACAGCTTTTTATGCCTAGATGGTGACCAACTCTCTCCGATGTGTACCAGTTCTGCACATACTCAGCCAAAAGCTGGTTCTGTCCAGTTTGCACATCATTACCCTTATTTTTGTAAACATCACTCCCTCAGAAGTGCAGTCTTTTACACTGCCACATGCATTTCGCATGGATTTTGGGGGGCAAGACCGCTGTGGGTCTTTGAGAACACATTCTCGGTCCCTGCAAGTTGAGAACACGGCTTGGAAGAATTACTTTTTTGGACAACAATTCCCAGAATACCCTAGACAGCATTGCACAGCACAAACCTATATCCTTTTGTGTTGCCAAGTTTCTTCTATGTTATGCTAGCCCTAGCAGGGTTTTACAGTAGCTGACATGTTCAAGGAGGGGTTTAGAATTACCACCACCCACAATGAGTTTCCATTGGCTAAGTGGAGATTTGAACCCAGATCTCTTGGGTCCTAGTCTACTCTACCCACTAGATCCTCTCTCTCCTCTAAGCTTAAGCTTCCTGATCTGTACTTATTCATGAAGTGTAACCGCTCAAAGTTTGGAGAGCAAGGGAAATGCATTCTGAACCAAATGCTTTCACACATGCCTTTAAATCCAGAAATGTGTTTGAGAAAATACACTATAATTTGCTGGGAGAGTCATGCTATTTGCAAAGAGCTTTAATACAAGCCTGCAGTTTTATTTAATTATTTACAAGTGACTTGCCAATACCAAGAAGAATATTAAAAAATAAATTCTTCCCACAAATTTCTTGGACGACCATGGAAATTGCAGTGTGTAAGGCTGAAGCAATTCATAAAAAAGAGTGGGGAATGGCGTTGAACTACTTCAAAGGCTGTCATGTATATTGATCTGCTGCTGTGAAACTACAGGGTGGCTATAATTAGAGCCATTTGTTCTGTCTATTGCAGACTTTCAGTTTCTGGTAAAATTTCCTGTTTGTTGCGCAGTAGAAGTACAGAGACCCCCCCAGAGGAGAATACTTACAAGTTTCCCAGAGTCCACCACTTTCTCATCTGCTGACAGTTAAAGTTTCAATAATTCACTCTTAGAAACTTGTAGGAGAAAGAATAAGACAGTAAAAACATTTCTTTATTTACAGTTGCTTGAAATTAAAGACTTGTATAGGCTGCTTTCTTCACTGCACACATACTTAGCAACCAACCAAACTGATCAGCAGCAAAGAAACAGCTTTTCCAACAAAGAGAGGTAAAAGAACACTCAGCAGAGAAGCAAGGCTCTCTTTGAATTCAAAGGCTGGAACGAACAATTGGTTAGTGCTGGATAAGTAGCCAATCACACCAGCACAGAAAAGTCCCTTCTAGTCACTCAAATGACTAGTCACTCAAAAGGACATCTTTTAAGCTGCTAGAAGGATCCTTCTAAGGACAACTTCCCCAAAGCCTCTACGTAGAAGTAAATCCCATTCCCTATTTAATGTATTCTATCCACTATTTATTTGAGTAGGACCGAGGGACTTTTCCCCGAGTAAATGTGTTTAGAACTACAGCTAAAGCACGCTTTGAGAAACGAGAAGACACGTGTCTGGATATATTCGGGATATCCCTGCGACTTAGGCAGTTACTTCATGTCTCTTTTGTCTCTGTAGTTGTTGCGTTTAAGAGCAGTACCAAAAAATGTTACTTCATGTCCATCGTGCAACTACTGAAATTTGTCTCGACCATGCCCCCCGGAATGGGTGTTGAGCGAGACAATTCTGTACCTAGTGCTGGGATCGGGTTTTCCCTTGTCGCTGTTTGTTCCCGCTTTCTGTTGTGAGACAAGGAATCATGGAGTAACGACTGTCACACAACAATATTTTTGTTTGTCTCAGAAAACTCTGTCTGTTTTTTTTAATTATTTTGACTTTTCAGAAGCGAAATATTGGAAAAATAATTTTTAAGCCCCCCAAAAAGGAAAAAGGAAGCTAGACAAATTCAGTGTTTGTCATGGTACAAGACCGTGAGGTAACACTTGCCATGAGACAAGTTATCACGACCATGGGAACACTGAAACAGAGACAAAACCTTGTGATCGCGACCAACGCTGTCACGGTACAAAACTAGTTGCGGAACAAAGAAGGATGTGAAGTAACCGCCTTAGTAAATACCTCCATTCAGAAGCTAATTCTGCTCTGTAAGCATTAGAGATGGGCACGACCAGGAAAAATGACGTTTAAAGTTGTCGTGTGTCGGAGCTGGCCCGTTTCGGCTCGTTTCCGTTTGTCGTGAAATTTTTCAAAAATTTGTCGTTTTGTTTGTCGTCTGTCGTTAGTACTGGTTTGGGGGGGTAGGGTTAGTGGGCTCCTGGAGGCACCTCTCTGGGGTGGGTGCCTCCTCTGGCCCGCTACAAAGGGAAAGGAAGGGTAACGCGTAGGCGTTTAGCGGGCTCCTGGAGGCACCTCTCTGGGGTGGGTGCCTCCTCTGGCCCGCTAGGAAAGGAAAAGGAAGGGTACGTGTAGCCATCGCGTACCAAGTGGCAGAGGGCGAGGCACCTCTCTTTTGGGTGCCTTTGCTCTGACTCACTAAGAAGGACAGCATACTGGCGTACTGGTGTTGGACTGGGCGAGCGAGGTGAAAGGAATTCCTCTGGGCACCTCTGGCTCACTAAGAAGGGAAGTGTACTTGCGTAATGCGAGTACAGATCTGGCTTAGGGTTGGGGTTAGGGCAAGGGCTAGGCTTAGGGTTATGGGTAAGGTTAGGGTGAGTTAGTGGGCTGCACCTCTGGGTGCCTCTGACCCACTAAGAAGGACAGTGTACTGGCGTATGGGTTAGGGTTAGGGTTAGGGTTAGGGCTAGGGTTAGTGGACTTTTTATGCCCGACTGACACATCCCAGAAGTCTCAGTCAAAACCTGGCCAAGTGGCCATGCAATTGGTGGAATGGCTCCAGAAATTTGCATGGTCCCATCCCATGGCCAGCCCATCATTGTGCACTGTGCAGGTGTAAAAAAATAAAAATAAAAATAAAATAAAATAAAATCAATGGAGACGTTTTATTGCAAGAAAAACCCACTGCTGCTACTGTAAAAATTCAGGGAGTTAATGGAAGCCATTATCCTCACATGCAAAAGGGAACCGTGAAGTGTTCCATTTCTTCACAGAGTCACCACATAGGATGGCCCAAGGATGACCAACCTACTCCCGTTCTTCATTCTCTAGGCTAGAGGGAGGCAATTGTGGTGCTCCGTATGTTTTTTCCACCTACAGTTCCTCTTAGTCCTATTTATGGAGATTGCAGTTGAACATAGTTGCCTATTTCTGGGTCAGATCATTTGTGACTATTCCTTAAGGAATTGCGCTAAACATGCTTGAAAGGCACTGAATATTGAATATACCCAATAAATAATCGTGCTGTTCCCTCTGAAACTCGTGTTTCTTCTTATAAAAAAAAAACCCTGAGAGGATGCCATCCTTTCTTAGACCAATAAATTCTGTAAATGGGTTTTATTTTCCAGGTGCTTGATGTCCTACTTTGTGATAGAAAAATAAATCCTGGTGCAGCTGTACAATATGAAATTAGAAACAATTTCTCTTCTTAAAAGGCATTTATTTTAAAATACCAAGGGCAATGTTTTTCTAGCACTTGTTGGCTTGTCAGATGAAAAAGCTGAAACTTCTCAAGACTGCCTTTTCCCAAAGCAACAGCTAAAACTCTTGGTGTGGGATTAAAAAAGCACCAACAAAATCCAGCAACCTTTAAACCAAAGTGAAAATGCTCAAAATGGAGTTAGTTATCTTCCATTAGTAGATTTTCCAAGAGCAAGAAAGGCTCTCTAATATTTAACCTAGTTTTCTTCCTAATGCCTTTTCTAAGTATGAGAGACAAAATAAAATTCTGGGGGGGAAATTATTTCATCCTGAACACTCTTCTCCACTATGATGAAGAAAGGGTACTTTGAAATCAATAATGGAATTGACTTGAATGGAGATAAACCTCAATTTAATATGGGACGGCATCCAGGATTGCATATGAGATGTTAAGTGTAATATTGACCACTCTGCTATCAAATTCAATTTATTCTCAAACGGACCATTACTAAGGAAGTTCAATACAATCCCTTTTAATGTCAAAAAAGAAAATGTCTCAAAATACGAAGCAATGCCCAAACCAAAACTGAAAGGGAAAATCAATAGGAGTTATCCCCTCCAAAATGTCTGAGAGTTATTCAAAACCATAATAAAGGGAATGAAATGATACCTAGTAAGATCAAGAAATGTGATTTTTAATCCTGATGGGCAAAAAATCAAACCCAGCTGGTATTGCTTTTGGCACCAAAGGGAGCAAAGCGTACTGAGATTCTTGCTCTCTACCTTTTAAAAAAAACACTTCTCCTTTTGAAATCCTTGGAAGTTGTTGAAAAAATTATTAGAAAATAACCCCCTTCCCAGTGCTTCATTTCTGGAGCTTTTTTATTATTTTAACTTTAGTTTTTGAATTGCTACCTAATGAGAAACATCCGGCTCAGAATCCCCAAAGTCAAAATGAGCTTCCTATCTAATGTACCATACCATTAAACTCCATCGTCAGTACAGAGCGTGAAACAAAATAAACTATGACCATAGCTAGTAATAAAAAAATTGCAGAAAGGCATTGGTCCCTGCAGGATTCGCCTTAATGTCTTCTGAACAGTGTGACAAATACTGAAACCAACAAGCATAATAGTATTACTTTTACAGGAACAAATGCTCCACCTGGACAAGTCTTGATTTCTGGAAAAGCACATCTGTTCTAGCTATTGATCTGAAAGAAAGCCACATCTACTCACCAAGGCCAGAGAGCTGCTATTTAAGACTCTTCCTCGGAGACACAAGCCCTATTTCACACAGTTACTCAAATCTCTCCCCAAGAGCAGTTGTCTGCTACTCAATTTTTTTCCACAGGAAACACGTTCAGAGCATGAGGGAAATACATTTCAAGGCGAGACATAATCCACCATGTCCTAGAAAAGGGTAAAACACAACTGAAAAGACCATAATTGGTGACTCTGAATTGTCCACTTGGGTGAAAGACATCAGTAAAGACTTGAGCTTCCAAAAGGGTAGATCTACTGTATTAGCAAATAACAACTGTGTGTGTAGGGGGGGGAGGGGGTTGTTACCAAAAAGTGGAGCTCATGTCTTCACCACCAGTGTCTACAAGAGAGACAGCATGGAAACCTCTTGTCAACATAAACATGGAGTCACTACTAGGGACGCTGTATACTTACAGCCTTTGAGAGCCATTTTCATCCTCCTCCCCTCAAATTAATGAAAAGTTTCAAGCAAAATACTTCAACCCAGCTTTAAATATTGCTGCAAAGCATTTAGGAAGAGTTAGGATCACAATGCCTCCTCCTTTCAGGAGGGTGTATTGCATTTAAAGGGCTGTTATGGAGCATTCCTCAATTTGAAGCAGCCTCTGTTTGGTGGGTTATCTGGTAACAGTTTTACCTCAATATAAATAATAATAATGCGCTGTCAAGTCAATTCTGACATGGTGGCCCTTCTTCGGGGTTTTCCAGATAGAGAATACTCAGAAGTGTTGTACCATGCCCTTCTTCCGGTGGGTGCTGTGGGTTTGTGCAGCTTTCCCAAGGCCACACAGGTTGGTTCTACACACAGGAAGCACAGCAGGAAACTGAACTCCCTACCCTCTGGCTCCACAGCCAGATACCTAAATCACCAAGTGGAACAGGCAATACCTTTAGGCTACTAGAAAATTAACAAAAACATTGTTGATATTTTGAGGGCTTGAAGAGAACATGAAAGGAAAGCTTTCTACCTATGCTTGTCAGTCAAGTTTGTCTCCTCCTTCACCAATCAAATGATCACATGCTGAAGCCACAAAGGTGTCCAGGATACAGCAACCTACTTTCCATGAGAAGTCCAAAACTGGAACTGAGAAAGTGCTCTAGATTTAGAACAAATTCGGTTCTTCTTTTTTTATTATTTAAAAGTTTTATTAATTTTAAGGGGAAAAGGAAAGGGAAAAGGAGAAATATAAAAAACACAAAGGGTTACATTAAACCTATCAAGTCAAAGATCATACATATCAGAATATAGTATCATATCAGTTAACTAATAAATTTACTACTTCTTGCCATCTTCTTTTGGTGGTCTCATCATAGTCTCCTTTCAGATATCCGGAAAGTCTATCGGTTTCAATACATTCTCTTATCTTTTTGTGGAAACTTCTCTCTATGGGTGCTTCAGATTGCTTCCAAGATTGTGCATACAAAACCCTTGCTGCAACAATTACATGACGTAATACATACTTTTGATCATGAGAAATATTCATATCAGTTATATTCAATAGAAAGAGTTCTGGTCCAAACTCTAATCTTCAATGATCTCTCTATAAATAACTTTACCATTCTCCAGTATACGTTTGCCTCTTTACAAGTCCACCACATATGACAGAAAGTGCCACTATCATGTTTACACTTCCAACACCTTGAGGGACAGTTATACATTTTAGATAAACGGTGAGGTGAGAGATGCCATCTATAAAACATCTTGTAACAGTTTTCTTTATAAGCTATAGACTTAAAAAGCTTTAAAGTGTTCTTCTGAAAAGCGAATTACAATAATTAGCTTAAATAATGCCTGCAATATTATGATGCAGGTTAGAAGCTCTAAAATATCGGAGCAGAAAATTAGCTTTTTGGCACAGTTAATTTCTATCAGATGTGTGATGAAATTATAAGAGCATTTAAAAGTCTCACAAAAATCAGGTTGAAGCAAAACAAGTTGAGGAGCCATGTAGCCATCACAAAAGCCAAATACAAAAGTGGAACAGGCGATACCATAACAAAAACGTTGCTAATATTTCGGGGGCAAAACCCCCTTCCTCAGAGCGGTACCAATAGGTTATAACATGGCAAAAGATGGATTTGCCAGGAGTTATTTCTTAGGTGTAAGGTCCTTGGCAAGATCTAAGAAATAACTCCTGGCAAATCCATCTTTTGCCATGTTATAACCTATTGTTACTGTTCTGAGGAAGAGGGTTTCGCCCTTGAAATATTAGCAATGTTTTTGTTAGTATTCTAGTAGCCTAAAAGTATCACCAGTTCCACTTTTGTATTGGTTTTTATGATGGCTACACGGCTCCTCAACGTGTTTTGCTTCAGTTCTAAATCACAGAGCTATCAAGCCCGTTTGGTCTAAAGAACCAGAAAGGGAACACACTGGAAATGCAGTAGGCATCTTGAAGTTAGCCCTTTCTTTCCTTACTTCAATCATGTGGACAATCCTTCCTCTGAAGGTGCAATTTCTTATGGAGTTGAGGAAATCCCTCATCCATACAATTTTTTTCTGTATTATTCCTGGAATGAACTGACTTGTTTTTCTGTATTATGGCTGAAATTCCCTACATATTTCACATCAGTGAACTGAAAAAAGCGAATTTGGCATCTCTATGGCAACCAACAGAGAACAGTGTATTTTCTATCAATGCAAAATTACATTATTCTAGCATAACATTGACTTTAGTATCAGCGTGCACAGATTAAAGCTACAGTATTTGTCTGCAAGAAGAGGAAAAGGGAGAATGGGTCTTTGAACTTATAAGCACTGTCCGACTGCATTAAAAAGTAGAGCCTAACCCTTAAAAATCTCTGGATGCAATTTGTGTCTCTAGGCACACTTTCAAAAGCATTGAAAAGTTGGTATTCTGTTTGATAGCAGGAGTGAAAAATGTTACTCACTTGCAATGTTTTCGTCTTCGGTGCTAATGTATTCTTTGCTGTTACCTTGCCCCTACACAAGGCATCAGGTGTTTCATTTTATGAATTAGGAATGAAAAGGGCAGAGTTTATAGGGTTAAATGATGTGCTCGACAGCATGGTGGGAGTGGCAAAAATGAATCAGGATCTACAGTAGTTATATTGTTGAAAAATAAGGAACTTCCTCTTGTCATTCTCCTGTGGGGTTAGACTTTGTCATGGTTATTCTGACTTTTGGACATGACAGTTTTAGACAATGAGTTTTGCACTGAGTGCAAACCCAACTTGGTAGCTTTTCAGCCAACATGTTTTTCTTCTTCCTGTGCTTCTTTCTCCATTTATTTTGTCTTGAACAGTCATCTGTACTTTTCATTCCTCATTACATAACTGAAAAGTTTGAACTTTCAACATTTGACGAGCATCATGATTTTTTCATGTTAATTCTTTTGCCTTCATGCTCCATTATCGGTCACACACTCATTCCAAGATGTTCTCAGCATCATGTGGTAAAAATCTATATTTCAAATGCCATTTACTTTTTTCTTATAGTTGCCGTGTTTAAAGATCATGAGTCCATGCCATATGACAAAAGCAGGAATACATGGCATTGTACAATGCACCTCACAATGCTGGTTTTAGGGTTTTTGTTGTTGCATAGTACATTCTTTACCTCCAGGAAGCTATTCAAGACATTTCTATTCTGTTTAGTATTGAGTGGTTATTCACTGTTCATTCAATCAAAATGCAAGACACTTATATTTGTCAACTGACTCCAAACTTTCATTTTATATTTTAATTGCTTTTTATTGATTGCCTTGAACTTGGGTTTTCTAACATTCATTTTTAAACCGAGTGGAGAAGACAGAGAAGTGAAGCTACTGTCTACTGTCAGCTGACAACGAACCCAACACAATAAATTATATTCCCTACCTCTGTTTTAGCCGCCATATTCCCCTCCTAAAAGATGCACTGTACTTGGTAAACCAAACAATTTGAATAGTGCACTGTATACTATGGGGCTGTTCTACCTCTTTTTTCTTTTTTTTCTTTTTTTTGTTCCAACAGGGACATTTGCCTGGATTTACCAGAATTTTCAGATTTCACAATCACATCCAAAGTGGATTTGAGGAATAAGGAGCCATGTAGCATCTAACATACTTAAACTCAGTCTCCTCTTGTGTTAGCTCTTTGCTACACAAGGACAGTTGCAGTTCCCTCAAGGCAGATGTAACCATAGCTTAGGCTGGTAGGTTTATGCTGGCTCTGTCTTTCAAGTGCTGTTACTGCTGTGCCGTTATTTCTTCTGCAATCCCACAGTTAGCTCCTATTGTTTTAGTCTTTCCTTTCCTATTGGAAAAGTGCCATAGCATTAACCCGCCTCTCCTCCCCTGCTTTCGTATACAAGTGCCAACATCCTTTTAAGAAGAAAAATCAGGCAGGGCTGGGGGAGGCAAGCTTTGGATGAAACCCATTACAAGCTAAAGCAAAAGCAAAGTATGCCTCCCCATAGTGCTTAAAGCACTCTCTGGGCAATTTACAGGTAATTATGCAGGCCACACCTTGCCTCCTCAATCAGCTGTGGACTCATTTTACTGACCTCAGATGGATGGAAGGCTGAATGAACCTTGAGCCTGCTACCTGGAATTGAACACCAGGTCATGAGCACATTTACAGCTGCTGTACACCACAAAGTAGGAGGAAATAAACCATGAAGTATGGGAGGAACAAAAGGGCACAGGGAACTCAGCACGGTGAAAGCTGTTTATATCCTGGACAAGAAAAACATCTGGATGATGAGGGAGCACCTCTCATTAAGCTCATAACTTAGTGGGGACCTTAAATACCTCATTTGAGGAGCAGTGTACAAATCCACCAGAACTACTTGCAGAAAAACTAACAAGAATGCAGTTTATCAGTGCCAGTTCATCATAACATCTGCCCACATTAGATCTTTCTGTGTTTATAGAAAGCTGCAAATGAGGTTTATTTTTAAAATACTACACCAACATTTTGAGCATATTACATAGGAAGCCCTGGCAGAGCTCCTACATGGAAAACCGCTTTAATAATTCTGCTCCCATTATTCCAGCAAACCAAAGAATGCACTCTTTCATGGTATTTGCACCCTGGTGTAAGCAAAGAATCCTTCAGATCAGACTGGATAAAAATATCCATTAATCTGTCACAGGTTCAGCAAGCAATTTGACTGGAATTCCATAATGCTATAATAATTCATGCAGAAAGGAGGAAGAGAAAGAAATTAAAATTAAGGTAGCAGGAAATCTTTTTTCTTTTCTTTTTGGCACGTATCCCACAATATAGTAGGCTGTGGTTTGTCTGGATTAAAATCTTAAACTCTTATTTGGGGAATCTATCATTTCACTCCTCGTGAGCTCAGGGAGTAGTTCTCATAGGCATGCACATTTAACAGTTATTCTCCCCTGGCACAAATCTTCCTAGACAAAAATTACACCTCTCCCAACTGAGTTTATGCAGCAGTACCAAAGATCTGAAAATACATAAGGCTGAGGTAGAACGGCTGTAGGTTTTCCTGGCCATCTATGCCTTCTTAGGCGGTTACTTCACGTCCTTTGTTCTGGGACTAGTTTTGTACCATGACAGCATTGGTCGTGATCACATGGTTTTGTCCCTGTTTCAGTGTTCCCATGTTGTGTTACGGATCACACGGACACAGAGTTTCGGGGTGCAATCTGGTGCTCAGGCAGCATTCCTCCATGGATGTCTGGGTGTGTGTATGAATGTGTAGAGGCATGCGTGTGTGAGAGATTGTGTGGTGATGATGATTCTCCTGCCTGAGCGACCAGTCTTTATTAAGAGAGTAAGCACAATAGATACAGGAAGACGTTCCTCGGTGGGAGGAGAATGCACGCCTTATCTGTGAGACCATACTCAGTAAACAGGTACACAAAGGCACAGGAAATACATTCCATGAGTGGGAGGGAGAATGCTCCCTAGCTAGTGAGTGACTATTGATAAGGGGCTTTTCTGGGCCTGAGCAGATGTATCTTGATATCCTGTTTTCCTGGCCTCCTGTTTGCTCTGGCCTTCTTGCCTACATCATCACATTCTGGTATCTGCTTGGTCCTGGGGACTGCTGGGAAATATATGTCAAGCAGCCCTCCTAGGCCTTCAGTTTCCTTTGTGCTTGACCAATCTTGGGGCTCAGAAATATGGGCAATGATATTGCCACATTCCCATGGTTGTGATAACTTGTCTCGTGACAAATGTTACCTCACGGTCTTCTACTGTGACAAACACAGAATTTGTGTAGCTTCCTTTTTCCTTTTTTGGTGGGGTTTAATTTTTTTTTTTTGATATTTCACTTCTGAAAAGTAAAAAAAAAAAAGGACACAGTTTTCTGAGACAAACGAATGTTTCACTGACTGGTTTGCTTTTTGTTTTAATACATTGACGTTGTAGCAACTATTATTCATAACATTAGTTGGACCAAAGTTCTCTGTGTATGTTTTATTTTAAATTAAATTTTTAAAAATTAAAATTTAAGTTTAATTTTTTTTAAAAAAAATATTATATATAGCAATTTTAAGACTTGGTATTTATATCTTTGCATTTATCTTTTGTAGCTCATATGATTTTTATTTTAATCTGAGCTTCTTTGCTCGTGTGTATTATTTGTATTATTGTATTATTGTTATTCCAATTTAGACTGTTGCTATAACATTTTGGCCAAAGACCATAAATAAAGATTGTTTGATCTCTGTGTATGATGGGCCATCAAAATCTTCCAACTCATGGCAACCCTATGAATTAAGAAGTGACTGTTACGGTATATTTTAATGTGAGCTTTTGTGGACAAGTCGACATCTTCAGACATACAGTATGAAACAGTAAAATACATAAAGCTTTCATGCCAGCTTTGAGTGCATGGCTGCATCCCAAATGTGCAATAATGTATGGCCTATGTTTGGTGTTCGGTTCTTTTGTAGTCTGGTTTTATAAACATTCCCTCAAGAGAATGTGAGGATGTCCCAGTAGATTGAAATGGTTGGAGGCTAGTTTCTGTGTATTGTGGTTTCTGATGTCTGATTTATAGCCATTGATTCTTTTGTGTAGAGGTGGTCCTATGTGCCCTACGTTGAGTGCTGAGAGGCACTGTTGGCAAAACATGGCATAGATCGCATTGATTGAGGAGCAGGTGAAGTTGCCCTTGATATTGTATGTGGCATTGTTAGGTCCTGTGATTGTGTTTCCAGACTAGATGTGGAGGCAGAATTGGCATGTGGGTCTAGGACAGGGTTTAGTCCTGATACCTGTGTTAGTGTTTTGTGGTCCACTGTATGTTAGTATGTTAGTAATTGCTTGAGATTGTGGGGTTGTTTGTAGGCAGGTATAGGTCTGCCATCTATGGGCTGGATGTCCAGGATGGGCAGGAGATCACTTAAGATGTGTGTGAGCGGTCTCAGTTGTGCACTGAAAGAGACAATTAGCTATGTTCTGAGAATATGTCATTTTTCTCTTCTAAGTGGATTTATACAGTGCTTAAATAGGAAGGTGATGCCCTTGGGAGTATCTTGTCATTTTTCAGGAGTGCAACCTCAACTAAAACCGATTAGAGCTACAGAGACAAGCAAAACATACACTAAGGTTATCTCCATCTTGCTTGCCCTCAGTTCATTGACCCTCCTCCATTCCCAAGCATGTGGGCTTGTATACAGCATATACAGTATGGTAGTACTGTACGCTGGTGCACAACACCATTGAAAGTTGGTTGAGTTAATTTGTGGTCTGCAACCTATGGCATTCCAGAAGATTTTGGACTCCAGCTCCCATAATTTCTTAGGGTGGCAACGCCGGCTATGGCTGATGGGATTGGTGGGCTGATAGAAATTTGAAGGGACACATTTGCCACTTTCTAGCTAAAGCCTTTCATCTAAAACAGGCTTGTGCTGGGCCATAAGATTCTATAGCTTATTTCCTCAACTCCTAAGATCTAGCAGCCAGTACCCAATGTTCTTATTTATTAGATCCCACAAGACAGAAGAAAAAGAAGGTGCAGGAGGTCCCACCATCACCTGCAGCACTATAGTTTTAATTACCAGGAAGCTACTGGACTCGGGATTTTATTTAAAAGAAACAAAAGGGGTTGTTTTTCTCCTCATTATCCTTCCATCAGTGACGTCTGCTGCTCTGAACATCCAAATAAAAGATGGATGGGAATTAGATTGAAGATCAAAGAGAGAGTCCAATGAGCCTGCATTAAAGCAGTAAAGAAAACAGCTCTCTAATTGTGCATGCATGCTATGAAACCAGGCAGGCTCTTGCTGTAAACAGGCCAGTGGGACTTGTAGCTTATCAAAACAGACACAGCTCGTCAGCCAAGTATGATGGCCCCTCTGCAGCTGCAGAAGACAGGCTCATGGAAGGATGCTGAACACCTTAGCAGCCCAAATATATGGAGGCATGGCAAGGGGCATGCATCATTCTGTTTTTCAGCAAAGCACAAGCAATTATAAGCACAGCCTGTCCCTCTTGAGGTGTACTATTCCTTTAAAACAATGGTAGGAAATATTTCTTGGACATATGTGAAATGGAACTAGTCTCCCCCTTTTGCTGTCATGGGTATAAGCTTTGGCATGTGTGGACTAGAATCAGAATTATTACGCATTTTGGACTACACCCTCTGGGTGGGTTCTGGGAGATTTAGCCCAGAAAAGCAATGATTTAAAGTTTAGCTTATGCTCATAAACATGGGTGCTTGCGAATCTAATTTGCTGAGTTTTACATAAGTATAGGCAGAAGCAACAGGCATTGGTCACAAAAATGTCTCACAGCAAGGTGTGATGAGAAGCTACCTTTTTGGCTTTATATTCTCAAATCCTCCAGCCATCATGGTCATAGTTATGGGATTCTAGGAGCAATAGCCTGTAAAAGGTAACTTCAAAGAACTATATGTTTGAAGAAGTGGACGTGTCCACGAAACATTACATTAAAATATGAAAGTTAGTCTTTAAGGTGCCACATGTTTTGTGTCTTTTATTTTGTTTTGTTTTATTGCTGCTGTTCCCTCAGCAAGCTGATTACTCTATTTACCAGCCTCAAAATAATGGAAGACTAAGTCAGCCTTGAACTAGCTACCTGAGCCCATCAGGATCTAACTCAAGTCATGAGAATACTTGACTGCAGTACTGTGCCACAAACCTCTTTTAGGTTAACATGTGAACATTTTAGGCAAATCCCTGCTTTCCTTTGTTGTCTTTCTTGGTGGTATGCAAATGGCTACCACTACCAAAAACAACAACAACAACAACAACAACAACATTATAGATAGCCCACAATTTAGAGTTGAAGGCACATAAATGTTGTTGATAGGGCAGTCTTTCTATGTTTTTGAAATTTGAGTTCAGAGGAATCCTGTTTAGGATAAATTGTATCAGGACACTCTGTATCTCTTGTATTAAGAATTTCCCTCATGTCTATTTCTGGACTTATTGCCACATCCCAGAGCTGAACAGTAATAAAGTCTGAACACAGCCAACATCCACTGCTTTCTCTATTGTCCTTATATTTAACCAGTAAAAATAATTATCTTTAAATATTGAAAGACTTGGCCTAAAGAAGGGAAAACACCGTCTTTCCCCCTCAATATTAGCTGTAGCTCCTTAACTGCCACACATCTCTAATCCTGTCAAGTTTCTCCCACAGCATATGGCCTTAATCATTAATTCTCCCCAAAACAGACTCAATCAAGATCCAATAACATTTCCATCAACTTGCTCTTTCATCTCCACAGACACAATTTTTAAAAGACTGGGGGGAAAGGACAGAGAGACTAGCAGATGCTACAAACAAGGTATACAGTGACTTTTATGAGAAAATAAGAAATTTAACTCAATCACTTAAATGTTAATTGTTTTAGTTCCACCAGATTGACTAGGCAATAAATGGTTCCATCAATTTTCTTCTTCATCAGAGCGAGAAATTAGACATGTTGAAGCAAGGGCCTGATTAGCAGTGGAAATTGGTACTTTCAAAAAGAAGCCTGAAACCCAGAGAATTAATTCTACACAACAGTGAAGAAGTGAATATCAAACTATTCTCAATTAATTCCATTCACAACTCATATCTAACAATACAAATCACCAGCTAAAGTTTTCTTCTTCTTTTTCGTCATTTGTTCAATTCATTCTCTCCTATTTTTGATCTTTCAGATGGCTGTACACCAAGGCTTTGATCTTTCAGATGTCTGTACACCTAAGCCTCTGGGATCTCCTTTGGTTTTTTTAGATGGAGGCTGAAGTCCAAATGCGGTGATTCTTCCCTTTCCAAACCTGATTATATATGCTTGTATGGGAACAGCATGCTGTGCTTTTATAGTGGGTATGCAAGGGCAGCGAGAGGTAGTGTGATTAAGAAGATGAAAGACAAAATGTTTAGCACAGGACTAAACATTGGTTGGTTGGTTGGTTGGTTGGTTGGTGTGACTGGAATGTAATAGGGAGAAGTCTGGTCTAGGTGAGCAGTTTTTAAGAAGTGATTCTCGGAGTAGGGGAGGAAAAGAAGTGTGTTTTAGAGGCAGTCAGGTGACCTTTGCTAGAGTTTATTAGGAAAAGCCTGTCTAGAGAGCCTAAAGTGTTTGTGTGTCAGAAAGTTAGAGAGTCTATAAAGAAGCTATTTTGGTCTTGAATTACAGAAAGAATACTTTTACATTTTATCATCCATACCTTAGAACTTACTTTCCCCTTCACACCAATTGCCTGTGGCGCTTCAATAAATTTCTTTTCCTTTGTTTAAATCAAACTCTACTTATTATTTATTTCATGTGTAAATAAGAGGTTGAGCAGACTACAAAATTACAACAATATGCTTGTGCCGCACAAAGTTATATATGTTATTAGAAGGAACAAACTGAGCAACTAAAATAGAAAAAAACCTCTTTCATTAAACATTTGATTATAAAAAGACACAAGCTTGGGGCAAGGAGGCTGTCCTGGGGGGCTGAACAAAAAGAGCAAACACAAAATATTTGGCTGGGGTTCTTGCATAGTTATCATACCTCAGGGTGGGCAATCTCCAGAGGCCTATGATTTGACTGGACCACCTCTGACTTTAAAGCAGCGCTTCCCAACTTTGAGTCCCCAGAATGTTTTTTCACTACAGCTCCCTGAAATTCTGGCCAGCGCAGCTGGTGGTGAAGACTTCTGGGTGTTTTTGTCCAAGAACAGCTGGGGACCCAAGATGGAGAACCATTCCCTTAACGACTACACCTATTCTTGCACTCTTGCACCTGCTCTTTAAATGGAAAAAGATTCTTCACACCCAAGAAAAGCCCATTTCAATAAATAAATAAATAAATAAATAAATAAATAAATAAATAAATAAATAAATAGGGAACAGTATCCTAAAGTTCTTGGTGGGGAACATGGCAAATTTGCTTCCACACCCCCTAGAAGGCAGAATTGGTCTTTGTGAGCGGAATAAAGTGAAATTAACACATTTCCCAACTGGGAAATAGAATTGGGCACTTTGTGCTTGGTACATATTTGTACGAAGCATGTCCACAGCCGGTGATGCAGTCCAGGCAGGAAACCAGCTGGCTCTGCCCTGCCTCCCAGATAGCTGACCACACCAGCGAGGAGGCGGGACAGGGAGTCTCCCCACCCACCTCCTCCCTGCCTCCCTGGGCTCCCAGTGATTGGTTGCCCAGGGAAGCGGGGAAGGGCCGGCCAGCCTCCTGAGTGGATTGGAATATTGGCCGTGAAGAAGGACCCTGTCTCCATACAAAGCCCAGCATACAAAAAGAAGGCTGAGAAGGGATACAATAAATTTGCAGATGATACCAAATTGGGAGGGGTGGCTAATTCCCTAGAGGATAGGATGAAAATCCAAAAGGACCTTGACAGATTAGTGCTGGGCCAAAGATAACGGAATGGATTTCAACAGAGGGAAATGTAGGGAGCTACATCTAGGTAAAAAGAATGAATTGTACAGATATAGGATGGGGGATACTTAGCTGGAAAATAGTACCTCTGAAAGGGATCTGGGAGTCTTGGTGGACCACAAATTGAACATGAGTCAGCAGTATGATGCTGCGGCCAGGAAAGCCAATGCGATTCTTGGTTGCATCAACAGAACCATAGTGTCTAGATCAAGGGAAGTGATAGTACCACTCTATTCTGCTCTGGTCAGACCCCACCAGGAGTACTGTGTCCAGCTCTGTGCAGCTCAATTTAAAAAGGATGCTGACAACCTCGAGCGGGTGCAGAGGAGGGCGACCAGGATGGTTGAAGGTCTGGAGGAAATGTCTTATGAGGAACGGCTTAGGGAACTGGGAATGTTTAGCCTTTCAAAAAGAAGGCTGGGGGGGATATGATAGCTATGTTTAAATATTTGAAAGGATGTCATATTGAAGAGGGAACAGGTTTGTTTTCCATGGCTTCAGAGACTAGGACTCGGAGCAATGGTTTCAAACTACAGGAAAAGAGATTCCATTTGAACATTAGGAAGAACTTCATGACAGTTAGAGCTGTTCGGCAGTGGAATATGCTGCCACGGAGGGTGGTGGAGTCTCCTTCTTTGGAGGTTTTTAAGCAGAGGCTGGATGGCCATCTGTCATGAGTCCTGTGGTGGGGGTTCCTGCATGGCAAGAGGTTGAACTGGATGGCCCTTGAAGTCTCTTCCAACTCTATGATTCTAAGTGGACTGGCAAGGCTGAAGAGTGCAGGGTGGGTCTCAGTGGCTCCTGTGGATGTGCCACGGATGTATTTTGTACAAATATACATGCAGTATAAAGTGCCCAGCTCTACTGAGAAACTATGACTATCATTGCAGACTCTTCTCCAAGTTACATCACACTGCTAACAAACATGTTCAGGATGGTCTTGGCTACAATCCTGAGATCCTTTTCATGTGTGCTCCTGCCAAGTCAAATATCACACATGCCACATTTGCATATTTGATGCTGTCCCCAAACGATGCTGAAAATTCACATTTTTTTCACTTTTGGATATTATGTTAATTTATCCACATTTTCCATGCTGACAAGGTCATTTTCATTTTCATTTGGGTGCCTTGCAGTGTTAAGACTGACTTCTTAGCAGACATTGTGATGGCTGCACTGTTAATATTGAAGCATAGGCTGTGTCTTGAACATATGCTCAGCTCAGGGGTTTAATTCAGGTAAAATTATCTGATCTGTTGAGCATGATGTTTCCTCTGCAGTTCAGATAAAAAGCCATGCTAAGCAACACATTTCTTTAGAGTCCAGTTCAGGAAGTGGGAGCTATTTCATAAACTGCAATTACTTAATTGCAGCAATTTTTAGTTATTTTGCTTCTTACACAGGTTTGAACAGCCCGGTATTTATTATACTTGGATTTTAAAAAACAAACATTCAATAAATACTATGCTGCTATTTGTCTCCAGAAAGTACTCTGAGAAAGGTAGATTTTGGACATAGCAAGCCTCTTATTGTTGGCAACGAGATGACCCTTTGTCTGACTGCAGTGGCCCACCTATAGCTCCCTCTCCTGACATGTGTGTGTGTGTTGCGTCGTTACAGTCGTGACCGAATCTTTGTGACACCATGTCCATGGAGTTTTCTTGGCAGGAATACTGGAGTGGTTTGCCAGTTCCTACTCCAGGTGCCTAAAGCACCTGGTATTCCCTGATGGTCTCCCATCCAAGTACTAACCAGGTCAACCCTGCTTAGCTTCTGAAATCAGGAGAGATTGGATGTGTTTAGGGCATCTAGGCAGCCTCTCCTGGCATAGCTGATCCAAATAGTGGCTGGGGAGGATCCTGAGGCGTGCATACACAGTTAATACAGTAAGCACTTCTGCATGAAAGCATACATGTGAATCAGTTGTTTATGCTTTGTAGTTATGTTTGGAGGGCATGAGAATTATACACTGATTTTGATCTTCAGTACATGGGAGTTTGGTCATCCTGGCCTCGGCGTAGAATACTTTAAATCTGATGTTAAACAGTTCCATCAAATAATGATTGATGCTCTTTAGGCTGAAATTGTCAGTGGAGTCAGCAAATAACTAGTAATCAGATGCTAATACTGATCCACTTTATCTCATTCTGGTACCCACAGGTACTCTCCGGTTATCATTCTCCATATTAGGGTTTTTCATGGCTGAACCATTGGCACTTCTTTTACTAGCAGCAGCCACAATGTCACCTGCCTCTTCCCCAGCATTTTCCTTGAGCTTCTTCTTCATTGTACCTCCTGGAAAAAAATGTCAACCTATGTAGCCTTGGGCAAGTTGCAAAGTCCTGGGGCACGCCCAGAAGAAAGGAATGGTAAACTGTGTACCTAGAAAATCCTGGAAGGGGCCACCAGAAGTCAAAAGGGACGTGACACCCATAAGTATGAAAACAGTACAAGCCCCTTATCCACAGGATTAGTATCCACTGATTCACTCATCCACAGTGTGAAAATATTAAAACCTTTTAGAAGAAAAACCCAAGAAATCCTATGAAGCTGAAGTTGCTGGAACTCAGCATGAGAGGGAGCCAGAGACGATGCTATGTTTAGCCTTTAGCAGCATCAGTCTTAAAATAGTGTTTGTTACAATCTGTATTTCTCGGCATCTCCCCTGGGGGAGATTGGAAGTGACCCCCAGAGTATATATTTTTTTTTGGGGGGGGGGTCTGCTATATCTTCTTCCAGAGTAATGTTGTACTTCAGAGATGATTTAAAAATAAAAAGACAGGAGTGAACTTCAGTGCTACATATTACCAGCACTACATGTGTTTTGGAGAGTCCAAAATGCATGCACGAGATTGGTCCTTATGAACAAATAAGGAGCAGGTCTTTTGCACATTTAATGGCTTCTATCTATCTATCTATCTATCTATCTATCTATCTATCTATCTATCTATCTATCTATCTATCTATCTAT
>JAHTLZ010000204.1:21858869-21906730 GCA_023846285.1 Phrynocephalus versicolor | reverse complement strand
TCATGTTAAATGTGTCTACCTAGCTCAGTATTACCAACACCAATGAGTCATTGGTGTAAGGTAGATGTTTGTCACAGTCCTACCTGAAAAAGAGAGTTATCTCCTGGGATTTTTTTCTGGGCCTGAAACACGTGCTTCTCCACTGAGCTTGCCTATTCCAAACATGGAATGTATCACAGATATTTGATCTTCTGCAGCCACTAACAACTGAGTATCTGAAAAAAGAAATGTGCAGATCATCGCTATAGTAGACATCTGTGAAAACAATCCTCACTCTAGACAGCTGTACTCAATGCAGTTGCAGCTACATCCTGCCTCTTTCAACATTCACACATTAGAAAATTAATATCTCAATACTAAAGAGAATAAAGAAGGCAAAATCACAAGGGAGACATAAGGTGGCAGATTCCTTAAAATAGACTGAACAGGTCCATTTTATTTTCATACCCTTCTTAGGAGAGGAATTGCTTAATTTATTTTTTATATATATTGTAATTTATTGTGTTTTAATTCTGGGGTTTTGTGGGGTTTTTTTTTAATACTGTGAGCTGCCTTGTCCCTCGTTGAGAGAAAAGTGGCCTATAAATGAGACAAACAAACAAACAAAAAATATTATCTCTTGGTCTTTGTTTCTGTACAAAATAGCCATTAAAATTGTGTGTGTGTGTGTGTGTGTGTGTGTGTGTGCGCGCGCGCGCGCGCGCATATTTTACACAAATGCATGCACTTTTGGAGAAGATTAGCTGACTGGATAGTTTGGTACTTTGTTCTACTATATTTCCTATAATACTTTGATCTATTTAAAATATTATGAACTCCACCTGAGGCTGTTTTTCAAAAAAGATGCTTTTGAGAAGATTGTGATAAATGTAATTAAGTTTCCGATGGTAGCCATTCAACACCAGAAACAGCTAAAATTACACTAATTTCTTTCCCAATACATTCCTTTTCAACATAAGCAGTTGCAGTACTGTGTTGCCATAGAGACAAGGAGAGCTTGCCAAATGGCAAAAGCAACTTGTCTACAACATTGTGAAAAAGAGAAGGAAGGTGTTGACAAGGCAGCTTCTTTAGGAAGGCGGGACTTCAGTTCTGAAGTCGCTTGGCCAAGCACAAGCCTTGCTGTAGTAGGCGAAGGAGATCTTGCAAAATGGGCGAAGCAAACTTTGGAGTCAGTTTCACCCTTCTGTTTCCATTAGTAATTGCAAATTGCTAGAAGATAACCAGGTCCAAAGAGGAATGGGATGCAAGAGTTAGGAAACAGTCTGAGAGCAATTATCAATTTTATAACAGGAGACTCTCAAAACAAGACATTGGCTTAGGAAAAGGACCGTTTCCAACAGCAGCTAGGGAGGTATGTATACTTGTTAAGTGCCGGTGAGCTCATAGGAGAACATATATGCACCATGGGGGAAAGACTATTGAGTTAAGAACTAAAATATTTCCTGCTCCTGGCCCTCATAAATCATTTCAGGAGCAATATCTATTTTTAGAACTTGAATTTCAATATAACTGAAGGCATTCTGCACTGCATTATGGACATTACAAGAAACATAAGGCAAACTGAATATGGCAAGACTGACCCCCAAAACCCACTTCCATCTTTACACCTGCACAGGTGCAACTGCTAATCTCTGAGTGGTGAAGCAACGCTGATTAATGAGTCCCCCCGCAATAGAACTCCTAGTTATGCATCAGTGGCATGACTCACCGCCTGACTAAGAATTCAATCAGAGATTCGTTAATTAGAGGCTATTTGCTGCTCCAGGTTAGACCATTGCATTTACACAGATGTACATGTGCACTTTGTTTTTGGTCATTGATTTTTTTCCTAAATGACAATTCACAAGGTAACATCAAGATGCTGTAAATCTGAAAAAAGTTTTAACATAACATCATTGCTACATAGATATGCGGAAATTAACCAGAGCAGAAAAACATATACACCAATATAAATTACTTAAAGGTGAAATTCCAATATCAAATTGCTATAACATGTGCCAGGGATTTCTTTTGCACAGGATTTGGCAGGGGGGTGTTGATCACATCAGACTATCACTATCCTCCTTGGGTGGAAAAGTTAAAAACACGCCCACAGGAGAAGCAGCACGTGGCTATGGGAGGCAGCCAGCATGAGGGTGTGTGGGTGCAGGATGAAGCCTCAAATGCAACAATTCAAGATGGATTACAACATTGAAAACATGTCTGCCCACATGCTGGTTAATGAAATGATTTGAAATATCATGTGTAGTTTCCTGAAGCAGTTTTAAGCCCCTGCTCTCTATTGGAGTAATCACTTTCAAAGTGAACGTTGAGAAGGTGTGTGTTGTAACTCGTGGTCAGCTCCCTCCTCCTCGTCTTCCCAGGATCTCACTCCTTTTTAACCCCAACAGTGTCAACTTTTATTTCTGAACCTTCCATAAAGCTATATAAATCCATTTTAGGTTTAACGTCACAGCTTGTTCCAATGGTTTTGACTGTCCAAATGCGTTTGAACCTTGTAACTGTCCTTGTTCATTCCTAGGTTGGGTCCGAAAATTGGGGTCATATATGTGCTCAAAGTCTGTCATCATGCCCTTGATGAAACCTGCAAGAAGGGTTTCTTGGCAGGTCCCTCTCTTCGGGTTGACCCTGGTTGCCATCAAACTGCTCCTCTGCCACATCTCCTTCCTGTGACCCATCTCCTGGGCCTGTTGCCTCTTTTCTCTTTCAACCACAGTCCTTTCTTACTGAAACTTATGCCTCCATTCTCTGGTCTCCTTTAAGATGATCCTTCTCATTCTGCAACAACCCTCCTACTGTCAGCTTTCTCTTGAGGCACCATTGTAAACTTACGTATTGAAAATTAATTTTTATCATTCAACATTAAAAGATCTGTAAGTTCCTTTCAAATTGTTAACACATTTCAAGACTTCTGGGAAGCAGGAGCAGAAAGGGTATTTCTTAACCCCCCCACACACACATTGTATTGTGGTTAAATTTATGAGCAAGAGGTACTATGTTTCTTAGCCTCTGCAGGATCTTTCACAGTAGCAAGGATATTGTGGAATTTCCTTTGACATAGTCTGTCCTGATATTTAGAAATTGGAAATCACCTGTTTGCAGCAGTTTTATATGTATAGAGAATATGTAACTTGTGTAACAAATGAAGTAACTTGTTTTCTAATTTCAGATAGTACATGTGTAGAGTTTTGTACATGTTTCTTGAGTAAAGAGATTGCTGACATGTCTGTTAAGTGAAGAGTATAAGGACAGTCTTCTGAACCCCATAAAGTGCCCTTCTCTCTTAGAGAAGCACCATCAATGCATTGATTCAATTATTGCAATAAAAAGCCTTTGTTCTTGAAAGAACCTGGTATTCCAATGCTCTGCTTGTCTTTATGTCAATTTGCCAGTCTCATTGCAGTAAAATTACTGTTTGTGTGAGATGACACCATCAATCTCTCCCAATTCTGGGTCCAAGGATTCTTTACCCAGATCCTCTCCCAGCCTCAGGGTAAGATCCTTGGCTTCCCTCTCTCTTCTGCCTCCCCTTCTTCAGAGACCTCCCTGCTATATATTTTTACGCTCTGCAACTCCACCAATCCCTGTTTTCCTTTCCTGCCTTTTCATCCCCTCCAGTCCCATCTTCCCCTATCTTCACTTGCTCCATTTGAGGTATCCTATCCCCGAGTCCTGGGTAAGTTCACTTCCACCACAGATCTTTCCTCTTTCTTTACAGGTTCTGAATTCCTCCCTTTTATAACTTTCCGTTCTTTCTGTAAGAGGGACCTGAAGGCCTTGGGAATGGACTTCAACAGATGGGAAACCCTGACCTCCAATCGCACTGTCTGGAGGCACAAGATACAGCATGGTCTACATAAATTTGAAGAGGCATTTGTCCAACAGGCAGAGGAAAAGAGGCAGGCACGGAAACAATTAAACTTAGGACAGGGCAAGAAACAGAATACATCTTCTCCCAGTGCGGTAGAGACTGCCATTCCCGAATCGGCCTATTTAGTCACGCTAGGTGTTGTTTTTAGGATCTTTACTCCAGGCATGATACCATAGTCTTTCGAGACTGAAGGATGCTAATGATGTCTTTCTATCTGTTCCTTGGACAGGTTGGACGGTGCTTGGGAATGGAAGTCCTCCAATCTGCCTGAGTCTCCACAACCATGCGCAGTGATACCAAAACCATGTGAATCTAAACCAATTTACAGTACGGTAGTGAGTGGCAAAGGTAGTGGGCGTAGACCAAGTTGCCGCCTTACAGATGTCCAGGATAGGGACTCTCCTGAGGAAGGCTGTGGAGGAGGCCAGAGCTCTAGTGGAGTGGCCTTTGGGTCAAGCAGGAAGAGGGTGACCTTTGTAAGCAGTGGAGATGGTAGTAGATAGCCATTTAGAAATGGTTTGTGAAGAAACAGGGTCTCCTTTGTTGGGGTCCACAGTCCGGACAAAGAGACGTTTAGTCTTTCTGAATTGGGAAGTCCGCAAAAGGTAGAAGAGGAGAGCCCGTCGGACGTCCAGAGTGTGCAGGGCCCGTTCCACATCTGTCGAAGTGGAAGGCAAGAAAGTAGGTAGCCCAATTGGTTGCCTGAGGTGAAAATCGGAGACTATTTTAGGTAAAAAGGAGATGTCCGGAAATAGAGTAACTTTGTCCAAGTGGAACTGGAGAAATGGAGGATCAATTCAAAGGGCAGAGATTTCTTATGCTCGCCGTGCTGATGTGATGGCAACCAGGAAAGCTACCTTAAGGGAGAGCATGAAGAGAGGAACAGATGCCAAGGGCTTGAAAGGATGTCAGGGCCCAGAGGATGAGAGAAAGAGACCATTGAGGTGTAGGGACTCTCAGAGTTGGTCTGGTGTTCTGGAGACCTTTGAAGAACTGTTTAATCGTAGGGTGACGAAAGAGAGCAGCAGCTTCCAACAGAGGTGGCTGGTGGAAGACGATCGCTGCAACATAAACTCGAACAGTAGAGATGGAGCATCCTTTGCGGAACAATAATAGGAGAAATTCCATTGTGTCATCCAGCGTAGTGGGCGAGGATGGCAGACCGGCATGAGTGGCGAATGATAAGAATATGTGCCATTTCTGGTGATAGAGCCGCGTCGTAGATGGTTTACGCGCATTGTCTAGGATCTGCTGCACGGAGAGTTGGTCAGCCAAGCAATCAGGTGTAGGGACTGGAGATTGGGATGGAGAATGGCTCCGTCCTGCTGGGATATGAGATCAGGCCTGGGTAGCAGGCGCTGGTAACTGGTGGACATCATCAGAAGTGTTTGAAGCCAAGGTTGGCGGGGCCACCAGGGAGCTATTAGGATCACGCATGCTGAGAGTCGCTTGATCTTGGTCACTGTCTGTAGTAAGAGAGGTATGGGTGGGAAGGCGTATAAGAGGTCCCAGGGCCATGGATGGGAGAGGGCGTCACCCATGGAGTTGGGGTCCGTGCCCGCCCTGGAACAAAACAGGGGGCATTTGGTGTTTTCCCGGGTCGCAAAAAGGTCCATGAGAGGTCGGCCCCACCGTGCACAGAGATCGAGGTAGGTCTGGTGGTGTAGAGACCATTTGTGGAAGTCGAAGGTGAAGTGACTCAGACGATCCACAAGGACATTGTCCTGGGAGGCTATGTAGATGGTAATGGGAAAAATGTTCCTGTTATAGCACCATTCCCAAAGGTCGAGGAATTTGTTCCGCCCTGCTTGTTGATGTAGTAGAGCAGAGTGGTGTTTTCTGTTACCACTTGGACTGTCCGAGATGTCAGTGTGCTCTTGAATGACCGGAAAGCGTTGAATATCGCCAGAATTTCTAGATGATTGATGTGCAATTGGCGTTGTTGGTGTGTCCATAGACTGTGTGCAGTGAGGCCGTTGCAGTGAACTCCCAGCTGATGTTGCTGGCATCCATTGTCACGTGGATTGACAGAGGATTGACTTGAAAGGGACGGCCTTGCCGGAGATTCAAGAGATGACCCCACCAACGAAGGCTGAGCCTGATAGCAGAGGTAAGTACAAGGCGTTTTGTGTGGTGGTCTGTTTGAGGTTTGAAGTTCCGAAGAAACCAAGCCTGTAGGGGTCTCAGTTTGAGGTGGGAGTGGGGCAGGATAGACGTCGTGGAGGCCATGAGGCTGAGCAAGCGTTGTACTAACTGAGCCGTGACTTTTGGACAGTTGAAATCGCCCAGGGTGCTCAGAATCTTCGTCACCCTGTCTGGAGAGTGGAACGCTTGTGCTAGTGAGGAATCTATGGTGACACCTATTTATTGAACAACTTGGCAGGGACGGAGGACAGATTTGGTACGGTGCACCTGCAAGCCCAAGTGGGCAAGGAGACGGAGAGTGTAGTCCAGGTCGCGAACCGCCTTTTGTCTTGTAGGAGCCACCAGGAGCCAGTCGTTCAGGTAGGGGAAGATGTTGATGCTCTGGAGATGGAGGTTGGCCGCTAATGGTGCCATATATTTGGTGAACATGTGAGGAGCCGTGGAAAGGCCGAACGGCAGATCCCTGAATTGGTAAGTGGTGTCGCCCACTCAGAAGCACAAGTATTTTCGATGAGTGGGGTCTATGGTGACATGAAAATATGCATCGTGCAGATCCACAACTGCGAACCAGTCTCCCTGGTTGAGGAGAGGCAGGATGGCATCTAGAGTCGTCATCCGGAAACGGCGAGGACAGATGTAGGAGTTTAAGTCCCGTAGGTCGAGAATGGGACATAAGCCGCCATCTTTTTTCAGTACAGTAAAGTACCGGGAATAAAATCCTACATTGTTGCCAGGAAGAACATACTCGATAGCCTGCTTGGACAGCAACCCGTGGATTTCCTCGAGGAGAGGAGGGGACGGTTCGGTGGCGGCAGTATGACTCATGGGTGGTAATTCCTCGAACTTGATGAGATATCCCCTCTCTACTATGGAGAGAACCCATGAGTTGGTTGTTATAGAGGTCCAAGCAGGGAGAAAGGGCCGCAGTCTGATGTCGTTGTTCAGAGTTGTGGGAGCGTGGTAGTCAGGGTTCTGTTTGCGGTCGAAATGCCTAGATTGTTGGCGTTGGCATTGCCTGGGCTGTATGGGGCAGTGTTGATAGGACTGTGCAGGTGCCTGCTGCGAGTAGCGGCCAGAGTTCCGCTGGTGGTAAGATTGATTGGAGCGGCACCAGGAAAATTGCTGATGTTGATTGCAAAAGGAGCTGTGTGTGGAGGCTCTGTGGTAGGTATAGGACTTGGCAGTTTTCCGCATTTTTAGGATGTTGTCGAGAGACTCATCAGTAGACGAGGCAAACAACCCTTCACTGTCAAAGGGCGAGTCTTCAATTCTATTACGGGCGTCAGCTGTAATTGTTGCTGTGCAAAGCCACACGTGTCTGGGGAGGAAAACTGCCATCGCAGGTCGTTTAGAGGCAGCATCGGCTGTGTTTGTTTGGGCAGACCGAACGTTTAAAAAGGGGGTGGGATGCCATAAACAACAAAAAAGGGATAAACTTAAGTAGCAGGGAAGGGGGGGCTAACGAAAATAAAAATGGAAAAACTAAGAGACTTTCCTTAATTTGCAGGAGCTGAGGTAAAGAGCGACCATTCGCAGCGGCGGTAGAAAGGAACTGCCTGGGGAAAGCGCGAAGAGAGGAGCATGCGCAGTGGAAGGGGTAGGTCCTATCTACAAGGAGCTTGAAACTGCCGGCAAACCATCGCAGAAGCAACGATTAACCCTATGTGTGCATTCACAGATGCACCAAAGAAGAAAGGCCCATCTCCAAGTTCTCTTCTGATTCCCCCTCCATGGAAGAAAGCTGGAAAAAAATTTATTAAGCAAGATATTGCAGAATAGACCTTCCACTAAAGTGATGCAACACTAGCTTCTTTTTTGTAAAAAAAAGAAGACCCTTCACATCCTCTTCCGCCTACCCCTTCACAGCAGGAGTGTGAGAAAGCTGGATTTTGCTTCAGATTTATTAATAAGTGCCATCTTTTTAGTTTGCACCTTGTAGGAAATTTAGATCGATGGCAACTCACTAAGCAGAGTGATAGCTAAGGAATCGGGTTTAGTCAGTTTAGTTCACAGTTTGCCTGTATCTCTTGTTGGGCTGTGGAAAATAAAGCAAACCAGCCTAAACTGCAGGACAAAGTACTGTCTGATCACATCCTTTGTTCATATCTCCCAACAGCTTTCAAGAGCACACAAATAGCACCTGTTTTTATTATGCTGGTTTACATGTATTTTAGCACTGTTCATACTGTAAATCTGGAAGGCTGAGCGCCCTTATGGGGCAGAGTAGAAACAAGGACATAGCATATGTGTGCGAGGTTAACTATGTGTGAACCAATCATACCCTACACATGTACACACTGTACATATGATTGGAGTTACAGCAAAAACAAAATACAGCCTTTTTAGAACAGGTAGGGGAGATGGGGTTTTTCATCCCAAAGTATATTTTCAAGCCATATGAAACAAGAAATTTATTAGTGCAAAAAATGACCATGCTACAAATTCAGTGGCAGCTCCCAAAATCTTTCCTAACCTCCCTGTTATAAAACCAGGGCATTCTCTTAGTGTGGAGGAGAAAGGAGGTAGACATGGAAACATCAACATTTAGGAGAAACAAAATGTGGATTTTTTTCAGAAGAAATGGCTGAATAAAGAGCCTTCTCATCTGAGTGCCTTTCTAGCTGTGTCATCTCCAACCAGTCTGGCTGTTGGAAGACTGGAGTGAATGATGTAAACAGACACAATAAAGTTACTCGTAGGCAGGCAAAATATATTTGTACTTAAAGGGGGGAAAACAATTTGATAACATCTTACTGCAAATGGGAAGTCCTGCTGCTAGATACATGCTTTCCCTTCACCCATCTATTTTCCCTCTGGGTTGGGGACAACAAAGTAAATGGGTAGCACAGGCTACTGGAGTTGGCCTTATGGTGGCCTAATGCACAATGCCGACATGTTAGACTTTGTCATTTCTTTTGCTTCTGCTCTGAAGCTCACCATATTTTTAGAAGTCCCTCTGGGATCCAAAGATTTTCCATATGCTTTTAAATCTCCATCACTGAACTTGCAAATGCAAAAGACTCCATGCTTGAACCTAACATTTCAATATATTTTTCCACTTTTGCTCTGACAAAGAGAGCAAAACACCATCAATTAATGATGCTATACAATATTGGCCATGCAATGATTTCACTGCCCAGTAATGTTCTTTATGATGTTTGTCTTCCGAGTTCCCCTCATTCCAAAAATATCTTTATTCAAAGCAGGCAAACCAGAGATTGAGAAGCTGACGCAAGGCAAAATGTAGATGTTCTCTAAAGCTCAGGAATTCACCCGCTATAAAATTAGTTATGGCCGAAGGAGCCATACATAATCTTAGTGCTGAAATGTGGGTAGCTGCTTAGCAACAACAAAAAGCATCTAGTGTTAAAACCGGAGCTGATTATAAAGAGTCTGTCAAATATGGTAATCTCTTGTCAGGGAAGTGGAGGTGGCTTCAATTAACAAACAATTGGAGGCTTGTTGAAAACACAGCTGATCTAAGCATCAGATTTATAGACAGAACCAAAAGTACTGTAAATAATTGCCTGAACTATTTGCTTGCAATGCTGTTGACCATATTGTGTTTTATTTTTCGGGGTGGGGGAGGGAGAAAGTGTTGTTTCTGGAATACGCTTGCCATAATTAAAGACAAGTCCAATTTCATTGTCTTCTGCTGGGTTGTCTCTCTTTTGCAATTGAATTGACTTGGGCCAATTGCTAGCGAAAAGGGTTACCCACCGAACAATTGTCATGTCAAAAGCTTGCAACTAACTCCAGATAGTGTCAGGCAGGAGGTAGATCCAGATCCGCTAGAGACGGGTGGCTTAATTGCAGCAGATCTGCAGGATTTTTTCTCCTTCCCAATCTGAAGGTTTTAACAAGAACAAGAATAAAAGTCCCTTTTTCTGAAAATTAAAGCATCAGAATTCCTAGTCTTAGTGGTAAATTCATGCTTCCCCATGGAGTTTGTCAGTTTGCTCATGAGCAAGCATATTTCGATGTAGGAGTGTACTTATTATCTTTATACCTCTGATTTTGTATTATTCAGTCCTACTGGCTTACTTCCGGAAAGCAGGTTTGGGTTGCTAATATTTTGTCATGGGAAATCTAGACCTTTTTCAACTTGATGTAGCTTCTGTGATTCAAGCCGGACAATTCCAGTGATGATAATATAACATTAAATTATTGCCTGTTCGTATATTGTAAGCTATGTGAGCTGCTACAAAAGATCTTGAACAGGATTATAGCATACGGTACATCCAAGAGTCCCATGACACCACCAGTGACAAGCAGAACAATCTTCACAGACACCTTACATTCACATCATTTAATGCTCCATTTAATATATTTTTTAAAAACCAAGCTGTTTCTTCTTTTCAGCAAATTGCTAGGAGCAACAATAAGATTGACTTAATAGTATTTTATGAATAAGAAATGTACCTTTGGCAGAGACAACAATCACGTTCTTTCGCAAATCAAGGTGCTGTAGAAATAAATGCCATAAATCCTCCCTGCAAAGAGAGAGATGATCAATTTACCCTAGCTGGCTTTAAGAGATTTAGGCAACCCACAGTGGCAGCTGTGCTCAGAATGAGCGATGTAGCTGCAATTGCATATTTTCACACAGTATTTTTTGTGGTCCAGAGAGAGGCACAGAGTGTTGTATGGAGATGAATGTCTGGCCTGATGATAGATAGACTCTGTGTCTTCCAATATTAATATAACAGACATTTCCCTTTCATGTTGAGTGTTTATCATAGCCTATCTCCAGTCTTCCACACTCCAGATCAGAGGTTCCCAAACTTTTTTGCCCCATAGACCACTTGCTGATATATTTTTTTGCTTTCCATAGACCCCCTGCCTAGGTAATATTGAATTTTCCTAAACTTATTAACTTCAAATGTGTTTTTGACAGCTGATATAGTGCTGCTCACTTTGATGGGTTTTTTTGTAACGTGGACAATTGTAAAAAGAAAAGAAAAACATGTATAATTTTTATTCATACCTTTATTGAAAAGACACAAAATGCAAGTACTGTAAATATTTGGATTTAGAACTAAACAAATCAGAACCTAATAACATTATTACATAAAATTAATACATAAATAATGCTGTTAGTGGGAGGGATGAGTCTGATGCTCTGATAGCAATTGTTCAATATTTGGCTTCTAATTAGTGAGGTATAGTCTTAAATCTCCACATTCAGTTATTTGCAATCAATTTTTTTTTCAAAAGAAGATTGGCCACCACAATAACACCCCTTTCCACAAGGTATGAAGATGGAAAAGCTATCAAAAACTTTCTTGCAAGAGTCCATACTGCAGGATAAGCAACAGGTATATCTTTCTGAATCCAGAACTGCTGATACCCATTTCTGAACCTTAATTTCTTTGTTAGTACTTGTTCCGATCAATTCTTCTTCTAATATGACATCTAATTCTTCAGTGTCTCCATATGGATTGGTTATCTATTGTGGTATTTCCATAGTAAAAACATCCTCAAACCTGGTTTTAAAGTCTGTGTGAAGAACACTCAAACGTTGAACGTAGACCAAAATATCATCATCCTGGAAAACTGGGGAAAATGTCAACTGGGAAAATTCATTCCATCCAATGTTTTGCTTCATTAGATTAATTCTGGCAAGAAAAGCTGCAGTGATGGACTTTGTTTTTATTAAATTAAGAATGTTACCTTGTAACTGCAAGTTGACCTCATTAAATTTAGTAAACAAACATGTTAAATAAGCAATGTCTGGTTTACTTTTGATTAAATATTATTTAAAAATGGGATCTTTAACATCCAAAAACTCTAAAACGGTCTCAAAAAGTGAAAAAAATCATGTCAAACATAAGCCTTTCAAGAGCTAGATTACTTCAGTTTGAAGGAATAATCGATAAAAGTCCTTGTCATTTTCTTCACACAACTGCGTAAATAACCTAGAATTCAATGTGTTGGTACAGATCTTGTTTACTGCATTTATGACAAATTGAAGAGATTGATGCAATCTGGCACTCAGAATTTTAGCTACTAAATGTTGTCTATGAATGACACAGTGAATTGCAAACACCCCGGGTAGCATACAAATATTTTTAAAATATTTTTAAAACATATTTTGTAATATTGGAAATATTTTAAAACTATTTCTAAATATTTTTAAAGTTTTGAAATGTCTGAAAAAATAGCTCATATAAATATGTACCAATGAATCTTTTCTGTAAAGATTTAAGTACATAATGCCAATTGCTAAAACTGTGAAGGGAATCCCATTAAGGAAAATGCATGCAATTACAGTTGATTTGAATGTTGAACAACCATGACTCAAGTACAAGTATCTGTCACATGGCAGCAAAATATGAGTGCCCAACCTTTGCAAAACAGACATTAAAATATGCACATGGCGAGGATCAGGTTCCAAAAAGCAATGCAACCCCCACCCCACACAATGCAAAACAGACTTTAAAGGCATGCACACCACAAGGATCAGGTCCCTACCTTTCCACCACTTGAGAAATGCACCAAAAAAGTTAGAAAATTTCCCAAAACTGCAAAAACGTTCAAAAATGGCACAAAAACTCACAGAAAATTTTGATCCAGACACTATGCCTCTGTTGATGCAGCCAAAAATCACATTGGCTTTCTTGGCTGCTGTGTCACACTGCTCACTCATGTTCTATTTGTGGTCCGCCAAGACTCCCAGATCCCTTTCACAGGTACTATTTTCCAGACAGGTGTCTCCCATCCTATATCTGTGCAATTCATTCTTTTTGCCTAGGTGCAGCACCCTATATTTCTCTCTGTTGAAACCCATTCCGTTAGCTTTGGCCCAGCACTCTATTCTGTCAAGGTTGTTTTGGATTTTCATCCTATTCTCTAGGGAATTAGCCACCCCTCCCAATTTGGTATCATTTGATCAGCCTACTCTCTATTCCTTCCTCCTTTTGGACAAGAGAAGTGTGTCCCTGTTGGCTCTGCTAGCTTTCTCAGCGGCTTTCTATACCATCAGCCATGGTATCCTTCTGAGCGGTCTCTCTTGGATGGGACTCACAGGCACTGTTTTTATATGTATCCTTGAGAACATACATTACTTTACTCTGAGGAAAAAGGTCCCTGATATTTCTGGGAGAGAGTGGTTATTCCTATGGCATTACTTGGTCTTCTAATATCCACCATTTCCAATCCCTTAAAAACCTCTCCCTCCTCCCCTTACACTTTTTCTCCCTGGTTTCCATTGTGCAGCTTCTGGTTTGCTTTTCTTTTTAAGAAGCTCGTATGTTTCTTTTTTCTTTGCTCTCCTGTGTTGGTGGCTGTCACTGTCCCTCTCATACTGGGGCTCCTCCCTACTCTTTCTTCTCTGGCGTCACCCTAGGGTACCAGGCGCATTAAGAAATTCAGAGGAAGCAACAAAGGAGAAACAAGAAGGTTTATAAAAAGAAACAAAAACTGCTCTCTGGGGAGAGGCAAAGGAAATGCTCCAGAATGAAGCGCAGCCTCCATCTATAGGCTGTGTTCACATGGGAGAAATGTCTTTCCTTTAATTCGAAATGGTCCTGTTGTGGTCTGTTACGTGATCCTGTCACATGATCAATAGCCCATGTCAAGCGTTCCCAAACATATTGTTAAGCAGCGTAACCAGAATGTACGTGAGAATGCATGGAAATGATACAAAGATGAGTCGACTTAATGCAAAAAATAATCATTTAAATATAAATAAAGGTTCGTTTTCAAAGCACCACAGGTCTCAATGGTGTGTGTGTGTGTGTGTGTGTGTGCGTGCGTGCGCGTGCGTGCAAAGGTTGCATCAGCAACATATACCATATTTTTTCATCTATAAGACACATGCATGTATAAGACAATCCCCACTTTTCTAACTCCAAATTATAGTTTCACAACTGTGCAGTTCTTTCCTAGGGTTGCTTCCGTGTATAAGATGACCCTCATTTTTTTTGTCTTACCATTTTAGATGAAAATATAATCTTGTACATGGAAATATGCTGTAGATTCTGAGCCAACGGGGTCACACATTGAAGCAGCATTTTTCCATTGTTTTCCACCCCCCCCCAAAAAAAAAATCTTCAACATTTCCAGAAATTTTACATCTCTAGCATGGCTCCCTCCTCCTCTTCTCCTGTCCCTCTCCCATGAGTGTAACCACACAGTCATGGCAGGGAGGCCCTGGCAGTGCTCATCTTCCTGACTCAATTGGTGAGAACATAGAACACTTGGGCCAGCCCTGTCACTATTGAAGTTGTTCCTTGAAACCCCTTTCCAAATCAGCATCACGAAAAAAAAGCATCACTGTTTCTCCTTCAGTCAGCAAAGAGCCTCTTTAATTTAATGTCAGATTTTGTCTTCTTCTGGGGTATATGTGTGTGCAGGAATCCTGCACAGAATTGCTAACACAACCTGTTTATTTTTAAATTAATCAGAAGTTGGTGAAGCAGGAGAAGGCTGAAGGCTGACAGACAGGTGCTTGAGCTCGTGCTAATTTGTTCCCCATCCGCCAGTGCTGACTATTTGAAGCTCTTGAACCCAAAGGACTGGTGAGGTGGGAATCTGCTATTAGACAATGCCTCAAACAATTCCACAGCTATATGAACTCTGAAGTTTGATGTGAACACTGTATTATCTCAAAATTCAAGGTGACATTAATAAAATTTAAACTCAAGCTGACATTAACTTCGCTTATTAAGCTGAGTGCAGCTAGAAAGGTCATTTGAGTGTGCTCATTTGGCAATATTTTTAGTAGCACCTAATGAAGCCCATTTCCTTTACAATATCACAAAGCGCCCCCCCCCATCTTCCCAGGACAACGTTTTATGCATGACTGACAGTTACAGAGACAGTTTGCCTAGAAGAAATAATGAATGGCCCTCTACTTATGGCCAGAAATTATGTAATTATGCCTATGAAGCACCTTACTCATCTCCCTCTCTCTTTCTGTCTTTCTGTCTCCTGTCTAGCATGGAGAGGGGACAAGAGGAGAACATTTGTCATTTGGGCCACTTTGGCTGGATGAATCTGGAAACTACACTCTAAAAGAGGTAAGGAGGTAAATGTCCAGGTCTGTACTGGTATCTCTTTGCCTGTTGCTGTTGGTTTGTGCCATCAAGTCGGAGCCACCTTATCGTGATCCTAATAGGGCTTTCAGGGTAAGGGAGATATTAAAGGAGGAATTTTTTTTGCCATTTCTGCTTCCCCAGTGAGTTTCCATGGCTAAAATGAGGTTTTCAAACCTTGTTCTCTATACTCTGTCAGGGTGTCCAAACTTTTTGCAAGGAGGGCCAGATTTGGTGAGGTGAAAATGTGTGGGGGCCAACCATTCAGCCGCATTTGGCCCCCGGGCCAGACTTTGGACAAGTCTCTATAACATGCAGGGACGCAGGGAGGATGCTAGAGATGGAACTGGGGGCGGGTAGGCTGGGCAGGTGACTGGGGGGATGGACAGAGGCAGGGAGGGCAGGCAAACTATAAAACTGCAAGCTAATGCCTCCATCTGGTATGGGGAGGGGCCAGCTGGCAAGGATGCGTGACAGGCTGAGCCGGTGGGGAGAAGCCGCGGGCTGCTCAGAATTTGAAAACGGGCCGCGTTTGGCCCCCGGGCCTGACTTTGGACATGCCTACACTACACAATACTAGGAATCTCTTTGTCTATCTACAAGTAAAAGCTATCACAATTGCTTCCCCCCTTTTTTCCCTATGTTATATCTTTTGAAGCAAATTGCAATTAATAATTGTCACATAGATTCATCTTCCCAGGATTTTTTATTGTTAGCCAAACAAAATTACTGGGATGACATTAGTTACATTAAAAAATACCAAAGGAAATAAATTGAACCTAATATATTTCCTGGCATTCCCCTTTATTCAACCTTGGAATATAGTACACATCCCTCCATAGGGTTTCCTTTTATGCCAAAGAAAAACAATTAATTTCCTGTTGTGCTATCTTGTCAGCTTCTTCCAGTACATTTGAATGGCTAACTCCTTTTGGTCAATGACCCCCATCAGTACTTACTCTCCTTCTTGCAAGTTATTAGATCGATCTTAGTATTGATTCAGTTTGTAGGTTTGCAAGGCAAGATATATGACAGTACAGAACAATATTATAAGTACATTCTATTGTAAGATAATATAATGGTAATTGCAAGCCAGTGATCTGACATAAAACTGCTAGGGTGCCGTTATTACAATTAATTTTAAAAAATCAAAATCTTATGGACTGAAAACCAGTTGTGACTCAGGGTGACTCTCTGAAGTACAAGTGTTCTATGTTCTTTCTGAATTTAGCTGCAAGCAATCCTCAAAGGACCATCTGGGGCATACTTCGTGCAAATAGAAAAGAATTTTCCCAGTCATAAGTATTCTTGTGAACTATCTGTTTTGCAGTGTAAATATATTTTCAGGTGGCTTGGTCTTAAATGGATAGTTAAAGCCCATTAGAAGTCTGGCTTCTAAGTTGATTGATATGGGCCAACACAACTATGGTACCTACATTTTTGAATACCATGGTGGTCCTATTTTGGAAGTTGTCACTCTGAGCCTTTGTACACGACCCCTAAACTCCGCAGCAAATGGCTGCAAGCTCCGGAGCTTACAATTGTTTCCCCACCAGCTCCGGAGTTTGCAGGAAATTAAGTGCGACCATGCCCACCTAAGCGCGTCCCAGCACGCTTTTCTTGTACCTGCTCGAGGAGGGTGAAAATCGCCAGGTCCGGATTTAATCTGGTGAGTGCCCGGCTCTCCTCGCTTCTGGTTTTTTGTTTTTTTGTTTTTTTGCCTCCCGCCCCTTTAAGAGAAGGGGCAGGAGGGAAAAAAAGCAAACAGAAGAGAAGAAATCAGCACGACTGAGCTCCGGAGGTGAGCTGCATTTTTTTCCACTCTTTCTTCCTCCCTCCCCTCACGCAGACAGGATCAAGGAAGTGCGGAGTGGTGGGGAGGAAGGAAGAGCAACGAACCCCTAAGATCTCTGGTCCGAATTTAAGTGGCCAGCGGATCTTAGGGGTCGTGTGAAAAGGCCCTCTGAGGACCTTGACTTCACTACTTAACAGTATGCAACTGGTAGTGACTTAGGTAGAAACCTTTCCCATTTACTACTCCCTGATCTTTTAAACTTGAGACATCAGGAAATTTATCTAGAACTTTCTGCATGCAAAATGTGGGTTCAGTATATTACAGCATCTCTTTTTATTAAAGGCACACTTTACTCACCCTACAGTGACTGAAACAAATGGCTATCATTTGTCCTCAGGACTGCCGATAGCCAATCACTTCTGAGTTTTTTATTTTCCTATTCTTCCACTGAATTTTTTTCAACAGATGAATTTCAGGTGCATTATTTTATTTCTGATGTGCCAAATACCACTGTTTTATCACTTCTCATCATATTGAATGAATACAGCTACTATAGATGATGATTTCAACTTTATCAGTTTAATACGTTAATCAATAAATTTACCAATTAATTGATATTTTGAAACATTTTGAGACCAACAAATTTGGACAGCCATAATGGTTTATGGTAGTCCATTGGCTCCCCTCCTGATATTCCAGACCTTAGCCACAAATTATCCACCTGTACCGTTTGAGCACAGGATTCAGGTAGAACAGGTGGGCACTCAGTTTTCTTTCCTGGCAGCAATATAAGGGAAGAAGGTGTGCTTGGATTTTACCACCCTTAGCCTCTTGAATTAATTTTTTTCACACTGGGGATGACCATTTGGGCTGTATGTTGACCAAAAGCCTCTCACCTTCCCCTGAAAACAGCCACTCGTGTGTGCACAGATGTTTCCAGGGAATGTGATTGGTCATTAAATATTGTTAAATATTGTTTTCCCCACTTCTGAATTTTCTCAAAAGCTCAAAATAGCTTTTATTCCTGGTAACTTTCAGGACTTTTAAAAGGCTGTTTCAAGCCTGGGGTTGGGGGGAGCCAAAATAGCTCATAAATGGTCATTCACATGCCCCCAAAACTTCTGGACAGTATGAGTGGCCATTTCCATGCCATTTTTCAGCATGGAGATTTTGGTTACAGCATTGCTCAAAGGATAAAATGAAGGAGTGACAGATCACCACCACCTTAAACTCCTTGGAGGAGGCATATGACAGAAATATAATTTAGAGTAACATTTAGCAGGGAAATAAGCCAAATGATTAATAATTGGCCCTGCCAACTAAATTGTTCAGCATCATCCTCTGTCTAAGATTATCACTCCAAAAACAATGGCAGAGGGTTTCAGGGACAACGTATAATTCCACAGGAAAAGCTGGGAATGTGGACATATTCAGAGATACTACCCTAGATGCAAAGTTTGCTTAAAGGAAGGAAGGAAGGAAGGAAGGAAGGAAGAAAGAGGGGAGAAGGAGGGAGGGAGAGTGAGAGACAAAGAAAGAAAGAAAGAAAGGAGAGGAGAAGGAAGGAAGGAAGGAAGGAAGGAAGAGGAGGGAGGAAGGAAGGAAGGAAGGAAGAAACTGACAATGTACTTCCCCAGAGTTACTTAGCTTCTTCTGTCTTTCTTTTAGAAACTTGCAGAAGTCAGAAGCACAGAGAATTTCAATGAATTAGAAGCTTCATTAACTTTCCAGTCCATCTATTCTTTTTGTAGGCTCAGTCCTGTCACTTTAATTGAACAATGCTTTCCTTCCTTGCTTTACCACTGAAAATTTCTGCCATTCGGTGGCAATCCAATTATATTTGTACCACAGAGCAAAATTAATTCCCCATCACTACCTCAAAAATTGCCAAATGAGTCAAACTTTTACAGCTTTTACTGCCTCAAGGTGCAGCATAAAACCAGTAATTGCACAAGGCTACCAAAGTGGCAAATACCTCCAGTCTGATTGCCTGTAAAAATGCCTTAACTTTAAGGATAATATTTCAAAGTGAAAAAGAAAATGCCTCTTCTTGTACCAATAATTTTTTTAGGTGTGACTCATTACATAGCCTTTTAAATGTTACGGACACTTCTGGACAGAGAACCACTACTGTGAGATTTCCTTCCCTTTTTTTATCTCATATCTTAATTTTCTCTGTGCCACCCTAAAGTCTTATCTAGAGGGTTTTGCACCTCTCCAGAGCAGGATTCAAGAGCACAGAGGGAAATATGTGGGTGAGGAGGAAATATACCCCCCTTTCATTACACTGGTGGAAGAAAGCTGCTCCATTGGTGGAAAAATTCCACCTTAAACACCTGAAATCATCTACGAACTGTGCATAACAGAGATTATTATGAGTGATGGAGTAGAAACTATACCTCCAAGGATGGGTATGCAAGGGATGATAGGCAGAGATGCGGAAAGTAGGCATTAATGCACATCCTTGTCCCGTGGCGCAGTGGTTAAATGCCTGTACTGCAGCTAAAACTGTGCTCACGACCTGGGGTTCAACCCCAGGTAGCAGGCTCAAGGTTCACTCAGACTTCCATCCTTCCGAGGTCAGTAAAATGAGTACCCAGCTTGCTGGGGAGGGGCAATGTGTAGCCTGCATACTGTAATGAAACTGTGAACTGCCCAGAGACTACATTCACAGACACACATGGACAGATACAAGCAAGCGTTCTCTCAGCTACTGTCTCACCCCATCCATTCATTCATGCTACAACACAGCAGCGGAAGTGCAGAAAAATATACCTTCTCCAAATTAGAAATGTTCCCTGCTGCTGCTGCTGCTGCTGCTGCTGCTTCCCTCCCTCCCTCTCTCCTTTCTCCCTCTCACATCCTCATTCATGTGGGAAGCAAGAGTTCAGCAGGAGAAGTAAAACAGATGCAAGTTCTAATCTTCCCGCTGTATTAAGAAGGCGAGTAAGAGTGGGTTTACTCAGAATAGCATGAGCCTGAAGTGGGGAAGCCCCCCCCCCCCATCTGCCTTGATGGATCAAGCAGCCACAGTTCACCAATCAAATGTTCATAATCCAATAGATCAGTAGTGGCGAACCTTCAGCATTCCAGATGTTTTGGACCACAACTCCCACAGTCCTTTATCATTGGCAATACAGGCTTGGAATTTTGGGAGTTGTGGTCCAAAACATCTGGAGTGCCAAAGATTTGCCACCACTGCAATAGATGAATGGGGATTTAGAGTGGTAAGTGAAAAGCAAGAAAGAACTGTAGCAACCTGCTATCTGGCTGCTAGTGAGGACATACCAGTTACAAAACAAAAAAACCAAGTGAGTGGCGGGTCCACAACACAGCGGCCAGATTGGTGGTTGGTGTGGGAAGATAGGAACGCATCACCCCCATTCTTGCTCGCCTGCACTGGTTACTCGCTGCCTTCCAAATAAGGTTCAAGATATTGGTTTTGATTTACAAGGCCCTCCATGGCTTGGGTCCAGAGTATCTAATGGCGCATATCATCCCAAGATCTATCTTGGCCTGACCTAACCAGAACATCTCAGGTCTAAATGCTCAGAATTGCTACTCCTAGGGAAGCCCGTAAGACCACCACAAGGAACCTGGCGGAATCAGCTCTCTAGTGAGATCAGGACTGTGGAGCCCCTCTTGATGTTTAGAAAATCGTTAAAAATGTGGTTGTTCAAGGCTGCCTTTGGCGACTAGGAGGTGGAATGCTCATTGGTTTTCCTTTTGGTTCATTGTTCACCCTTTGACTTATTTTGCTGCCATCTTATATTCTATGAGCCTTTTCACACAACCCCTAAGATCAGCTGGCCACTTAAATTTGGACCAGAGATCTTGGGGGTTTTTCGCTGTTCCTGTGTTCCCACCCCCTCCACACTCCTGGCTGCTGGCTGCGTGAGGGGAGGGAGAAAAAAAGGAAGAAAAAAATGCCAGCTCACCTCCGTTCTGCCGTCTGGCTCTGCTCCCGGCAGCGTTCCAGTCTCTTATCTCTTAAAGGGGTGGGGGGCAAAAACAACAACAAACAGAAGCGAGGAGAGCCCAGCACTCACTACGTTACATCCGCATCAGGAATTTTTCACCCCTGGAGAGCAGGTACTTGAAAAGTGCGCTGGGACGCGCGTAGGTGTGCGTGGTCGCACTTAATTTTTTGTAAACTCCAGAGCTGGTGGGGAAACAATTTTAAGCTCCGGATCTGGGAGCCATTTGCCACGGATTTTAGGGGTTGTGTGAAAAGGCCCTATTTTTTAACTGTTTTACTGGCTTGTGGTTTTAATGTTGTGGCTTTATTTGCCTTTCTTGGTTGAACTGAGGATTCATTTTATTTGCCTTAAGTTTTGCTGTGAACCGACCAGTGTTACTTTGGGAAAATTGGGTGGTCTATAAATACAAGCATAAATAAATAAATAAATAAACTGCCCCCTAGCACTTAAAGCACTCTCGGGGCAGTTTATAGTTTAATTTTACAGGACACACTTTGCCTGCTCTCCCGCCCCCCAGCCTCCCAGTCAGCTGGGGACTTAATTTACCAGCTTTGAAAGGATGGAAAGCTGAATCGGCCTTGAGCTGGCTACCAGAGCCCACCAAGATCGAACTTAGGCCTTGAGCCAAGTCTTGACTGCCGTGCTGCAGTTTAACCACTGCACCACAATGCTCCTTGCTGTGATTATTGTCTTGCAGACAAGAGTGTACCTCCTCCGTGGAGCTTGGCTAAGTTGTTTTTGGACTACCAATCCTACAATTTCCCAGACCTAGGCAACGTGGCCTGGTCAGCCTGGAAATCAGGAATCCCTCCAGCCAGTGTCTATTCCAAAACTCTGAAATCTATAAGTATATTATCATATATGAAAGTAATCATGCATTTTAAATTTTAATCAAATGTTTTTGAACTGAAATGAAAAAGCAAAGTGTTCTGCTTGTATACCACCTCATACCACTTTGAGTAGTCTCTGGGAGGTTTACAGTTTAATTACAGTATGCAGGCTACACATTGCTCCCCCCTGCCCCGCAAGGTGGGTACTCATTTTACCAACCTCGGAAGGATGGAAGGTTGAGTCAACCTTGAGCCTGCTACCTGGGACTGAATCCCAGGTAAAGAGCACAGTTTTAGCTGCAGTACAGGCGTTTAACCACTGTGCCATGAGGCCCAGTAAAAGTGGGTTGTTGTTGTTGTTGGGGAGGTTAGAGTCTCAGTTACCCCCCCCCTTTTTTTTTAGCCTTTCCCTTGTTCTTCCCCACCACCACCACCACCCAGACTTGGCTAAGACAAGCAACCATCCCTGACTAGCAATCAAGAGTTCTGCTTGTTGCCTGAAGTTATGTAAGCACACTTGCCGTGCTGGTGGGCAGTTAGCGCCAAGTTACATATAATCACTTTCACAATGCCAAAAGAGTAATTCTGAAGAGTGTGTAAGATGAAGTGTTAATAAAAGTACTGCATCGGTTTTGACTGAACAACAAACACAGCTGTGAGGTTTCAACTCTACGTGCATGTTAAAAAACAAAACAAAAAGGCCTTTAAACATTTCTAGGGTTGCTAATGAAGTGACCTGTAATTTCCTACCAACTGCTAATGAAGAGAATTTGAAAATGCCATCCTCTCCTCCTCGTAATGTCTTGGGTCTGCATGAATCATAGCTGTTTCTGTCTGGGCACAGCCATACTCGGAGAATGAAAGAGAAGCGATTTTCTTTACAGTTCCACCTCCCAGGAGGTCCTATGTAAGAACTGGTTTCCCCCCAACAATTCTGAAATAAAATATATGCAGTAGGTGTAGAATTAAATTATGGTGTCCAGCTTTGTTGCAAGCTCAGTGTTTGCCTATCTTTTTGATTTGCTGTGGCAGGCCAATTATTGAAATTAACTGAGACTCCTTGATCGTTTCCTTGTTCAGGATTAATTAGAAACTCATTGTTGGTTGTCTATGCTCAAAGTGGCTGTCTTTGCTAGTTTTGGATGCTGGCATTTATTGGTTTTGCCACCCAGAACATTGACACTCTTGTGAACAGTAAGACCTACATGCATACATACTGATTAGTATCTCTCTAAATTAGTCAGGAATAAAGCCACTGTAGGTCCATTTTCCTTATGAACAAAAAAAAAAAAAAAACTTAGCAAGACTGTCATTTATTCCTACCTTGACTAGACCTTTTTTGGCTCTTTAGAAACTCATACAGAGACCTTGTGGGTGGATTAGTCAACATCTGCTTTGAAATTTCAGGTGTACATTGTTTAACAAATTACATGTTACAAATCGCTGTCAACTTCCCAAATAGTCCTGTTAAATCTATCAGGTGCCAGTAATACATACTGTATACCTTGCCCTATCCTCTGTCCCCAAATATCTTGTAAACACCAGATGGAATGCTTGAACAGAGCACAGGAATGCCTCTATTAGTGTTACTAATTCTAACAGATAAACACACATGCCCAGGCATTTTGTGCCTTTGATAGTTTGCGGAAGGAATCCTAACAAGTTGCTGCTTCACACAAGCAACACTGTATTTTTCCATGTATAAGACTACATATTTGTCTAAAATTGTTAGACTGAAAATTGAGGGTTGTCTTATTAACAGAAGAAAGCCGAAGAGATAATTGCACAGTTGCAAGACTGTAATCTGGGGTTACAATAGTGGGAGGGGGGGTATGTGGGTACATATTGTAGATAGAAAAATACTGTAACTACTACAATGTCCAGGAGCCATGTCCCCCCCCTTTTTTTCTATACACAAGGGAAAGTTGGCAAGTCATTAGGTCCAAATCTTTGGTAACACATCCCAAATCCAAGTCTGACCTTGCAGTCAGACTTGGGTTTGGGATGTGTTACCAAACCACTGCAGTATTTCTGCCAAGAAAACTCCATGGACATGGGGTCACGGAGAGTCAGTCACGACTGTAACGATTCAAAATACACACAAACATAAACCCAAGCCCCACCGTTGCAGTCGTTATTGAAAACAATCTCTTCTCCCCAGAAAAAAAGAGAGGGGTGGGTGAGTTCCAAGTCAAGTCCAAGTTGAGTCAAGTCACCAGTACAGCTTAAGTCTGACTTGACATTGAGTCCTGTGATTTGAGTCCCCAGCCCTGCTATACCTCCTACAAACAACCCAAGAGAAAACAGATTTCACTTCACATCTCTTATCCATAATTCCACATATGGCCCTCTGCTATAGATTCTGAATTATTTTAGTCAAAAGATTAACAATAGCCCTGAACAGATGTTCAGAGGGAGAATGAAAAGAAGTGGGTTTAATCTTTCTCCTGCTAGTACAAATGCTGATTCCCTGCCAGGACTAACACATCTGCAGACCCAGGTGGTTCTGCATGCATGTTGGTGAAATGAGGCCTAAGAACATTAGGGTGGAAAACTACTTCTAAGGAGAAGCCTTTATTCTACATCAGAATTCATCTTACCCATCACCTCTCATTACTACTCAAGACATGTAAAAATCTACCATTTCGGCTTTGATTAGAAATTACATGGCAACATTTTCGTTTCAAAGGACTACTGTATATGGCTTGCAAAACAAGGCACTTAATTAAATCACAGTGTTTCCAATTATACATGCCAGGATGAGCTCATTACAATTAATATCATCTCCAGTAGAGTCCTTAGAAAAGGCACAACAAAGTCAACTTGCAGGCACACACTCTTGTTCAAAGCATTGATGTTTCTATTAGAAACACCTGTGCAGGCTGTTAGCCGACCTAATATATGTCACATGATGAGCTGGTGCTTCTTACCTGCAGGTTTGGAACCATGATATGGCAACACTAATACACTGGCCAGGCAATGCAGGTAAGAAGATTTTTCTTTTCCTTCAGAAGTGACTCCTTGGCTTTCAGAGAACAGCCACCCCATCCCACCTGCCAGTCTCTCTCACCTGCAAATGATCTTTCCCCCCCCCAGCACTGGCCTCCTCTCTGAAGCCAAAACCATGTTCTCAGTGCCAGAATGAAATCAGAACACAACTGTGCACACTAGCAGTTTGGCTGTAATTCAGAATCAATGTCAGAATCAATCACTGATTTTTTTGAAAATATGTGTGGTTCAGCTTTTTGAGGCCTTCTGAAGAGAAACATCAACCCAATAGCCAGATTTAAAAATCCAATTGGTTTCTAAAATTAGTTTCCAGTTGCTTAATCAGTTCTTGATTAAGCAAGCAGTTAAAACGCTTTCCCTTGATTGTCTAGCACAGTGTTGGAGAATCTATGGCAAGGGTCCCAAAAGTGGCATGTGGAGCCCTTTCTGAGGGCATGCGACATCGCCCTCTCACAGCCACGGTACTTCCCCCTCTGCTCAGTGCACGCCACTGTGGCTCACTGGATGGATCTGTTTCGAGACCACTGAAGAGCAGGCTTTTGAATTTCCCATGGCCACAGCACCCTCGCTGTGGCTGTGGGAAATTTAAAAAACCCGCTCTTCGATCCGCGTTTTCCTGAAGGGTAGCACTCAAAGCATTTGTAACCTGGGGTACCACTGTATTCAGGTTAAATTGCCTTATTGGCACTATGCAAAAAATAAGTGGGTTTTGAATCCCAGTTTGGGCACTCGGTCTCTAAAAGTTTCGCCATCACTGGTCTGGCAGGAAGGAAAATCTAAAGGTCAAGAACAAGATTAGGAGTCAACCTCAAGGAAAAGTTAGCAAACAAAATGTATTGTTAATACCTGAAAATTTTTAATTTCTGTCTCTCTTTCTCTAAACTTGTAGAACAGAGACACTTTTTCAGGTGGCATCTAAAATGGAAACATTTAATCCCTTATCAAAACAGAATTCAGAAGATCACTGTGAGAAAAATAATTTAAGTGATGTAGAATGAGAATACTGTACAGTGACAAACGGCAGGTAAAAGAGGACCGTAACTCGAGGGAACCCCAAGTTTTTGAGTCTGGTATTTCTATAGATTTCTCAACAACAACAAAAAAGGTGGAAAAACTCAGCTGATTGAATTCCATTCATACCCAACAAACAAAGAAGAGCACAATTACTGACAAAAAAGGTTCTAGAAAGGTGAATGGTTGGAGGATTTCCTAATGCTTATTGAAAATTCCAAACAAATATGTCATTGTTGTAAGCAGTTTCAAGGGCTTTAAAAAAGCACTTGAAAAATCACGAGGGTTTTCCACAAATGCTACATGATTTCAACAAGGTATGTAGCATAAAAAAAGAAAGGTAACTGTCACTGCAACTTCACTTAATGGATGCTACAGATCACGAGGGGAATAACTGTTACATAACACTAATAGTTAATGTTATTCAACTCTGAGGCAGCAATGAGTTGTGTACTGCCTTGTACTGAAGAAAAGCATATTGTATCGTACTGAAGAAAAGCATAGCTTTTTAAAGAATTTGAATATACTCTCAAAAAGGTATAAAAACTGAATGAATTAATAAATAGATGCAGAAAATCAAAGGGGGTCTTATTGAAATGAAGCGATTTTCTGAAAATTATGACATGCTGAGTGCAATATTCTTTGCTGACGACTTGAACTTTGAGTAAGCAAATTCACTAAGTACCCTGGGAGCCACAGGGTACTTATTGTTTTGGGTTTATTAAATGGAACTTATTTCTATTGTACACATTCTATTGTAAGAAGGAGACAAATTAATAAATAACTTCAATGAATAGGTTTTCCATCAGTAAAGATAGCTTGAGGAATACCTCATCAGACCCTCGGAACTCCTGGCACTGTACTTCTGTTTTTGCTCTAGAAATTGGCTTGGTTGCCTTCCATTCCTTGTTTTGAATGGCCAAAATGAAAACCACAGGCTATTCTAGGAGAATTTGCCTTGAATCCCCTCCCAGCTGTCGCTTTCAATAATGCTGTGAAAGTGACAATGGATGAATATAAGACAAGAGCTAGCTTGAAGCTCTGGAAGCATCTTTAGATAATGCCTCCTTCACCTTTTGATACTATAATGTTCATTCCCACTGCTACTCTGATTGTGCTGATATATATACTTGGATATATACTTGTGTATTAACACTATCATAAATCTTTCATATGCAAACATCACTTAATTCTAAGATAACATTGCCACCTTGGGTAAATGTTTGTGCTCCAGGTTAGAGTTCTCAGTGTTCAAAGAACAGGGATGCAGATAATAATGTTTAGGGCAGTTTGTTTCTTGAACCAAAGAAGAAAGAGCACCACACTTCCTGTGCTATACACAGTTGATGACGAGAATGGCAGCTGCTTTTGATTTCAACACTGCTGAAGGAACATGCGATATGGAGTAGGGGGTAGGAAGTATAGAATATGTGGGAAGCACACTTAGGGAACAGTCTTTGCTAGGATACACTCAGCCTTGGCATCTTCAGCCTCTTGTCACTGCACCTCAGTGCTTGATGTGATTGCCTCACTTTGTCTAATAGTGGGGCTGGCTCTGAAAATAACACTAGGGCTAGGAAACATGTAGGATTCCTGATGTTGTTCAAGTATTTAGCCCCCTCAACCATACCCAGCACAGCCAATGACAAGAAAGGTAAAAGGTAAAGGTTCCCCCGCAAATCCAACTCTAGGGTTGATGCTCATGTCCATATTCAAGCCGAAGAGCCAGTGTTGTGCAAGTCCGTCGCCATGTGGCTGGCATGGCTGCAAGGGAACACTGTTTTAACTTTCCGCTTTTACCTATTTATCTACTTGCATTTACATGCTTTCAAACTGCTAGGTTGGCAGGAGCTGGAATTTAAAAAGGGAGCTTACTCCGCTGTGTAGCATCCAGGATTCGAACTGCTGAGCTGCTGGCTTTGTGGCCAACAGTTTTCATTGCTCTAGCCTGCTGAGCCACCATGTCCCTAATGACTAGAAAAGGGGATCTGAAAAAGTCAAGAAAAGGAATACAAGGTCTCATGAGAGATTGACTTTCATCCTAAGATATCTCAGCATAGAACAGAACAACCTTATGCTTATCCACACCATCATGTTTACTCTAGCCATTCTGGGATTGTTCTGGGCTGTTCCGGTATTTCTACAGATTTGAATAGATCTGTTGCGTTACGAATCACACGGGACACAGAGCTTCGGGGTTCAATCATCTGGCACTCAGGGCAGCATTTCTGGCTGGAGGGTCTGCGTGTCTCTCTGTGTCTTCATCGGCTGCATGCATGTGAGATTGTGTGATGATTCTCCCTTACTGCTCCTTCTGCTGCTGCTGCCCGAGTGACCAGTGTTTATTATAAGAGAGTAAGCACAATAGACAAAGGAAGACATTCCTCGGGGGGGGGGGAGGAGAATGCAAGCCTTATGTGTGAGACCATAGTAAACACATAGACAATGGGCAGGGGAAATAGGTTCCACAGGTGGGGGGAAAATGCTCCCTAGCTAGTGAGGCATTACTGATAAGGACGGAAAGGGCTTTCTGGTCTGTATCCTGATATCCTGTTTGCTCTGGCCTACATCAGCACATTCTGGTATCTGCTTGGTCCTGGGGGCTGCTGGGAAACATGTCAAGCAGCCCTTCCTAGGCCTTCCAGTTTCCTTTGTGCTTGACCAATCTTGGGGCTCATAAATATGGGCAATGATATTCCCACATCTCCCCTTTTATTTTCTTCTAAATATGAGCAAGCTGGCAAGAGCTGTGGCCCTTTTGCATACCAGTCAGGAGGCACAGGTGTAAACCTACCAGAAATCAGGCACTCATCTGGTGCTCAACCCATGCAGGCCTTGAAAGCCTGGCAACCTGAGAGGTCTTTTGCCCCAGTGGCCTCATTGCTTGGCCCAAGAGGAAACTCAACTCCTTATGTAGGAGGGAGTGACATGTCTCTGCAAGACAAGCTTCATATATCTGGGCTGAGATGTGAGAATTGTGCCCTAAAATGTGAGGTGTCTTATGGCTGTGCTTGAGAGTTGCTGTGCTGACACTCCATGACCATTTCCTCCCACTCCCATGTTCATCGTGAGAGCACTAAGCTAGTGCATGGCATAAATCATTGGCTGTGATGTGTTATCTAATGTGGGTACCCCTCTGGACTGTTGACTGCATTCTTTCTCCCACCGAGTTACACAGCACCCGATATTCATATAACTTTCAGAGATATAAACTTGAGCTCCTCATAACTTGCAATAAGAAATGAACTGGCATAATAAGCATGACTGTCTCCCAAAACCCAAAAGGTACATGGTACATAGGCGTATCTAGCGTACAGATATACATGCATTAACAATACTAAGCAATAAGCTATAGCATAAGTAAACAATACATGAATACATTTTGTGGCTAAGAGGTAATGCATAGTAAGAAGTTCCATAATATGCGAATATTTTCCAAATACATGAATACATGAGAATACATAAGTAAGCATATCTGTCTGTGCTAGGGGCTTACATTTTTGTGGGGGAAGGTGAAAGACTACCTAACTATATTTCTTCTTTGCTTCCATGGATGGCTGTTTGCTGAAAAGGTCCTTTTAAGAGTCCTTTTGCTAAAAGCTCATGGATCTGGGAAATGTCTTCTTCTTCTGGTGGTGAAATCTGGTTTAGCAAAATCTGGTTTGCATGAATGCCAAGTCCAGTCCTTAAGAGAACATCAATCTTGCCCTCTGACCATAGTCCTTGCAATTGAGAAAATGAGGAATGTATGTTCTGGGATCATTCTGCTGATGAAGCTTCAACTGCCATGGAAGGAACGTGCCTCTGTTTGGCATGTGTCCATAACTGTGAGAATATTTCTCTTTCTCTCAGGGTACATGTATAGTTAAAATCAAGCCTTGCTTGAAGAGGCTTGAAGGGGGGGCATTTCTCCCCCTTTCTTTCTAATTGTTTTTGGCTTTTTTGTTGTAAATTGGAAATTCATACCCTGAGAGGAAGGGGTTTTTCCCCTGCTTGATTTTGGAGGCAAAAAGGAACACGGTTAGTGATGATTTTTAAACCTTTTTAAACCCTGTTGATTGCTTGTGCTCAAAAAATGTATGGCACATGAGACTTGTAGTCAATTTGCTTCCAACTCTGAAAGATGCCTCTGCTTGCTGACTTGTAATTACAACCAGCAGGAAGCTGATAAGCTAGATTGTGTATACAATGACTCTGAAGATAACAGTCTACTCTTCCTAGCAAACTGATAACCATTCCTTGTTTCTTGTTATCTTACATGCTTTTGATGGATCAGACCTGTATAATTCTCTTTTACCCCCGGAAAACAGTGGAAAGATGAGATCTTTGGGATATTTTCTAAAGGACTTGAAATCTCCAGGAATCTTTTTCACAGTTCCTGACTGACAACTAATGCCTGCTTGCTTCCCAGCAAACTTTCCGTTCTCCAGCAAACTCTTTCTTATCCAAAAACCTTTTCTCCTCCCCTGCCTGCTCGCTTTCCAGCCCCCTTCCTCCCCCCCCCCGCTTCCCCGAGCTGCTTCCAGTCGATAGACAGAGAGGGGGGGGAGAGAGAGAGAGAGAAAAGCATTTTTGATTCCTAAATTTTGCTCTAGCTTGCTAAAGAAAGTATGAGGGGAATTCTGGCTGCCTAAGCTTTCTGAGAGAGAAAATCTACATTCTCCATGGCTTTGGAGAAAGAGGAAAATCTCTTAGGGAAAAATAGGGTACAGATTTTTTGAAAAAATTGCCCTTTCTTCTGTACTTATACTGAGGGTGCTTGGCATTTGCCACAGCACACAAAAGGCTGGCCTTTGCCTTAATGGTGAACTTTGTCCTTTTGGAAAAGAGGTCTATCTTTTGGATTCCCTCTCTGGGCAAATCTGCTTTGGTCCAGCCCAAGGCTGAACTCTGCCTTTGCTCTGAAGCTGGCTGCTTCTGAAGCCTGTGGAGCTTTCCCTGGGAAATGGAATCCTGAGCCTTAAATGATTCCAAGGCTTGTGTTACTGAGCCATGGACAAAATTTTGGCCTCTCTGCATTGCTTTGGGAAATCCGGCCCTATGGCTTGGCTCTTTGCTGCAAGAAAGTGACTGCCTTTTGGGCATCTCCTTGCCTTTTCGAGGTACATTTTGTGGCAGGACAAAATTTTTCCCCTCTTGCTTCTGGGGTTTGATGAAATCTTCCTGAGTGTCATTTTGCCCTGTGCTGAGACCATTCTTGATGGAAATTTTTGATTTTAACCCTTCCAGGTGTTCTGCTGCTGAATTTCCTAAATCTTCTTGGGGTTTCCTCTCTTCCTCAACCAATTCCGGATTCTGGGACACTGTTCCTAACTGCAGGTCACTAGGTGGAAAAATTATTGGTAGGGTCATCTTGAAATCTGGGGGAAGAAGTGAAATGGGCATTTGCATGCGTCCCCATGGTTGCTTTGCTCTATCCTGTAGATTTCTTCCTACTGCTGGTTCCCCACCCAGAGGCTGTTGGGACTCCCAAAACTCTATCTGGGACTCTTGGCTTTCCCAAGGCATTCTTTCGCTCCGAAAATTAACTGGCCCTCTGAATTCATTTCGTTCTTCAACCGAGAAGAACGCTCCCATCTCACCTTTGGGATCCTCTTAGAGGATGTTTGGACGCGTCTCGAAGCCTTTTACAGGCGTAGGGAGATGAGGGTGGGCCGCATTCGTGCCTTCCGGCCTGGAGCCTGGTCCTTGTGCCTAGTGGTTCCTCTGCATCTGCCTTGCTGCAGGAGATTGCATCTGCGTTGCCTTCTGGGAATCACGTCTGCCGTTGCCTTGGGGAATCACGTCTGCCGTTGCGTTGGGGGGATCACGTCGAGGGGATCACGTCGAGGTCACCATATGTTGCGTTACGAATCACACGGGACACAGAGCTTCAGGGTTCAATCATCTGGCACTCAGGGCAGCATTTCTGGCTGGAGGGTCTGCGTGTCTCTCTGTGTCTTCATCGGCTGCATGCATGTGAGATTGTGTGATGATTCTCCCTTACTGCTCCTTCTGCTGCTGCTGCCCGAGTGACCAGTGTTTATTATAAGAGAGTAAGCACAATAGACAAAGGAAGACATTCCTCGGGGGGGGGGGAGGAGAATGCAAGCCTTATGTGTGAGACCATAGTAAACACATAGACAATGGGCAGGGGAAATAGGTTCCACAGGTGGGGGGAAAATGCTCCCTAGCTAGTGAGGCATTACTGATAAGGACGGAAAGGGCTTTCTGGTCTGTATCCTGATATCCTGTTTGCTCTGGCCTACATCAGCACATTCTGGTATCTGCTTGGTCCTGGGGGCTGCTGGGAAACATGTCAAGCAGCCCTTCCTAGGCCTTCCAGTTTCCTTTGTGCTTGACCAATCTTGGGGCTCATAAATATGGGCAATGATATTCCCACATAGATCCCAGTTTTTGAATCCACATGTGAAGGAGGTATTGCTCCCTGACCTCTCTCTCCCAATACAGAGTCCACTTGTTCTGCCTCTCCTCCACACCCCTCCTCACCTAAATCACTCTCTCTTCCCTTTCCTCTTTGCTTTCCTCCTCCACAAGGCATGGGAGGTGAAGACGTGACCAATAAAAAAAATCCAGAAGGAAACTTGATCAAATGATACCTACCTACAAAGTGTGCAGCTTGGCATAGATCCTGCACTGGAGCAAATCAAAGGAAAACAGAACAAAAACACATCACCACCCAGCAATGCTGTATTCAATTAAAACTGAGGGGACAGGGGTTTTTGTTGTTGTTTTTATGGACTTTGACTCTGCTGACACCAGGATGCAGTAATGGTATCATGGGTCCAATTAAAACTGAACAAGTGCTCAACATGAATGCTGCCCTTCTTGGTGCTAAATCAAGGCCTATTGAAATCAAGCTGCACTCTTATGCTGGAGTACAGAAACCTCCCTTTACAAAATGGCTGACACTTGCAAGTTGTAAAGAAGAGATGGTGAGGGGCATGATAACCATCAAACGGTCATGAACTTCAATGCCTTTGAAGAGGGTTATTAAAGAAGTGTTGATTCTTAAAATATGGATTGAGAGATCTGGAAGTTGATTCATGGAAACTGGACTTCTTTTCTCAAGAGATCAAAATGTTTTGCTACTCATCCAAGCAGCTTTGTTAGTTGCCATGACTCAACTTCCAAATAACTTCAGATGGATGACTGAGAATCTTCCCAGACATGGATTGTGAGAGTGAGTCAACTGATTCAGAATTCAGAACTCTTGCGTGGACATGTCCCTGCCTCTGCCCTCAGTCAAATATGGATCTCGGCGGGGGCTGGGGGGAGAATAATGTATTACTCATCCATAATACACATACATAACAGTTTCATAAACGTAATAACAGAGTCTCCAGCATTTTCAAAACTGAAACATTTCGAAGGAATACATATTGAACATTTCTACTGGAGGAAATGCGGAGAATTAAAAGTAAAAATAAAAGAAGTTTAGATGGCAGCTGCTACCATACAGGAGTAATATGCAAAACAGGCATGCTGCCAAAATGGCTTGCAGCTCCTCTTGGACTCTGTGGATATGAAGAAGACGACGATGACGAAAGGTACAACTAAAGGAATTCAACAAAGCACTTCTAGAAGCTGAAAGCCTTTCAGGAACTGGTTGACGGTTAAACTCTGTAAGTCATACTTTTAAAGGGAAAAGGGGCCACTTGAGCTGATCCCCAAGAATTGAACGGCAAATAGAATTTAATGACATCGTTCTCTGCACCTGCCGCTCCCTTGGAGAGAATGCAACTGATTGCCGCTACCTTATAACTGGAGGAGGCAGAAATGTTCAGTTTAGGTTTATTAAATCTCTAGGTAAAAGGCAAGATAATAAAAGAAGTGTGGAGATTAAAAACAGCCCAAAATGACAAAAATATATATATATCAAAGGTGTGTTATGTGACCCAGTGGCATTTCAGCACCTTTTTCTTTCAAAACCGAATACATATGGTATGTGATATTGCCATCTACTGGATGGATCTAAAACATCTGGTGTTCGGGGGAAATGTAGTAAGTACTGTACATTACAAGACAATGCCCCCTGTCATCCACAAATCATGGAGGAATCGGGTCAGAACCACAGGTTGGGGGTTCAATTCCCCACTGTGTCTCCTTGCCCAGGGCTGGAACTGGTGATCCATAGGTTTCTTTTCAGCTCTGAAGTTCTTAAATTATTATGGTTATCATCATCATCATCATCATCATCATCATCATCAAAGTCCATTGGGTTTGTATGATCATAGAATCATGACTTTGGGAGGTGCCTATAAGACCATTGAATCCAGTCCCTATATTTATTTATTTATTTATTTGATTTATATACCACAACCATCTAGCAAAAGAGCTACTATGGGTGGTTTACAAACATATACAAAATATAAAAACAGATTAAACAACTTAAAATAAAAATGAAAACTAATCAATCAAACCAAATAATCAAGTCATAACAATAAAAGGAACAAATAAACAAAGAAGCACAAATACAAAAAAAATCAAAATGCTTTAAGAATTCAAAATAAGAACAAATGGAAAAAAATAACTAATTCCTACTTCTACATGGGTACAAGATATATTTTCATTATTATTTCCCACATTTCAGGGTACAAATCCTTTCAAAAGCATTCACAAGTACACAATTAACAATCTTTTTTTAAAAAAGAGCAATTGATCAGGATACTTTGTACAGGCAAATTAGGGAGTTGACCTGCAGAAAAGACTTGGTAGTATCCATACTGGTTCATAAAGAGTCTCCTGGAAGTAATTTCAGCTTGTCTTGAGCAAATATGACTCTCATTTTCTTTTCCTGGCCATTCAGTGGTCATCAAAGATAGATAGCATTTGTCTTTCTGGATACATTTTAGAAAGTTTAATACATGCACAGACTCATCATAAGTCTACACATTAGCAGATGGTGCCAATGAATGTTGATTCTGGGAGGAGTTCTGTTTTCAGCATGTTTGAAGCTACTATTACCATACTGATTACTGGCTCAAGTACTCCACCTTATGGAGAAACTGTGAGGCATTTTGCAATTACAGTCTAAAATCTCAATGTGAAATTAGCTTTCCAATTAAAACTAGCTAGAAATTCCCATCAGCATTAGCAGTTATCAAAGGCTAAAGAACCCAGAAGTTTGAAGGCTGATTTCTTAATAATGTGTTTTAGTCAAGAACCCTCATTTAATGAAATTAAAGAACCCTTTGAGGTCAAAACAGAAAGTTAGAGTGCCTTGAAATTTCCAGGGCAACACAGCACAAAGCCAGCATGGTATTGGATCCAACTTGGCTTGCGAAACCTAGGCTTCAGAATACTGGAGAGGGATCTCAGAAAGTGGTATGTTTTGGGCAGGGGCAAGTTTGTTTATTCCTTTCTTGCGTTAACTCAAGGGTGGGCCGTGTGTAAGATGGAACTTTCACATTAAAGCTGTGCAGACACCTGCTGAGGATGCTAAAGCTGTGAGCTTTTGTCCACTTCCTCAGATCAGTTTTACATACTGGGTGACACACTCCTCTTTCAAAGGTCACCCATAAGTCATGCAGACAAAACAAAATCCCACTTCCATTGATCAGCCATGTCTGTATTAGTTCAACTTTTATGTTCATATAACATATTGAGTTCTCTAGAACTCAACAGACTAGATAGCAATAACTTGGGGAAGGAAAGCACGGAACACCTGCATTTATTTTATTTTATTTTTATTATAATTATAATTTATTTTAATTTTATTGTAATTATTTTATTTTATTTAAATTTTATTTAAATTAAATTTATTTTAATTTATCCATTTATTTTGGCTAGGTGTTTTAAGCCACACAGGACTGTAGTTAAAGCCCATCATGGTGCTAGAGTTAAGTGCTCAATCCCTTGGCCACGATAATTACTGTACCTTCATGCTCCCTCAACACCCTTTTTAAATCATCTAACCAACGGAGTCTCAATCTTGGGTCCCCAGACATTTTTAGGCTGCGGTTCCCAGAACCCCTTGCAAGCACAGCTAGTGGTGAAGACTTCTGGGAGCTGAGGTTTAAGAACGTTTGGGGACTAAAGTTTGTGAAGCACTGATCTGGCCTGATGAGTTTTGCTGAACTGAAATCTTGCATATATTGTGCATGTATATTCATTTCAGTCTGTAAATATCCTGCGCCGTTTTGCTTCTTTCATCCAGACATTGATATCTGATGCCTGTGAGTCAATCTGTGACCTCTCACCTTTGATCCACAAGATATACTTGTTATTTTTTCATATTTCCCAGTTTCTTTCAAGAAACCTTCAACTCTTGCACTGCCATGTCTCATAGTGTACTATCCTGGACTCATGCACTTCCTCCATCTCTGGTCTGCGTTACTTTAAGGTAGATACTGTATAGTATAACAGGAATAGGGTGCACAAATAAATAATGATCTCAGTGTGCTCCTTCATGAGTTTATAGTCTCTGAAGGACTGACATGAACTGGTTTACTGCATTTCTATCAAAATGAGGGAGAGGGGAGCCAAGAACCAAAATATATACCGCAATAGAAAATAAACTGAGACAAGCTTTGTATCATTTGGTTCACAGGAAGTAATCCACTAAAGCCCACAGAGTACACTGCACAGAAGAGCAATTGCACCATTGTCTGGTTTCTCCAATCTCCAAACAACACAATTGCTTTAGAGAGCTTGTGATATACCACAACACAACTGTCATTCAGTGCCAAGGAATGCCACCAATCAGCCGCTGGATGGCTCTACTAGTAGAACCCTGTTTTCTTCCATCCATGGGCAGTTAGGTTCAAAAACAGAGTCTGATAATGCAACATGTTGTTCAAAGGGGCATCCAAAATCCTGCTTGGCATGCCCAGGTCCTTGGTGGCACCTAGCAGCATTTCAAATCTGAACAAAGAAACCAAGATACAGTATGGGGAGGGAAGCAAACCTAATATAAGTGAGTGGTAGAAAATGGCTTGGAGCTTGAAAGCTGCCCAAATGCAGAGAAGAAAATGCCATCGAGAAGGCCCGGGAACCCATGAGCACCACCATGCCACAGTCCTTTCAAAGAGCATTTGGCTTAACTGCATGCATGACAGAACTTGATGATAATCTTTCTTCTTCTTTCTTTTCCAATGTTATTAATGTACACAGGATTGTCGTCCCTTCACAGACATCAGTGCAGTCTTACAATTAACTCCCAGCCGTGTCTATAAGGAAAGCAGAGATCTAGCAATCAGGAATGTTGACTCGTGTTCAGGTCTTCAGGATAGGGTTCAACAGAAAACAAGAGGCGCTGGTCTATTCTCATTCCTGTTGCTCTCTTCACTTGCAAAGCAATTGTCTGAAGAGGACAATGTTCAATGGAACATCTCCATATTATCACAAAACTTTTATTTTTCACATCACCTGGAAAGCATCTGCGTATAGCAGAAAATCTCCTTTTCACATACATATGCTCCACATCACAAGAGCTACACTTGTGTAGGGGGACACTCTGCTCTTTCCCAGCCTGGTCTCTTCAAGTACGTACTGTACTTGTACATCCTATCCTTAACATTTGATTAGAGACATTTTGAAAGAGAACCAATCCAAATTACTGTCTAAATACAATTCTTTTCAGACTGCCACTCCACACCTTAAACAGGAAACAAATCTTGTAAAATCAACACCACAGACATCAGTTTCTTACGGTTAATTTTATTTCTCTCGTATTAACGTTTTCTAAACAAAAAGTGTATGAAAGGAGGAAGCATTTTCCTTTATTTACCTTCCTTAAATAAATTTCATGTATTGCACCACATTTAAGACCAGTTTTACAGGAGAAATAAGGATCAACAAGACAATTAACAGTATATCACAAAGTTCATTTTAGGGTCTTCTGAAATCGATCAATAAAATGCTAAGGAAAAGCTTTTACATAATTTGTTTTTTACAAAAATCCTTTCAGACTCACTGAAAGGCAGAACATATCACTTCTCTTCTTGAATGACTTAAGGCAGTGGTTCGCAACCTTCCTAATGCCGCGACCCTTTAATACAGTTCCTCCTGTTGTGATGACTCCCTTGCCCTGCTTGGAAGCAGCCAAAAGCCCCCTTTGGCAGGCCACTGCTGCAGGTGCCACAGAGAACTTCCTTTAAAGGCACCCTCAGCCAATCACAGCCTCCAGTGCCATTGACTGACATCCCCTCCAACCTATCAAGCTGTATCTGACTCTCCCCGCTCTTCTCCACACCCAAGCCGTTTTGTGCCTTTTTCTTCACTGCCTCATGGCGACCCCTGTGAAATGGTTGTTCGACCCCCAGGTTGGGAACCACTGGCTTAAGGGGAGGCAACCCCCTGTTGACTCCAGTGTACTAAGTGCACTCAAGAGGTAAACCGGCTTTGCAAAGGACCTCCCCTGGCACAAAATTAATAAGCAAACGAATGGCCTGTTGGATGGCACAATCTTGGACATTAAATCAGCCCCGAGATCACTAGAAACTTACTCCACAAGACACAGGCACAGGAGTGAAGCTTACCGTCTTCATTGTATTTTCTGAATTCATTTTGAAATTTGCTGGTGAACATGATAATTCAACCTCTGGGCTTCTCTTCTGGTTGGTTTCTTTCTGTCTGAACAGCCCCTACAGCTGAGCTTTCATTGCTCTTTCAGGGCAAACGTACTTTCTGAGCCCAATCAATATCTATTCAGTGCTCTGAGTTACAAATTGTACCAGCCAAAGAAAAAGCACACTGAAGACAAAACATTAGCCTACAAGGAACTTGCTTTAAGATTTTGTAACAAAGTGGTACATCCCAACCCATGATAACCAGTATATGATGGTGTCATCCAATTGGCAGAGATAAATCTGTGCTCCTGGACACATGGTTATAGACAGGGCATGATGGGCAATCTTAGACAATTTCTAGTTGACTAACGGGGAGTGTAACCAGGTGCAGTGGCAGGGGTTAGAAGAACAAATGTCTTACTGGTGTTGTAACTGAAAAAAAAACAAAGTCCACTGCTATCCGTTACTAAATGTACACTGGATTTATAATAGATAAATTATAATTAATGCACAACAAGAGCCTGGAAACTCATGAACAGCAATTCCATGCCTGCAAATACAAGCTCTGTTTTTCAGGAAAGGTAATTTTAATAGATTATACAAAAGAAAAAAGCTTAAAACAGGCATTTCCAAACTTCGGCCCTCCTGATGTTTTGGACCACAACTCCCAGAATTCCAAGCCTGTATTTCCAATGGCAAAGGACTGCGGGAGTTGTGTTCCAAAACATCTGGAGGGCTGAAGTTTGGTCATGCCTGGCTTAAAAAGTCTGTGATGATGTTGTCAAGTCCGCCGAGATATACTACATCAGAGGTGCCCAAACTTTTTGTAAGGAGGGCCAGATTTGGTGGCTGAGAATGTGTCAGGGGCCGGTTGCTCCCCGACCCTGCCACCCCACTGCAAGCCCCACCCACTGACCCATAAGCGAAGAAGGGGGAGGGAGGGGTGGGCCAGCCAGCCGCGGGCCACTCAGAATGGCCTGATGGGCCGGATTTGGGGCCCCGGGCCGGACTTGGGGCAGGCCTGTACTACATAATAGATGGTCAACTCAGCTATCGCTGTGCAGTGTGGACTTCCAGAGACAGATGCCAGGTTTTCCGCCTGAGGTCTTCAGACCAAACATCCGGTCTTCCTATGTCACCTTACAGCAGGGATTGTTCTGGTTTTGATTAACCATAATGAAGACGTCCAAAAAAGACTATAAAGTGCTATGATGGACTATTTATACAACCAGTAATTGCATATCTTCTATAACACTCCTTCTACGGCATCCCAATTGAAATGTCATTTAATTGCAAAAACAGTTAACAATACCTATGCTGTAAAAACTAAAGCAAAATCATCTACATATCATTGGTTTATTTTATGAACCCACCTTTCCATTTAGTTGTACAGAAGGTGTTTAGATTATTCCATTATATTTTTCTCTGCACGCTTTAAGAGTGGTTGTTTACCGTAATCACTTTTTCGTTTTGCCTTCCATTTTTAGGAAAGTGCAAGTGGCTATTAATCATTTTAAAAATTAAAACAAATTCAACAATAAAAAAAGAGTAAAACAGTCACAATCATGACAACTAATTACAATGATCAGAATAATGCATCCACACCAGAACAGTTCAGGAAGCCCGTTGAGTGGCCTGTGTCTTCATACCCATTCTCACAAGAGTGACAACCGGAACTAGTCACAAGTCTGAAGGGAAGGCGTTCCAGGATTTAAGAGCAAAGTCTTCTCCTGCCTGTGTTTCAAGAGGGCTCTCTCTGAAGAGGTTAACATCCAGACTGTCCCCTGAGTTAAGAAGCCTTTTAAATTATCCTACCTCCCTTCCTAGGAATTCAAGATTCCATATGGATGGTTACAACTGATTAGTTGCAGCAACGGGTCTGTGTCATGTGGTTTGTGCCCACACCCTGCCCAAATGACAAAGAGAAATCTACAATAGCCTGTTGGTAGGTAAAGGTAAAGGTTCCCCCCGCACATGCATGCTAGTCGTGTCCAACTCTAGAGGTGGTGCTCATCTCCGTATTCAAGCCAAAGAGCCAGTGTTGTGCAAGTTCATGGCCACGTGGCTGGCATGGCTACAAGGAAACACTGTTTTACTTTCCCGCTTTTTACGGTGGGATTTATTTTTCTGCTTGCATTTTACATGCTTTCCAACTGGTAGGTTGGCAGGAGCTGGGGTTATCAGTGGGAGCTCACTTCGCTGTGTGGCACCCAGGATTCGAACTGCCGAGCTGTCGACTTTGCAGATGACAGTTTTCAGAGCCTTGGCCCACTGAGCCACCACACCTGATGGTATGTAAAGAAGAAAATGTGGGGATCTTTAGCGTGTCTTTGAATACCACTTGCTGGGAAACATCCAGCAGGAGGCTTTCGTTCCTTTGTCATCCTTGAGGGCTTCTCTTTGGCCTCTGGTTGGTCATAGCCTAGGAGCAGGTGCTGGACTAAATAAGCCTTTGGTTTGTTCCAGAAGGGTTCTTCTTATGCTCTCTGTCCTTCATCTCAGCAAAATGAATCAAGAGCAAGCGGGGAGGAGCAAAGGAAACTTTGCTGGGCAATTACTTCTGTATTATTACCATTAAAGTCAACAAATGGTTCAACTGTGCAACTCTGCATTTGGGACAAAATACTTATTACGATGATACTGACCTCAGAATAAGTGTAAAAAAAAACCCTGATTGATTGTTCAGAAAGCACTCAAGTGCATGTGAGCGTGCATGCACCCGCGTGGAGTTCAAATTGCAACCTGCAATAAATATAGTCCAAGTGAAAAGCAAGTCAACTGAGGGAAGTCAGAGAAATATTCCCACAATCTTCTGCTTCTAATAGAAGCTTTTGCATCAATCACGCAGAGAATGAATATTTTTCCAAGATTCATTTCTCAAAGAAGGCAGCAGTACTAGAAGTCGGCATCTAAAGTAAATACATTATCATTTGTTTCAGCCATCACTGCAAACCGTTGATACTCTGAAACTCTCTTCTCAAAGAAATTGGTTTTTCCTTCCAGTGAAATGTTCTCCATGAAATCAAAGGGGTTTTCTGCTTGGAACATCTGTGAATATAAAATGTATTACTTACAAGCACTGCCGTATTCCTACTTCGCTGCCTCTTTTCCACTTCATAGCTTTCTTTATTTCTTTCTTTTGACAAGACTAATCTGTTTGGTTGGACTTTAATGGGATGACTGATATTTCACCTGGTTATTATTACCAGCTGTAATCTCTTTAATACTGGCTCTAAATTACACATTTCTACCCTATCACATAGACTCATCTGAGCTTGTTTAAATTTTTTTCAATCTACGGAAAGGTGAATATGAATTATTTAAAATAAAAATATCAGTCAGAAGTACACAGCGATTTGTAAGGCAACGTAATAAAAATAAACTAACACAGAACCACCAAAATGTAACTTCTTAAAAGGAAAGGAAAGAATGCATTTTCTTGGCAAATCATAAGGGGACATAATTCATTATGTAACATTAAATGGATATTTTTCAGAACTGCATTACCTTGGAGAAGCCCAGTTCCAGAAGTAACCTATCAGCCACAAATTCAATATATAGTTTCATCAGAGTGCAATTCATTCCAATCAAGCCAACCGGTAAGGCCTCTGTCAAGAACTCCTGTAAATTTAGCAAGCAAAGGTATGTGTTTTTGAGCAAACCTCTTACCAGCACCTCCACAGCAACTTTTCCAGCTGGATTACACTATGATATCTTACAAAAAAGTATAGGAAGGCAAGCAGAACATTAAAAGGGAAATACAATTCCCTTTTTTTAAAAAAAGGAATAAAACTCTCCCACAGCACTGGCCATTCTGCCTACTTCGACTCATTTGTAAATGTACCTTGCTCACAGGTTTCTATGCTATACAATCCAGGGTCTAACTCCAATTACTGGTCCCAGCCAGAATAGTCTCACTGTATCAATTGCCCAGTGGTTAAAAATCAGCACTTCTGTCCATCCATTTGATTCAATGGGCCAACACCATCTGGGACTAGCCACTGGATTTAAGCCTAGGAAAGCATTTCAAAATAAGCTACAGTGGTCCCCCGCCCTTTCGCGGTTCATATACTGCAGTCCTGCTATATCGCGGGACCACAGTATATGAAAAAAAGCCCCTCTAGGGTAAGGGGGGAAAGTCCTGTTTCAAGCCTCCCATACTTACCCCAAGGACTGGAGCTGCCCCAAACAGGCCTGTGAGGGCCTTCCTGGGCCTTCCGGAGGCCCCAAAAGGGCCTCACTGCGAATCGGAAGTGACTTCTGGATCGCTGAAAATCATTTCTGAGGCCTCAGAGAGCCTTTACCAGAAGTCACTTCCGGTTTGCAGGAAGGTTTGGGGCCTCCAGAAGGCCTGGGAAGGCTCTGACAGGCCCGTTCGGGATAGGGACAGGCTGGAGGTAAATACAAGAGCCCCCAGCTAGGCCCCCCAGGCCTGAATCGACTTCTACCCGCATACTGTGGATTTTCAATTATTGCGGTTCAGGTCAGGTCCCCAACTCCCGCGATAGGTGGGGGATCGCTGTATTAGCTTATCAAGATGCCACACAACAGTCCCAACTTGTAAACCAACCTTCCTCTTCACACAATGAAATGTATCCCACACTAAGTACATCATGGCAAGCAAGAATTTGAAAGCAATTATCAGCTTTTATCCAAAGAGAAGGGTGCCGATTATGGTTGTTGGACACAAAGCCCAGGTTTTTTAATTCCCACTGGGACCAGTAGCAATTGAAATGGGCCAATGCTTGATGGATATCGGGCCCATCGATCCAGTGGTCTGATTTTAAGAACACTCATCTTTGCTCACTATCAGCAACCCATAAGGAGAGCTGTGAAACTTGAGAAGGGCATCCATTTTGTTTTGGAACTTAATAAGTAATTTGGGAACAAAAAAGAAGTGATATCTGCTCACCTGTTCAATCTGAACTGCATTGAGAATGATCTCTTTGACTCTCTCCTCTGACGGTTTGTTCACTAAATACTGAAACATCAGGCAAGCAAAGTTGCAATGGAGACCCTGAAAAACACAAGCCAAGTGGGGGATTTGAAGACTTTTAGCCGACTTCCCAAAACAAACAGCCAGTGAGTCACAGCAGAAGCACTGGCTTCCTTTCTCCAGCTCCTCCAGCAGCTGCCCATCATATGAGGCGGCCAGGCAGGGACTCCTGCAGCACTACCTTTGAGTAGGCAGCAGCTGGAAGAGCTGGAGAAGGATGCCTGTGCTCCAGCTGCCACGACTGCACAGAGAGCAGGAGAAAAGCAGTGCGTGCCAGCTGGTGAGTGGGGGAGCTAGCTGGGAGGTGGAGAACACAAGGCACTCGCCTCCGAATGGAAGTTCATGCCCATCTCTAAGTGTCTTTGTTTAATTCTTTGAAACTATTTTACTCTATATTGTTGTTGGGGTTTTTTTGGCTTTAAAATATTTTTCTTTTAATAACGTAAGCCTCCTTGGGTCCTTTTAAGGAAAAGAAAGGGGGAAATATTTGAAGTAAATAAATAAAACGATTATGGCATTTTGGGCTCTGAAAATAAACAAGGGAAAAGCAAATGATTGGTCGTGCATACCAATTATCCAGGATGGCACGGAGAAAATTAAGAGGCCAGTTTTACCTCCCATCCCAGTGATTCTTATTTTTAAATAATTCAAAGCAGCAATATGAACTTGAAGAGGAAATAAACATTTCCTATCAAAAACAACAGTAAGCTTCTTACAAAAACAATGGCTGCTACATAGCATAGCAAGTCATAACTCTATGTCAGCATAGTACGGCAGACTTGTGGGGCTAGTGCGTTGTGTGATAGGTTCACAAGGTACAACAAGACTGTATGGTGTTTAGTGGGATTCTTTGTGTGGGGGGAGTATGAAGGAGGCTTAGCTAATCTCAGTGTACACATGTTGTACTTTGACAATGAAGTATTATTATCATCATCATCATCATCACCACCACCACCACCACTACCACACAGCAGACAAGATAACTACGCTGGATTTTGTATTACAAATCACTAGCTGAAAGCTTCCCAAGCATTTAGAACTATGTGATGTATCGGCAAATTATGCAAGCAGATCCCAGTAAGGTGGCTTTCTGCAGCTGACTGATGGTGACTTTGTCAACTCCCAATTTCTTCTAAATATTCGCTTAGCTCTTTGGGCACCGTACCCAACATGCCGATTATCACTGGGACCACCTGTACCGGTTTATGCCAGAGTATCTGAAGTTCAATTTTCAGACCCTGATATCGGGTAATTTTTTCAAGTTGTTTCTCAGTAACTCTACTATCACCTGGTATAGCAATATCAATTATCCACATTATTATTAGTAGTATTGTTGTTGTTCTTGTTCTTCTTCTTCTTGTTGTTATTATTGATGTTATTAATGTTATTGTTAATGTTACAGCAGGCAGGCCCAAAGAAACTCACCAAATCAATGCGCCTACCCTAGTGCGACTTATTAGGCTAAGCAAAAGGATTTCAGTCAATATTGTACTAGATTTTTGATTTGATTTGTGTTGGGGAGGTGGGCAATCTCCTATATCTACTGGTATTCTACTTGAAACCGTTATGAACTATCTTCACAAAGCGCCAGATTTAACCTTAGTGCAAGGCATACCTCCCACTCCCCATGCATTACCTCATCTCTGCTAATAAGTTCATTGGAGAAAGTCAGACCTGGCATCAGTCCTCTCTTCTTGAGCCAAAATATAGCTGCAAAAGCACCAGAGAAGAAAACTCCTTCAACCGAAGCAAAAGCAACCAGTCTCTCTCCTGTTTCAAAGATTTAAGAAACACAGCCAGTTAGTCATCCAGCTCACAATCCCTCTTCAAGCTGCAGAAAGTATGCTTTTAAAGCGACAGTTGTAAGGATGAATGACTGCGTACACTAGCAGTGAGGAACACACGGCCTTAGTGATGTCGTGGATCTACTCCCATCACCCACAGGCCCTCTAGGGAGGGTAGATGAGACACGGATTCCAATAATGCCTGAGAGGTCATAGATATCCCAGCCCCTGGCATTACATCAAGATCAAGCACCCCAACCAAACTGTAGCTCATTTCCCTTGCCCATACGAAGTTTTAATTAATGGGGGCCATATGTGTGTATGCAGACTGCAGACCAGATAATACCCAATCCTGCAATAAGGAAACCATCTTGCATGCAATCACTCTGCAGATCCCAGACTTGATCTGTAAAGAGAACACTTCTGAGGTTGGTAAAACAAGTACCCAACTTGCTGAGGGGGCAATGTGTAGCCAATGTGTATAAATCTTAAATCTGTGTGGGGAATGTTCACCATTCCTGACGAGACATCAATGCAAGTGGAGTCAGTAACTGCTAGATCCCAACAATATCTGGACAGTTGCAGGTTTCTCACCCTCATCTCAAAAGAAAGCCTGAATATTTTCCGTACACATATACAGGTTCCAAGACTCTATCCTGGATAAAAACCAAGTTCCCAGGTTTATGACATCTGTTGCTTAACCCCCACACGTGTGGCAAGTTTTTCTGGAGAGAAGAACATATATATATATATATATATATATATATGCCTCTAGAATGATGAGGCTCTAGTTTCAGGCTCACTAAACACAGATACCAGGCTTAATTACACGATCACCACTGCATATTCTGAAACTTAGACCCACATCCAGCATCCTTCCAAAATGCCAAATGTGGAAAAAGAGAGGAACCCGAGCTTGCAAGTGGGGACCGGGGGGGGGGGAATTCTCCCAATTCTTCCTGCATTATGACCTTTCCCTTCTTACGTCCACAAAGAAGGAGAACAAGGAGGAAGGCTGAACCAGGGCACCCCCCTGGAAATCAAGGGCTTCCTCAATGGCACACCTCAGGCTTTCCTTAACTCTTCCTACCAAATGAGGTGCAAAGGCAAGACGCACACACTGCAATTACAGTGTACACATGACTGGAGGGCCTCTCCTCTGGCCCTTGCCTTCCTGCAGATGGATGAAAACCAGGGTATCCTCTGAAGACAAGTGGCTCTACAGAACTGCTGGAGAGTTCAACAGTTAGGCATCTGGATGCACAACCAGAGGGTGGGAGTCTGGTTTCCCATGGTGTCTCTTTTGACAGGGTCTGGAGTTGATGAACCATACAGTCCCTCCCAGCCTTGCCATTCTACGATTATCCTCCTCCTCATCCGGTTATTCCTGTCTCTCACTGTCCACTGCACAAACTCTCTGTTTTCAGACACGATGTGAAACAGAAGGAAGCCGGAGAGACGTGATTGGTGGGCTATGTCATTCTCTTAGGACCATCAAGAAAAACTTCATGATGGTTACAGCTGTTTGGCAGTGGAATATGCTGCCATGGAGGGTGGTGGAGTCTCCTTCTTTGGAGGTTTTTAAGCAGAGTCTGGATGGCCATCTGTCAGGAGTCCTGTGGTGGGGGTTCCTGCATGGCAGGAGATTGGACTGGATGGCCCTTGAGGTCTCTTCCAACTCTATGATTCTCTGATTCTAAGCAACACATTCATTCTCCACTTGAAGAATCCATATCTGCTTCAATCAAAAGTTCAAAGCCTAATCAACCTATGTGCCATGCACCCTCTCTGTATAAAGGCAATGCATTTGGGCTCACAGCAACTCTGTGTTACCTAAAGCATATGCATAATAAATACACTGCCCAGACATCACTTACCAAAAGTGGTTTCCCTGTCTTTTGTCCACTTCAGTGCCCAGTCTGCTTTCTTCCTGACACATGGCATTGTTTCAATAGCATTAAATAAAAAGTCCCTGAAAATCAAACCAAATGACAATAAATGAGTAGGGTGAGTATCATAGCAATGAATAGATGGTATAGATACCAACTTCCCGGGGTCAGAAGGCCTTGTGGAACCCACTGAGGGCCACACTGCTATAAAATTCCCTAATGCTGCAATTATTGCCCAAATGTGGCACGTGTAGCAGATCTGTATGGTGCAGAAAAGTATCCAAGTGCTCTCTAATTTCCCAGATGGTGATCTCTGGGAGCTCACAGAGCAAAATAATCTCACAGGGTTGGAAGAAGGTTTTATGGAGGGCAAGGCTGTGTGCTGCCCACTCCAGATGTACAGACACATCCATACATGCATGCCCGGCGCTTCCATTAAGGCGAACTAGGCAGCTGCTTAGAGCGCCGAAATGGAGAGAGGGCACTGGCAGGATGCTGCAAGCCACCGTCCGGGAGCCCAGCAGGGCGAGTTTCTCCCTGCACAGCCGGCACTTGGCCGGCCAGCCTTCGCCCAAGCATCTCCAGCAAAAAGAATGGCCGCACAACACGGTCACCGGGTCCCACAGGACCAAGCGGCAAGCGGGGCAGAGGAAAACCTCCATGGCTTCGGCCACGGCGGAAGGCAGGCAGGCAGGCAAGCGAGGAGGCGAGCTGGCTGGCAGACGGCCCAGCGGGCGAGCCGGGCTGGGAGCAGAGAAGTGGCTACTACAGCGAGCCTCCCGGGGCGACGGGCAAAAGGCAAACTCTGCCTAAGGAGACAGGCATTGAGCTGAGATTGAGGGGAGGCGGAGAGAGAGAGAGAGAGAGAGAGAGAGATGGGTCCCCAGGAACAGCCAAGCCAGCGGCCTCTGGGCTACTCTCCCCTCCCGCAGGGCTTGGGGAACACTTTTATAAGCAACTGAGGTGAACCTTCCTTCTTGTTGTGATTTCGAGGAGAC
>JAHTLZ010000204.1:21821747-21854565 GCA_023846285.1 Phrynocephalus versicolor | reverse complement strand
ATAAATAAATAAATAAATAAATAAATAAATAAATAAATAAATAAATAAAATTAAGCTCACAAGTCTTTTCATACATTTTTCATACCCTAGTTTAGGGTGGGGGGCAAGAATAATAGTTGATGCCATTGTTAGACAATTGCTTATCTGTCCAAATCAAACAGAAAGTAGGATCTGATCTACTTCTGCCTACTCCATTGTGCATTTCTAAGTTCTTCCTTTTTAATTTTACTTCTAAAACTATTTCAGAAGATAGTATCTTGAAAGCCACAATGAACTATACAAAGCAATACATTGAAGTAACCCTCATCTTCATTCTTTCTTGTAACAGTGGGGCATAATGCAATAAAATCAATGACTCCTTTGGACGTCATGGAACACACATACCATATACACTCCTGGCTATAACTCACCTCTTCTGCTGTCCAGAAGGAAGCTTGAGCTTGCTTGTACATTTTCCATATGTCCGGATAATGGATAGGGAAGATGACAAATCGACCAGGGTTTTTTCGTAAGATGGGCTCCTGATCAGATTCTGTGCCATTTTCAATACTATCAGAGGATGACTTCTAAAAAAAGAACTACAAGTCATAAAGTGTGTGGACTTGCACTAGCTGCTTTGCAAACACAGAGACCCCACAATATGTCTGTGAAGATTCTCAGTCATCTAGGTGAATTTATCTGGAAGTTGAGTTATGGCAACAGGACTTCTTTTTCTTGCGAGATAGGAAGGTTTCCCTGCTCATCCAAACAGCTTCATCACTCTGAATACAGCTAGTGCAAGTCCTCCTCAGCTCTGACCTCTAGCACTGTCAAGTTCCAGACAGACCCCACAAGTGACTATTTACTTCTTACTCGGTTTCGCCTACAGTGGGGATGATAACAAACCCCTCTTGCGCTTATCCCTCGATCATCGGATGTGTCTTAGTTTACTCTTTACTCGGAAGAAAATGTTGAAGGACAAAAGGCCATGCTCCCAAAAGTATTGCGCGCGTGGGGGCTGCAATTTGGCCTCTGAAAGCGCCCCCGGCAGGCGCGTCACCAGACCTTACATCCAGGCCATTGTGTGCTCAGGATCGCGCAGCCCTCCTCAGGCCCGATCCTACCCTCTTGCGCTTGGCAACACCTCTGGCGTTCAATGGGGCTGACCCTCCAAGACGCGGCGCGCCGGTAACTTTAGCCCCAGGCCCCTCCCGCTCCTTCGCGTTTCCGCCGGTGCAGCCGCCTATCTATCTATCAGTCAATGGCGTGGCGCTGACTCCCAAGTCGACCGCCTGGGCGCACCCGCTACACCGGCTCCTGGCATCAGTCCCCCCACCCCGCTTTAGTCCGGCGACATCGCGGCGCGCGCTCACCGGGTCGCCCTTCGGCCTAGCGGCACCGCACGACGTAGCAGAGCCCCGGGGCTCCTCCTCCATAGCGCACGGCAAGCCGCGCGTCCCCGAGGCGTCCAGGAAGAGCAACCGCTTCGGAGGAGGCCTGAGCCCGGCGGCGGCGGCAGCGGCGGCGGCGGCGGCAGAAGCCACTGCTGCTGCTGCTACTACTGCTCCTCCTCCTCCTCCTCCTCCTCCTCTTTCTCCAGGAGGCGGGACTGTTGGGGGGTCAGTGAGTCGCTCAGTTGCAGCAGGAACGGTAGGGCCCCCGCGGCGCCTTGCAGATTTAATTGACTTCTTCTCGTCTGGAGGTGCCTGAGGTGCAGTGAGGAACGGACCGCCGGAATCGTCACGAATGCCAGTGCCTAAAACTGTGCCTTCACACTGGCAGGAGACAACAAGCGGGCGCCATTTGAGGGCAGCTGCTTTTTGACGTTGCAAAAGGACGCCCCGCTTTATTTGCGTTATCACTGTTGTCTTTTTGCTCCAAGAAAGAGGTAGGGACACTTTCAGGATTGTGCGTCTCGAGTATCAACCTGGGTTAGACCTTGGAGTCAGAACACTTTCGGTCTTCAATGGCTTGGGAAAACTCCAGATTTGAAACCCCTAGAAGGCTGTGGGCACTTAAATGTATCAGCACAGTGACTAACATTGGGGAGGGGGATCTTGCTACATTTTCGCCTACAGTACTGCAAACTAAATAAAAGATTGGAGCAGAATAGAGTATATTACTACTTCATCACGCACTGCAGAGAACTCCCAAGCTGAAGGATATTTTAGAAAGCATATTTTAAATTTAAATTTTATTTAACATTTATAAATTTATGTTTAAAATTATATGTACTGTACTGTATAAAATTATGTATAGCGAAGGTATTGTCTTCCTCATTACTAAATCAAGAAGCCGGTATCAAGCTGAACGCAGTATACAGAATTACCAGATATAAGAGAATTAGGTGAATTCAATGGAGGGCAAGACTTCCAGTGACCTTTAGGCACAAGGCTACAGTGTGTAACAAGAATAAAAAATAGCAACACTTTTTAATGATACAGTAAGAACAGCAGTGAAGCAGAATAGCTGCCCTTGTACCATGGTTTGTGGGCTTCAAGTTCTATGGGAGATAGGATAAAGGTGGAAACTGCACTTCCACCTAATTTTGTAGTCTTCTGAAACATTCTACTGAGCTGAGGCTTTCCCTTGTGAGTATTTTTAAGAGAAATATACATTTTTAGGATTTTTTTTACTTTCACAAAACTGCTTACACAACATTAAAGAAATTCCAATGGATTCAATATATACCAAGGATTCTTAGGCCATTATAAACTATAAAATGTTGCATTTGCTGGCTGTAATTCACAACTGTATTTCATTAACTACCCAGCCTCATTGGTAATCATTTCCATGTTGTTCTCCTTTAACCCTATTGCTGTTGCTGTTGTTCAGTCATTCAGTCATGTCCAACTCTTTGTGACCCCATGGTTCATAGCACGCCAGGCCCTCCTGTCTTCCACTGCCTCCCGGAGTTTGGTCAAATCCCTATCGGTTGCATCAATGATACCACCCAACCATCTAATTCTCTGCCGTCCCTTTCTTTTGCTTTCAATCTTTCTCAACATCAGGGACTTTTCCAAGGAGTCCTCTCTCCTCATGAGGTGACCAAAGTACTGGAGCCCCAGCTTCAAAATCTGTCCAACCAGTTAATATTCAGGGTTGATTTCTTTCAGGATGGATAGGTTCGATCTCCTTGCAGTCCAGGGGACTCTCACCTAGCACCACAGTTCAAGCATCAATTCTGCAGCAATCAGCCTTCTTTATAGTCCATCTCTCACTTTCATACTGGAAAAACCATAGCTTTGAATATCCGGACCTTTGTTGGCAAAGAGATGTCTCTGCTCTTTAAGATGCTGCCTAGGTTTGCCACAGCTTTCCTCCTAAAAAGCAGGCGTCTTTTAATTTCATTGCTGCAGTCACTACCTGCAGTGATCAAGGAGCCCAAGAAAATAAACTCTGTCATTGCCTCCATTTCTTCCCCTTCTATTTGGCAGGAGGTAATGGGCTATGATATTAGCTTTTTTATGTTGAGCTTCAGCCCATTTTTTCACTCTCCTCTTTCACCCTCATTAAGAGGTTCTTCAATTCCTCCTCACTTTCTGCTATCAGAGTAGTATCATCTGCGTATCTGAGGTTGATATTTCTTCCGGCAGTCTTTAATTCCGGTTTGTGATTCATCCAGTCCTGCCTTTCTCATGATGTGCTCAGCATTTAAGTTAAATAGGCAAGGTGGACAGTATAAACCTTGTTATACTCCTTTCCCAATTTTAATCCAATCAGTTGTTCCGTATCTAGTTCTGACTTGCTGCTTGTCCTACATACAGATTTCGTAGGAGACAGATAAGGTGGTCAGGCACTCCCGTTCCTTTAAGAACTTGCCATAGTTTGTTGTGGTCCACACAAAGGCTTTGGCATAATCAATGAAGCAGAAGTAGATGTTTTTCCGGAACTCTCTAGCTTTCTCCATAATCCAGCGCATATTGGCAATTTGATCTCTAGTTCCTCTGCCCCTTCGAAATCCAGCTAGACCGATCTTTTCCAGTCCTCTGGCCACTGCTGGGTTTTCCAAATTTCGTGGCATATTGCGTGCAACACCTTTACAGCACCCTCGTTTAAAATTTTAAATAGTTCAAGTGGAATCCCATCACCTCGAATTGCTTTGTTGTTTGCAATGCTTTCTAAGGCCCACTTCACTTCACTTTCCAGGATGTCTGCCTTGAAGTCAGCAACTACACTATCTTGGTTATCAGGGACATCCAGATTTTTCTGATATAATTCCTCCGTTTATTCTTGCCATTTCTTCTTGATGTCATCCGCTTCTGTTAGCTCTCTACCATTTTTATCCTTTATCATATCCATCTTTGCATGACATGCCCCTTTAATATCTCTAATTTTCTTTCATAGATCTCTAATTTTTCCTTTTCTATTGTTTTCCTCTATTTCTTTGCACTATTTGTTCAAGAAGTCAATCCTGTCTCCTTGCTGTTCTTTGGAAGTCTGCATTCAGTTTTCTGTATCTTTCCCTTTCTCCCTTGAATTGTGTCCCTTCAATTCTCTATTTGTAGACCCTCGTTGGACAACCTCTTTGCTTTCTTACACTTTCTGTTCTTTGGGATGGTTTTCATTGCTGCCTCCTGTACAATGTTAAAAGCCTCCATCCATAGTTCTTCAGGCGTTCTGTCCACCAAATCTAGTTCCTTAAATCTATTCACCTGCACTGTGTATTCATAAGGGATTTGACTTTAGCCTTTCCCCTGCTTCGTTTGGAATTCCAAGGCCAAACTTTGCAGTTATTCCTTTTATCGCTTGACTCCCTACTTTAGCATTCCAATCCCCTATGATGAGAAGAACATTTTCTTTGGTATCAGATCTAGAAGTTGTAAATCTTCATAGAATAGGTCAGTCTCAGAGGCCTGTGTCGGTAGTTGGTGCATAAGCTTAGATTACTGTGATGTTGAAAGGGCTTTCTTGGAATCGTACCAAAATCATTCTATCATTTTTGAGGTTGTATCCCAGTACAGCTTATCCCACTTTTTTTTTTACTATAGAGGGCTACTCCATTTCTTCTATGGGATTCTTGCCCACAGTAGTAGATGTGACAGGCATCTGAACTGAATTCACCCATTCCTGTCCATCTAAGTTCGCTGATGCCCAAGATGTCAATGTTTATTCTTACCCTGGTTCATAGATCTCATATTCCAGGTTCCTATGTAGTATATTTCTTTGCAGCATTGGACTTTCCTTTTCTTCCAGGCACATCTACAGCTGGGCGTCCTTTCAGCTTTGGCCCAGCCACTTCATTAGCTCTGGAGCTACTTGTACTCGTCCCCTGCTCTTCCTCAGTAGCATGTTGGTTGCTCTCCGACCTGAGGGGCTCATATTCCAGTGTCACATCTTTTAGCCTTTTGGTTCTGTCCATGGAGTTTTCTTGGCAGGGATACTGGAATAGCTTGCCAGTTCCTACTCCAGGTGGACAACATTTAGTCAAACTTTCCACGATGACCTATGGAATAGCTTGTAGCTTCTCTGAGTTACCCAAGCCCCTTCGCCACGACAAGGTAGCGATCCACTGAAGGAACCCTAAAGCCAGGATTAATTAAACCATCAGTCATTGTCAATTAATTTATTAAATGGGGTCTTTGACAGGTGTGAAAGGCCACATCATCAACTACAGTGGTACATCTACTTAAGAATTTAATCCATTCCAAATGCATGCTCTTAAGTTGAACAACTCTTAAGTAGAGGTACCATCTTTTAAAAATTGAAATAAATAAATAAAATGAAAAAATGTAAGTAGAGCAAACCACATCTAAAATTTGTAAGGTGGCAGTTAAAACACCAACAGTTTTGCACTTTTAAGTCAAATTGCTTTTTTTAAGTAGAGCCGCTCTTAAGTAGAGGTACCACTGTACAGTACTTGTGCCTATGAAACAATCAGTCTCTATTTTAAGGCCATATGTAACAGTATATTTGCCATGCACGCTCATGTCTAAAGTGGATATGTCTATGGCAGCTCACATTAAAATATAGCAGTTAGAGGTGCCACCATTTTTTTTCTTTTTCTTTTTCGTTCCTACCTGACATGAATTTATACTTTTTTAAAAAAATTAGTAGGATATTTTTGCGAACTCAAAGATTCAAATCATACTGACAAGTCAAAAATAACTATATGAAATGTTCCAGTTGCATTCAATTTCTACGCTGCTCAGATTACTTCTTCAAAATAGAATTTGGTCTATTATAGGAACAACAATGATAGGTTATTGTAGTTTCCCCCTTAATTAGGGTTACAAGTGAGAAAGTTTGATCAACCCCACCTGGATAGTTTTGACAGACATTAAAATAATATATAAAATGTCTCTATCTTGGTGGGTGCATATTATATACCATCAAGTTGGAGCTGACTTACCCTGAAAGCCCTATTATGGTTACTGTCAAGTGAGACATTAAGGAGTGCTTTTGCCAGTTGTAACTCTCCACTGAGTTTCCATGGCTGAGCATGTGCTTGCATGCAGGTCTGTTACATCCTAGTCTGTCACTCTATCCGCACCAATCCATTGGGTAGTTTCCCATGACCTGCCTTAAACATACTTACTTAGCAAATCAGAATACAGTATGTTCTTTTGTTTAAACATTTACCTTGCATCTACAAAGTCATATGGAGTTTAAATTGCATTTTTATAAATCCACAGAAGTATGTAATACTGTATGTGCTTATTTAAAAATCTGAGGCTTCATTTAATATTTGCTTCAAACTCTATGGGAGTGTAGACTTGATTTATAGAAGTGAACATCTGTGAGTGCACAACAAGAGAATGCAGCCCACAAACAGGCTGTAGTTGCTATCTTTTCCTCCAGTTCATGTTTGCATGGGTTACGTGGTGGACAGCTGTCTACTACACACCCAATGATCCCCACTGTAAAATGATTCCCATTACTCTATCATGCATACTATTCTGAGAATTGTAGTTCTGTGAGATACTTTGAGAGACTTGCAGTTTAGGAGAGAGTATTAGAATGCTCTATACCCAAGAATTCTGAATACATTACTGTACTTTCAAAACGACGATCCAAAGACTCTGTAGATGGAGTCGTATCAATGAAAATATCAAATGCTAGTTCATGGCTAATAAACAGGATAAAGCAATATATCTATGTTTTAACTTCACAAGTTCAGTAATTTCTGAGGAACAGACTTACAAACAAAACTCAGTTTCAGGAAAAGTTGTACAATCAATACTGCAGGACAACAGGCATAATTACTTTTTTAAAAGAAACCATTGTTCTCTACACTCGCTTCAAGATTTAAGTGTTCAACATACTACTAAAGCTTTCCTATTGACTTTTCTTTTAATCTACCATACATTTAAAAGAAACTAACTTAAGTCAGACAGCAGTGCAGTGTACAATTTTAATAAACATTTCTTATTAAAAGCTTGATACTGTTCAAATATACAGAGAAAAGCTATTTATATAGCTACATATACATCTGGAGTAAATGACAGCATAAATCGTTCTAGCTTTCCCCTTCAATTAAGAGTATCAGCAAAGCATTGCTTATGTTTGTGCACGCATATGTATATGTGTGAATGTTATTGTTCAGCTACTGTACAGGGCTTGTTAACTGCTATTAATCCTGCTGTGACTGTTGTAAAACAGCTACGTTATAAACAGAATTATACATATAACGTATGGATATGCTATATATACACACAGGTTATATATATAAAACAGTAATTTACAATATACATAGCCTTTCATAAGAGGGCTCTGAAGGAAATTAACAGCATTAATCCTCAACACCTCTGTGAGGTAGGTAGCTATCAGTATTTTACAGGCTGTAAGAGGCTGAGAGACATTATGAAAGTTGCCATTAACCAGTAACGGATTCCGAAAGAGAATCCAAAACTTAACGTCCACTGAACACATCGAGAGAAACTCCATTCTGACCCCTAGAAGGGTTGCCACTGGGGACATGAATCATTTCATCAAAACATGCAGGGAGAAAAACTATTTTCAAGAAAGCATCTGCTGTTATTTTTTTTAAAAAAGAACTCTACAAGTCTGGCATATTCAGCTTTAAGAGAACAGTTTTTAAGAATCTCTACTATATGGATGTCCTTGTGCTCTAGAAAGTTCCCCAATCAATGCCTGCCACAGAGCTCGGTTTCCTACAGAAGCAGGCCACTGTATCATGAAGCTAAGGCAGAGAAAGGCGCAAAGATTTTTGGCAAGGGAAGTTTAAGAGGAATGGTCCACTTTGGCAGAAATTCAGGCAAATCCTCCCTGATGTGCAATTTCCCCCATGCCAATAACCCCCTGCACGAGAAGATGAAGGATAATAAAGCCATCATTGGAGAATTAAATTCCTGACTAATGTCTATTATGAATTGGTGAACATGCAATGATGCCGAGTAGTCTTCTTTCATAAATGTCAATATTCAACAGAATAAGAGCCTGGTATACTGGAATTAACCCAATGCTCCTAAAATGAGCACTTATTTTAAAAAAAAGCACTCTGTACACACAATATATATTTGGCAATATATTTTTTGTGCTGACTGAACAAGCTAATTGTCCTCCATCCACAGAGCCTGTTGAAAACAAGTGAGTTTGCTAAGCCCAGGCAACTACAGGTTCTCTGCTAACGGTAAAATGTGGGGTGAAGTGCTTCTGCTTTGTGATTGCCACTTACTAAATTTAGAGGGGATTGTGAGCCACTGTGGTGTGTTGTGATAACTAAAAATATACAGGCTATGTAAATAAAAACTAGTGTTTCTTCAGGATGACTTTGTACTTTGTCTGTAATTTATTAAAAACTGTAACAAGATACTTAAAAAAGGCTAGATACAAAAGTAGTTAAGCTGCTCACGAACATTAAATTTCTTCAAAATGTACCTTCAAATAATCATGATCTTATAAACATTTTACAGTTCTCAGGTAGTGCCTAGGCTGAAAATGTAAACAGCTTGAGACACTGCAGAACAAGTGTCCAGGTTTGAGTTGGACGTGGAACAAGACTGACTGCTCAAGGAAAGAGGGATACAAAAATGTTGATTGTGAAGGACTAAATACTGTGCATTGGTTTCTTTCTTATGTACAAAAAGATCCTCAATAAGGTATACAGATTACATGCAAAACATCAGTGGTGGTATTTCGTGTACCAGAGTCCAATGCAAATAGACAAAAATTGCAGCGGCAGTGGTTTTTGTAAGCAAATGTGAATGATTTCAACTCGTAGCTCTAACTGGCAAGAACTTTTTATAAGTTCAATATACATGATGCACAACTGCAGCCAACCACAAAATTAAACACAATTTTTTTTAAAAAAAGTTAAAATAAAACACAGAACATACTTCATCTTTTATTTTAAAGTTCCCTACTCCCTCTATACAAGGACCTTTGCTGAAACACTTTCCACAAAGGCAGCAGTGAATTTTTTTTAAAGAACAATTTATATATTTCCCCCTCCCACAAAGAGCTAAATCACAGTGTAATTCATATTGTTCTGCCGTCATCTTTGGCTGGAGTTTGACCGAGACACTGACAACCAGCAAATGGATACAGTCTTAACATTGCTAGTGCTTCCTAGGCTTTTGGGTTGCAAACGGGAATGTTGCATTTCATCATTGCAGTACCAGCAGGGGGAGTATGACAGCATTGCCTTTCATAAACTTTTATAGACAAATGGAAAACTCTACCAAAAATTTAGCTACTAATAATTACATTGCAATACGTATTTTATACTCTACACAAAACCAAAATTTTTGGTCTTAATGGCGAGTAACAATTTCTGTTTGAGAATCTGTTTAGAAGAATAAAGTGGGACGTAAAGGCGGGAAATGCACGTATTAGCCGTAGGAAGGTGTTGGTCATCGGGTGGTCTTATTGTGATCGATGGCATAGGCTGAAATCCTTCTTCACTAGCAGGCAAGGAAGGACTGGATGTCCAGAAGTAAACCTTAAGAGACCAAGGAAAAGAAATCTGTCATCCTCTTCAATAAACACACCCACAATGCCTCTAGCATCCACTTATGTCCCATTTTTCACCAGCATCTAAGCGCCCACGGGCTATAACCATCCTCAGGAGGACAGTTTACCATTCAATGGGGACTCAATCCTCCATTTTGGGGACTGAGGAAATATCTTCTTAAGTAACAGGGAGCTCAAGACAGCACAGGGTACAGAAGGCCAGGGCATCCCTAATCCTGATTTAGTTGCTCACTTTACAACTTCAAGGAATATAGAAAAACAGAGCTTTGACAGCAAGTGATTATTATGTTGTTGTTTTAAACAAATCAGTATACAGTACATTCTGTAGACTGTAAAGGCAGGGATCAGCAATGTGAGATCCACAGGCACAATGTCCCACGGTTTCCCCATTCAATGCCCTTAAAAATTTCTGCTGCTTCCAAATACTTTTCCATAACCCCAGGTTTCATTTTTGTTTGTAATCTGCAAGCACACACATTTTTCCCTATTAGCTGTATATGAGGAACTCTAAGCAACCACTTCTAGCTTTTCTTTTTCTAGCCATTCTCAAAAATTAAAAGCTTAATTCCAAATGAGGAAAGCTGTTCATTCCTCTCCTTCTGTATACAGACCTCGCACTGCACCATAAATGAATTAGTTAAAAGGAAAGCATCCTTGATGTATTCTCAAAAGCTTTCACAGCCAGGATCTGATGTCTGTTGTGGGTTTTTCGGCCTGTTTGGCCGTGTTCTGGAAGTTCCAGAAGACAGCCAAACAGTCCGAAAAACCCACAATAACCATGGAAACATCCTCACTCCACACTTGAAAAGATAATCTATCAGGTATGAACTAACTCTGACTGAGAAAGAATACTTACTAGATCTTGCCTTTCAGTCATACTCATTTTTTCAACTATGGACCAAAACCAACGCTTGAACTGCAGAAGCTTCTCAGCATTTTCTCCTGTTGAAAAGTGAAATAAATAAAAACGAGAGCAACGGTTCATTTATCAAGTGTATCTAATGAAATATTCTGGTTGTTCAAAAGGTAACAATTCTGTGTTAAAAGTATTCATAAAACAACAGGAAAGAGATACTACTGAACTATTTTCAGCAAATCATAAAATATTTATCCACTACTGTTTCTGTTAAACAATGGTCAGGTGTTCCTTTATAGGAAAAAAAAATACCCAGCACATCTGAGAAGTCTGGAAGTTACGTCAGGGCAAGTGGACTTCTTTTCTTGAGAGATCAAAACATTTTGCTACTCATCCAAGCAGTTTCATCATGAAGCTGCCTGGATGAATAGTGAAACCTTTTGATCTCTAAGTTCAGTTTCCATGACTCATCTTCCAGATAAACCCACCTGAATGATTGAGAATCTTCACAGACACATTTGAGAAAGTACTGGTAGGGAGGAATAAAGAGGGTACCATTTCTAATTTGGTAGGAAGGCTAACAACAGTAACACAAGAGATTCCATCTGGGGGCACCATCCAAATGTTTTATGACCAGACTAAATTATGCTGGCAGAAGGGATTTTTGCATTCCATGCAGCTTTTCATGTGTCACGTATGTTTTCCAGTGGGTAGGAACATAGCAAACCGGAGTTAGAAGAGAAGGGAAAGAAAAAGAAAACTCTGCTCCTAAAACGTTCAACATGGTACTATATACTTAAGAAAATTCGTTCACTCAGCCACATTATCCCAATAACTTGGATACAAGGAGACTTAGAAGAAAGTTGAAAAAGCATAGAAAATTAAAATACAGTACTGTACAAATATGGAAATGAAGAAACCAGAATACTACTATTACTGTGCAATAAATAATAAGAGCATTATACCTGATTCATCATTGAAAGAAGTAAAGCTAATCAGCATCTGCACATTTACTTCACCACAGCCATTTACTAAAAGCCTGAAATCTTCTGCCGTCAAGTCTTCTAATGAATTCTTTGGAAGTACATCCAGCAAACCTTTCCTCATTGCCTGAAAAGGCCATAATATAAACTGTAATTTCAACACTAACAAGAAATATGCAGTAGCTGATTGCTACACAGTGGAAAGGGTTAATTTCTAGGCAATTTCTAGCCAGAGTACACAATTCTGTTTGCCATGGCAAGCATTCTCCTTGTCAAGCAGAATGAAAGAAACGTCCATTGTTTCCCAACCACTATGCTGTATTTGGAAGGTAAGTGTGTTACCAAGTTGGAAAGGAATTATCACACTCTATTACAGTACAACCCCCCTTATCCTGTAGTTTGTAGAGGGGAGGGAGGAGTTAGAACGTTTTTTTCATGGTGTTTTGAAGCCAATCTGGACATTTTTTTATTTGGACTTGGAAAGAAAGAGAGCTAGCTTTTATTAATCTTTGCACTGCCTTTCTTTGCACTTTGGGTGGGAAAAGGCTGTGCTAGGCTTGCTGTTTTCATGCTTATGTTTCTCTGTTTGGATTTCTTTTCTCCTTTGCACTGGGCTAGGCTTGCTTGTTTCATTTCTCTGTGTTTGCACTGCACTGCGTGCGGGGGGTGGGGGGTGCAGCACTTCATGCCTTTAGAGGGCTCTTTATAAAGAGGTCTGGAACACACACACCCCAGCTTTTTTGCCTTTTTCCAGACCTCTGGAATGGATCAATAGGTTTCCCATTCATTTCAATGGAAAACTGCATTGTTCCGGATAATGCATTGCCTTGGAGAGCGAATTAAATTCATTATCCAAGGTACCACTGTATTTTAGAACATCTTGATAGGGAATAGAAATAGATCGACAGAGAGTTGTTTGATGCATCATTACAGAAGACTGTTGTCTCTCTGAAAACTAGTATGAATGATATTACTTCCCTTCCTCTTAAACCTCACCACATAAACACCCCTGTCAACCATTATTTACCTTTGCAACTCTATGAGCTTTAGAAAACCTGCTCTCTGTTTAACTGTATTAAGATATAGTACAATTCTATACAAATTATGCATCCTTAGGGCCTTTCTATTATATCAAGCCCAGAAAAGAATTTCATGTCACTTACATGTAGAGGCTGTTCTGCAACTACTAACATTCTGTGTTCTGCATACTTCCGGACATATTCATAAACATTTTGAGGAGTGACTGGTATATTTACACCATTGGCAATAAGTTCCACCTAGAAGAACAACCAGAATATTACAATGAAGCAGATTTCTTTTAAAAAGATATTAAAAGATTCACAACATTCACTTAATAGAAATGTATTTTCAAAGTAAAATTCTGTTAATCCCTGTTAGTTTATGAAGCCTCTTACTGTACTTAAATTACTGAGGTGCTAATTTCTGTAACAGGAAAGGCAGCGACTGATTCTGAGCGAGTAGAACTAAACTGTAGTTTGTGCTTACCTGCCCTCCACCTTCCTCTTTGCATAGATCTATTGCAAATGCCAAATCCATTGCTGCAAATACAGCATCAGCATCTGAACTCTGGGAAGCGAGGATAAGCTGACGCAAGCTCTCGTACATAACCGCATCAAAAAAAGCAAAATCATGCCAGTTAACCTGAAAATCAAGTACAAGTATGAAACTTTGCTTTTTGAGGGTTTTAAAAAAAATCATCTCACTACATAGGTTCACTCTCCTGAGCACTGTATTGCATGGAACTTGTACAAATAGTGCCTCATCTTGAGGACTCCCCAATGAAAAGAAACAAACTGGACAGGGTAGTTCAAATGTAATGATCCCAGAGCAATAAAATAATAACTGTGTGATGTCAAGTGATTTCTGGCTTCTTAGGATTTCCTAGGAATAGACCACCCAGAAGTTGTTTATCATGCATCTCTCCTGGTCATGCTTTAGGACAATGGTTCCCAACCTTGGCTAATGCAAGGTGTTCTTAGACTGGTATTCCCAGAAGCCTTAACCATCAGCTTTGCTGGCTGAGGTTTCTGGGAGTTGCAGTCCAAGAACACCTGGGTTACCCAAGGTTGGGATCGACTGGTCCAGGATACTGCAGCTTGCCCACAGCTGCAGAGGATGCCTCTTTTCCCAGCAGGAACAGTGGGGAATTGTGCTCCCAACCCTTGGCTTTGCAGCCAGATATTCCCACTCAGTAAGAGAGAGAAAGCTATGTGGCCACTATATATATTCTGTCCTCTCCTCTCCCCCAAACATGGTGCTGATAGCAAGGCTTGTTTAAATTACATTTTAAACCAGAAAAGTATGATTCAAGCAACCTGTACTAGTTTCAGTGTTACATATCAGAGAACTCCTGAGTGATTTCCCACTTGGGTGGGTTGGGGTGGGGGGAAGCAGTACCTTACTGAAAGTAGGACAGATACTTTACATTGACAGCTGTATGGCATAAGGGCAAGATTGATGTAATCCGTCCCAACGTTTTAGAATTAGGTAAGCAATATTGATTAAACCACATTGAAGCCCTACATTTACTGTGGTGTATTTATCAAACTTTGGAAAAGTTATCTTTTGGACTATCACTCCCATAATCCTTCAATTAACATGGGCACAGGAGTTGTAACAGACCAGCGATGGCGAACCTTTTAGAGACCGAGTGCCCAAACTGCAATTCAAAACTTACTAATTATTTGCAAAGTGTCGATACAGCAATTTAACCTGAATTCAGGTAGCTGTGATGGGATGATGCCAGGTGCCCACAGAAAGGGCTCTGAGTGACACCTTTGGCACCGTGCCATAGGTTCGCCAACGCTGTAATAGACAGTGAAGGAAGTTGACAAGGGAAAAAATGATTCATTTGAAATATGGAGATGGAAGAGGTTTGCCGAGACCCTGGGAGAACAAAAAGGCAAACAAGTGGATTCTACAGCAAATCAAGTTAATTTCTGAAGGGGCAAAAATGACAAAACTGTGGCTGACATACTTCAGTCACCTCATGAAATGGCACGATTCTTTTTAATAAGGGGAGGGGAAGGAACGACAGGCTGCACTTGATGATCCACAGGGGTTTCCCCCTGCCAGCTCTGCAGTTCTAAGATGATGATGAGATGACCTGACTCCATAAAGGAAGTTACAGACCTGAGTTTATAGGAGGAGGTGAACAGGGCTGATGAAGACAGGACATTTTGGAGTATACACATTCATAGAATCACCGTTAAATTAGAGGTGATTTGACAACATAATAACACAACACAGCAGTTGTATATCAAGAAAAAAAAAAACCAAAAAACCCTCCCCCCCCCCCAAAAAAATTTTTTGTAAAGCTGGGACTCTGTCTTTCTCTTTATCTATATATTTATATATATATATATATATACATGTATTTATTTACCTTTCTACCCAAAAGAACTTTTATGACATGCCGATTTAATGTGATGGGACACAGTTCATTCTGTAACAAGCACAACCCAAGAATTCTGAAAAACAGTAGAGAAAGTAACATTTTAAAAGACAATGGCTAATAACAAGTCAAAAGAACAGTATAAAACAAACAAGAAGTCCACTCTACAGTACTTCCAATTTTAACTGAAGTTCTGAGCCTGGCGTTTTACTTTCTTTATGTCAATTGCCTTCTTAACTATCTTTTAACAGTTTTTTTTTGCAAAATATACAAATTAAGGGAAAAACCTTACCTGCCAATATTTCTGAAACAATTTAATCTAGCTTCTGTGTTTTTGCCAGGCCTTGGTGTATAAAAACCACGCTTTCCAGGCTGATAGAATAGTGGTGCATTGTCATCGCCATCATCTGTATCATCCAACTCCATGTCCACAACACTGCGACTAGATCCATGCCGCTTTCTATTTTCCTTTTGGAGAAATACGAAATTTAAAAGGATGTTTTCCTGTGGGCCTATTAAGAACTAAATCAAACCTACAAGCACTGACAAAGTGATTGCAATGCTAATATCAAGGCAGTGAAACCATTTATTTTAAGTGTACGCTTAGAACTTTAGTTTTAGATGTAGTCCTTTAAAGCAAAGAACTCTAGGAGTTAAGTCAGAAGATGAGGAGTAGACTTATGGTGATGTGATCCATATTTTTACCCTCCCCCACAAACCAGAAATATATATTCATGAGTGAGTTGAGAGAACCTTGAAAGAATGTCATATGTCAGACTCACTCCCAGTGAGTAAGGCAACAAATCACATGAACAGGCCCCACTTGCCAACTTCTCACTTCGTCACATAATACGGTCTTCTTCATCTTATCCCATGTGTACTCCTACCAACTAAACGAGGACTGTGCACTCAGGGGTGGCCTGAGTGCCAAATCTGAGCATAGAAATTATAAGGCAAGTCATACATGTTGTAAAAAAAGAGTTACCACCTATTCCATTAATAAAATCAAATACAAGTTCAAAGTGGGACCTGCAACACAATATTGTGTCCTCAAACACTCTTTGTGTAGAGTTTCTGCCTCTTATGCTCTTTTCTAGCATACATCTCCCTTGGATGTTTTTAAGATATTTTCCCTTCCCTTTTAAGGGTTTTTCTCCATTGCATGTTTTGTTTTTGTTTGTTTGTTTTCTCCTTATGTCTCCATCCTGTGGATGGATAAGAATCATGGGCCAGTGTAACTATCCTTATACCAGACAAAATAAATATTCTTGGTGAACCCATTTTATCCTTCAGGTAGTTCATGATATTTTCCATATACCTGCACTTTAACCCCAAACAAAGCAAGGAATAGTTTAAAAAGGTATCTTACTTGTACTTTATCAGAAGAATCCAACAAACCAAGGTCTAAGATACTGTCCGCTCCATTTTCCCTTTGAACAGAAGTGGGTGGGGAGAAAATCAGAATCAAATGTAACAATAAGGCAGCTGAAGAGGGCGGCAGTCGATAGAAAATGCACCACACCCATGTCTCCCACTCAATCGAACCCATCTTTCTTCCACTGAAGTCAAGGTAGCAGACTTGTGGGGTGGCAGAGCCAAGAATAGGGCTTCCCCAGAAGATCTTAAGATCCAAGGAGGAAAGGGAAGATACAGTCAGATAGCCTGGACCCAAGCTCTAGAGAGCTTTATTTAGGTCATAACTAGCACTTTGAATCGGGTCAGAAATGGGCCGGCAGCCAGTGACGCTATTGTAACAGGGGAGTTCTGTGCTCCAAGAATACTCCCAAAGTGGTCAATTTAGGTAACTACTTTGTCTGGCATTTTACACTAAAATGTTATAAATTCTGTAAAAACTAGGCTTCTAAAACAATTTTGTTAGCTGAACAAGATATAATTTAAGGAGACCCATAGAACATTTATTATTTGATGTCCTTAATCCAATGTTATGCTGCTGGGGAAGTACAATTTTTGCTCCATTTCAGTACCTCCTGAAAACTGGTCCTTATCCTTGAAGATTTCCTAGCCCCTGGACAGGAGGTCTTTTTTTTTGGGGGGGGGGGTGTACAATGGGGAAAGGGATCATTTTCTCTCAATTCCACTGAAAGTGTATGTTCTGCTAGCAAAGTCCACTATTTGATCCCTGATGCTGATTCCTGAGATAAATTCAGTTGTTAGTTCAGTCAATAGAAGTGAATAAATATTACATTTCTGTCACCCTTGATCAATTTATTTTGTTTTTAATACATATTTCATTTATTTTAGATTTTGTTTTCATTGTTTCTCAGGATTATTTTTTCATCATTTCCTTTAAGTAAATATTAAACTGATTTGACAGTCCAACTGATTTAATTCCAACAGCACTCTTACTACACTCTACATAACATCAGACTAAAATGACAAAATGGTAACTCCTCAATGCTAAACTCTACTTAATATTAGCAAGGTCTGACTTTGTAAGGAATTGTGAAACTGCAATAAATGAAGCGTAATTGATTATTTTTCACAGAGATGCAGCAAACAGAGAATTTCTTTTTACCTATGTATTTATATTATTTTTATTGGACGTTCAATTTAAAGCCACATTAAAATCTCACGTTAAATCATGAAATACACAGCTTATTCTTTCACTACTTAACCCTGTTATGTATTTCAGCAATATCATGTGGAATGGGTAAGTGTTAGCCGAAAGGGGCAGAAGAAGCTAAAATTTTAATCTTTCCTAATGCAGAGAAATTCTGAGAAGGAGACATTATGCATATTAACATTTAACCCCCTAGCACAAATACATTTTTTCAAAGTTCCCCTGGGGAGAAACTTATAATATTAGATTCACTAATATTAAATTACCTTCCATGTGCAATAATCAGTTCCATAGCTTCATCCACCCTTGCCCGAAGAGAATCTTCACTGGCTAACAAGAGAAGCAACTGAGCTGGGGATAATTCCAACAGCATGCCTGTGATCTTGCTGGCAAATGCCTGAAAATAAACAATGATATTTCCAACCTTTTCTAACTGTTTCATAATTATGGGTTGAGAACACCTCATCTAGTCTACATCCAGAGCCTTATACATGAAATGTTCAGATGCTTGTGGGCATCCTATCTGATAAAATAATGGGTAGGAACCTGGTCATTTGCTAGCTAGTTCTATCCTGCGACTAACTGGTGTGGGCTGGTATCATGTTCGTAAAAGCATCTGCTCAGCCAGTTTTCCACGGTTATTTTCTGATTTGCAGGACAACCTTGTAACACTTTCTTCCCAATGCACTGCAACCTCCATGAAGATCACCCCAGGAAAATTGGCTTTACATAAGGTGGATGTCTAGATACACACAAACACACACAACTGTTTTTGGAAGCAGTGGAAGCTTTAAAAGAGGGCAACCCACACTTTCTCACACACATACTTGAGAAAGATCCAGAGCAGCCACCCACTTTTGCCTTAGTCACCCAGTGCCAGATTATACAACTGCAATGGGTAAAAGTGTACGAAGTATGTGTGAGCCCCCTAATATGTACTAGATGAACACGACACATCAATTGTCACTGCATGAGACAGAGGAATGTGCTAGGCTTACAGGCTGCATTGCTTGTACACGGGGGTAAAGCCTTTCACCCAAGGCCTGTCGATGTGCCGGAAGAGGATCCGGGTCGTCACTTGGATTCCCTTCTGATGCAGGTCGAAATGGTCTGGTATCAATTGACAGCTGCCTCCTAAAGTCCCTTAAAAAAATAACACTTCATCAGACATTGTCTTTGTTCTGGCCAAGGACGTAGGTAAAGTGTGCTGTGGGCGATATTCCAGGATTGAAAGCTTGTTCTGCTGTGTTGTGTTGGTGTATCAATATAATAGCAACTCCTTGAATTACTTTAAGGCAGGGGTGCCCAAACTTTTTGTAAGGAGGGCCAGATTTTGTGGCTGAGAATGTGTCAGGGGCTGACTGCTCCCTGACCCTGCCACCCCACTGCAAGCGGCACCCACTGACCCCTTGCAACCCCCCCTGCAGGAAGGAATGCGGGGACCAAGGGAGGTGGAAACCAAGAGAGGAAGGAAGGAAGGTGGGGAACAAGGAAGGGAGGGAGGGAGGGAGGTGGGGACCAAGGGAGGGAAGGAGGAAGGAAGGAAGGTGGGGACCAAAGGAAGCACAGGGAGCCGTGGCCATAGGTCGCCGCTTGGAAGAGGTGATCTGTGCGACCTTGAACCCCCCTCCCCAAGCTCCCCAGTGGTGGCGACAGCTCGCTCGGCAGCCCACCCCAAAGCTTCTTGGTGGTGGCAGAGGCCCACTGGCATGCCCACCCCCACACTTTCCCCTGCGATGCCAGTGGCGGCAGACCGCCTATCTGCCCAAGTTTCCCAGCGGTGTCAGTGTTGGCAGAAGATTTTTTTAAAAAAAATACATGGGACAAAGGGGGGGGGAGGGTCAGGCCAGCCAGTGCGGGCCACTCAGAATGGCCTGACAGGCCGGATTTGGCCCCCGGGCCGGACTTTGGGCAGGCCTGCTTTAAGGCTTTGGTTCTGAGCAGCATGTTTTTAGAAAGTAAAACCTTGTCTATTAGCAAAATAACATACAGAATCCTATTTCAGCCAGTGTTTGATTGAAATGTACCTGTTAAAAGAAAAGGAAAAAAAGAACGACTTACCTATCTCTGTCTCTCCGAGAACCAGTTCGCAACCCACTACTATTTCTCCTCATTTCTCTCTCTCGCTCCCTCTCCCGATCTCTCTCCCCTCTATTCCGCAATCTCTGCATCAGACCTGAAGGAAAAAGGTTCACTGGTTAAAAATGACTTCTGGTGTGGTGTCATTTCAATCAAGTCATAAAACTGGAAGTCTCTACAATGAGGGAGGAGAACAGGAGAACTGACCTTCAAATCTCAGTTCCAGATTTGGAAAATTTATCATAACTTTTTCCTTCAAATTAAATCCTTGCCCCCTATTTATTTTGGTACATTCTTAGATATTTTTAAAAAGTCATACAGTATATTCAAGGGACAAAAATTTAAACTGCAACGATGAACCTTTTCTTTGGTTGCACCACCTGGGCCCACTTTCCCAACCTGCGACACTCCAGTCATTTTAGACTGCAACTCTCATAACTCTTAACTAACACTGCTAAAAGCTAGGAATGCTAGGAGTTGTCTCTTAACCATGCATGCATAAACAAACAAACAAACAAACAAACAAACAAACAAACAAACAAACATGCAGCACAGGCTATACTTATATTAGGCCACTGAAAAAAATTAAGTAGATTTCAATAGTAACATGCACCTTCCTTGGGCTGTTTCACAAAGATTCTTGGCATGGTTGTTGTTCATGCTAGGCAAGCCTTCTTGAGCAGCATCCAAACAAGTTTGTGGCAAGGATGGTGGAAATTCCTCCTCGATACCTCAGAATCTATGTCCCATTTCTGCTAACAAACATCACCCAGCAGTTTGCATCTCCCTCCTCTCCCACTAGATTCTTCCTTTGAAGCTCAGGAGCTTCTGTTTGGTTTCAGGGTGGGGGTGGAGACACCCTAGCTCCATTGCAGGCCTCCATCAGAGCTGGGACGGCAATTTAGTTTAACTACCAGGAAAGGCAAATTTTGGTAAAGTCACAATCATATTAGCTGGTGGATGTTTCCTTTAGTGTGCAGCCTGCTTTTGCATTTGTTTGGGGTTTGTTGGTTTTTTGAGGGGACCACTGGCCTACTACTGTTTTTTTAGTATAGGAAATTGCAGTTCAAATAGGCCAATTTGAATCAATAGCACATATGTAGGGTCTGATGCACAAAATGTTCCAGTGATTCAATGGACCTACGCTAGTGGTACTCACTATGCTAAGCAATAGGATTTTGGCCAGTGGTAATTATGCAAGTGTTGTAGTAACTGCTTCAAGGGATTTACTACAGCTCATGTTAGCAACTAGATTTAGGCCATTGGGTATTGATACACACAGGTAGGCTTCAGCATCCTGAGATTCTCATTTTGGCAGCTGTAAAATGTAGATCTATCATCTTTACAGCTGTCCGTGCAAGCTTGAAGAAGCACATGAGCAATGTAAGATCTGCCACAATTTCTTACCCGTTCTCTAAGTATTTAGAGAATCATGTTGGAGTTCATGTAGGTACGTACTTGTATGTGTCCCTTTGTTGGCATTTTGAATACAATCTAGATTTGGCAGTTTTTCATTTGACAAAAAGGCTTGTGCAATGGCAGTATAAAAGCTCCGTGCTACACCACTGCCTTCTCCTGGTTCATCCTTAAATGTCACCTTCACTCTGTGGACAGCCATTGGAGTTGTAGCACATCTGCGACCAAAATGATTGTTCAGCTGTCTCATTGTTTGCTGGATTAGAAGATCTCTATCCCGATCAACCTAGCAGACATGTTAGAAAAACAGCTTAGGCCTCTGAGGAAACATCCAGGAAATACAAAAATGTAAATTTTATATATCTTCATTATTCCATCTAGCAAGATCCCTTGGCAGAGGTGTGGGATTCTTGTACTAAACTCTGATAAGGTGAATTCTTACATCCTAGCCATAACATCTCTCTTTGCATAATGGCATGAGAAAATCATTCATCATGCTTATAAATCCCACTTTCATCAAACAGAAGGCTCAAACAGGGCCTGAAAGTTCCTTAAGTTGCTACGGAACTGATGTTGAATTTTGTCGTCACATCCTTCTAATTCATCTTCCTAAAAATGAGATGTGAAATGGTAAAAAGGCAGTAGCACAATAAAATTTTGTAAGAGCACTTTATAATGCCTTCATCTCTATTGTTTCCCTATATGCCTAAATTAACTTGTACAAGAGAGAGAGAGAAAGATATTAAACTAATATCAGGGATTTAAAACTGAACAGTACCTCTAATGTTAAATCTCTAGACTGCTGATTTCTCAATTTTTCCATTTCTCGGCGGAATTTCGACTCCTTTACTTCAAATCCACCTAACTCAGTCAAAATCTACAAAGAGAAGTGATGTATTAATCATAAAGAAAGACTTCATATTGGTTCAAGAACAAGTCTATAGTATGAACAGCCTTTGAAGAAAAAGATACTTCATACCGATCCAGGTTCTGCTCCTACATCTTCCATAAACACTCTGCCAAATAACTCTAGAGAAAGACGCCAACGGCCAAGCAACATGTCGTGAGAAATAACCATTCCCATAAAACTACACTGAGGCCTGTGAGAGAGCAAACAAAACCGGTCAAGGGAGTGAAATGTCTTTAACATAGTGAATGCAGAGATTGTCAGGTAGATCTTTATTTAGGGAAAGAAGTAAAAAAAAGTCTCTCTGCAGTACCCATTAAAATAATCTTAATTTAATATTAGATTAGATTAGATTTAGTGACATAAATATGTTGGACCCTTGCTGCTACAATTCAGAAACCAAAGCACAATGATTAACAAGACAGATATTACTGCTACCACCAAATCAGAAAAATGATGAAAATCTCTTTTTAGCTATTCTCTCATTTCTATTACCACCACCCTTTTTCAGAGTCTGCTGTCCATTCCAAGCAGTGAACTGTAGCCACTGACACCCTAGGACTTGCAGTAGTATGGATAAAAAAATCCAAGGAGTTTTCTCCTGCAACTGTTGGTCTTGATGTATTTATTATCTTTCCTTACCACCCCAAGATGTAGCATGTGAATTGGGGAGGAAATGAGATGAACGAGGAACCAAAAAAAACTGTGGAGTAAATCAGTCCTCCTCCACTGCATTGATGCTGCACAGTTACAGAGGAATGGAAGAGTTTCTCTTTGTACCTGTTGGGAAGATCTAGTACTAACTTGCAGAAAGTACAGACAGGCCTCTGCAATGCCACAATACACACCCTACAAATTGCAAGGGACAGCCAGTAGCAACTGTACAGAATGACTCTAGTCACTGGTGTTTTTGCTCCTTCTCGACTTTCACTGAGGATGGGCAAACAACTACTGAGTTAATTGTCTAGAGACCAGACTGAGCAACTGCCAAGCAGTCCTGAAAAGGATACCTAAATAATTAAGCCGCATCTTTTACTGACTGTCTGAGAGAGGAAATGAGGCAGCCAAAATTTCCTTCTTTTTTAGGCCACCAAGGATAGAAACTGCTGGAGAAGTTGTGAAAGAGAGAAATAGAGATCTGTGGTTTGCCACAGAGAGTGGAAGGGAGGGACAAAGGACATTGTGGTCCATGTAAAATCAGGCCAAGGGTCCCACGTGGTCTGTGGCCTCCCCTCCCCTGTGATAAAGCAGTAAGGTTTTACGTAGTGGTACCTGAAGGATGTTAGTGGTGGACCTTCACTTTCTGTCAGTCCAATCTCTGCCAGCAAACTGCTTTTCAATTGTGCTGCAAGATCATGAGCTGATGGCCCTGGTTTTGAACTCTCTGATTCTTCCGAAGGCACATTCTGTTCTTCTTCCTTTTTCTGTCGATTCTGCATGCTCATAACATTTTTTAAATTGGCTGCATAAGACATTTTGGTTGGAAGAACCTAAACAAGGAGACAATCAAACAGCTTTGTAAAAACAACGTCAAGGTACGTCTAAGTAAGCAAACAATTTCAAACACATTGCAATATGACATTGTGGTTTTTAGACTCAACCTAAAACTAGCTGTACCAAGATGCTTAGGTTAAGTTAATTAGTCCCTTGCAAAAATATTCCATGGAATCAAGTATCACTGTTGTTGAGAATTATTTTCATCTCTAACTTGAAGGGGGGGGGAATGGAAATGCATAACGTATGATAAACCCTTCAGCAAGGTATGCCGAAGAGAGGTGAAAGAACTCTGAGATGAAAGCACTCCAACAAATCAATCCAGAATTTGACAGATCTGCTGTTATGTACATCAGGACCATGGGGAATTGGTTCCAAGCTGCTGCCTCACGGATGCTGAAAAATGTGGAACGTTATTTTATCAGCAAATACTATACATGGCATGATCTTTGGCTCCATCTAGTGGCCAGTTCTGGTAATTTCATCGTTAAAATATATATATTGAGTGTTTTCCTTTTAATATTTTAATATTTCCAGACCGCAGATAAGTGCATCGGCAGATACTGATCAAGTAGATAAGGGAGCCCTTCTATACAGAATCTGTTTCTTCTTTTCTGTTCTAATTTTGCTAGCATATCGTTTTAGTATCATACAGCAAGATTAAAATAAACAGTGAAAATATTTATTCATAAGCAGCACTCACTCTTACAATTTAACAAATATATTTATTTTCTAATCACATTTAGGCAATATTTGCTTGTTCATCAGAAGCAGGGAGTCACTACGTATGCCTCCTGATTCCTCGAATTTGCTGGGACTGTTTTCTCATGCAACTCTTTCCAAAGTACAACAGAAGCATCATGGTTATTTCCTGCTCCTTCAATAAGGCCAAGGTTCTAAAAAGGGGCGGGAAAACTATTAACTGTGGTGCATGGGGAAAAGTGATGCACTAAGTGCCTTGCCCTCCTTTTTGACAGGACAGAACTATATGGAGAAAGGGGGGTGGAGGGAGGGAGAAGGAGAGGGAGAGGAAAGGTTGCAGAATCGTGACATGCAGCTCAATAGTTCGTACCTCAAGACAGTTTCTATCCACGGTCACTTCCATTAAACACTTTCCACTATTGGCAGAGGATGAATAAAGACCTTGACTTGGTCGACCAAACAGATCTTCCTTTCTAGCATTTGGCTAAAAAAAACAATAGTCATCCTGGTGTAATCATTCTTGAGTTAACAGAGATTCAGATATAAGATGGCTGATCACTTACCCATGGCGGATGCTGATATACACATCTCCTCCACTCTTCAGCGAGAATTTCCCTTCCACTTTCATGCTCCATACCATGATTAAGACACAAATCGGCACTAACCTTAACCACAAGCAACAGCAACCAGGATTTGAAACCATCATTTGAAGCCAGCTTCAAAGCCGTGGCTAACAACAAACTTTGATTGACATTATTAATAGGAAAAAAAACCTCTTAAGACCCTGCCACAGATGTCGTGATTTTTCATATCAACATTCCCTAGCAAATGCTAGGGAATTGCTGCTGTTTCTGTCAGCCATGAGACAGAAACAGCAGCCACACATACAACTTGTTTGTGGCCCAAAACACAATCCATCTATGTTGGAAATTTGCTTCAGGGTAAACGTGACCTAATTTAGCCCATGAAACACAAGCAAGACATTATTTACCTGAAAACAATAATCTCAACCCCCATACATCCAGGTGGGCTATTAATTCTGCTATGTGGCCTAGAGCCACCATTTCTGCATGCCAACTTTGTACAGAGAGCCATACAATCAATATATACAATCAAAAGATTGTTGGGAGAAATGGTGAGCTGAAGGACAATGAGTAGCCACTGCCTGGTCCAACTTCCGGCTTGCAGTGGAATGATAAGATAACCCAAGGAGCAACAACCACTCAAGGTGGTTTTACCATTTTGTAAATAATGCAAGATATTTTGCTTCACTTGTATTAAAAAGAGCTAATTAAGGTATTTGGTCAGCTTGTTTGCTTTGCATTAAAGAAGCAATAATATTTGCTTGCTATTATCTGAAAACCAGACTAGTGTTATGCTTCCACAACTCTGAAGTAATGAATAAATGGACTGAACCACCCACTGTCTGTACCAGCAGTAATTAAGAATTAGGTGTTATATGTTGCCTTAACTCACATTACCTGTAACAAATGGGGCTGGTCTGCCAGAGGAATAGCCTCTGCTAGAGGAACTTCAAAGGGATTGGGGGGGATGCAGCCAAGAAATGTCATGGAGTCTGATCGTCTGAAGAATGGGTGATTTTGGCCAGTTTCAGCTGGGAGAGAGTCCTCGTCCTTATCATTAAGTGTAGCACCTAGAACGCAGAAATGCATAGGGATAAATAAATGGGTCCTCAAAAAAGTGACCTGACATTCATTAACAGATCAGTATTCTGCACCAAGAAGATGAGAAAGTTCTTAGCAAAATTAGCGCAATTGATGTGTACTCATGTCACCACTATGCATCTTGTTTCGCCTCAAGATTTGAGGTTCTCTATTAATTCTCTTTATGTCATATCTACCTTCCTATCAAACACATTCTGGGAGGAACGCAAAACATTTCCTAAACTTGAGGGGGCTGGTTTGAGCACACACAGGATTCTGCTATAAAGGTTATGAAGCGGCATACTGACAGAGTTCCATTCCATTCAACATTTGATATGAGTAAGGACAGAGCTTGCCAGCTAATCTGCTCCTATAGCCACAAGTAAAAGTCAATGGTGGAAAGGAAGGCTATTAAAAAGTTGGCAATAGGAGGCTGTTCTGAGCCTGTGAAGGCACAAGAATTTGAGCTTAAGCTCTGGCCTCATCATTGTGCAGCATCAGGGAGGATACACCCCTCTAAATCCTAGCCCCTGCCCAACCCTATAAACTGGAATAGTATTAAATGTGGCCTACTTTACGTTTGTTTGGATAGCTAGCAAAAGGAGAGAACACTACAAATTAACACTGCTATACAAAGAGTAGCAAAACATTTAGAAACCACCTCACTTCATTACCTCTCAGTTCATTCACACTGGTTTATTATACAGTGGTGCCTCGACTTATGGCTGCTTTGAGAACTGAATAATTCGACTTAGGAACACTGCTCTTTGCTCCGCATGACATGCTCCAATCTGTCAAAGTCACCTGTCATGGGAGCGGAGAGCAGTGTTTGCTGTCCATCACCACCACCACCTCCTTCTTGGTTGCTTCCATCTCTGCAAAAGAGATCAAAGTAACCAAGGAGGAAGAGGTGGCCAGCATGCCTCTCTTCCAAACCATCTGGGCTGGCTGAAGTTGCATCGTTCCCAGGGAACGATGCAACTTCAGCCAGCCTGAGCACCTTGCAAGGGAAGTGCTTACCTCCAGGTTACCCGGAGGTAACCACTTCCCTTGCAAGATGCTCAGGCTACACGAAGATTGCAGGGACCATGGATCTTCCGCCAGCCCAGGCACCTTGCACAGCAAGCAGCGGCGACAGATCGCCACCGCTGCTTCCCTTACAAGTCTCCTGGGCTGTGTGAAGATCAATGGCTCCATGCTCTGCCCACCAATTTGGTGAACAGAGCATCTTCGCGCAGCCAGGGAGGCTTGCAAGGGAAGCGGTGGTGGTGATCCACTGCTGCCACTTGCCTTCCAAACTGCCCAGGCAGGGCGAACATGCATCCGTCCCAGGAGATCCCTGGGACGGATGCATCTTCCCACAGCTTGGGCACCTTGGAAGGGAAGTGCTAACCTCTGGGTAAACGTTTATCCAGAGGTAAGCGATTCCCTTCCAAGGCGCCCGGCTTCTTCCTCAATGAAGGATAGCTGAAGGCTGCTCTCTGCACACACACACCACCCAAGCTGATTTTGACAGGTCCAACCTGTCAAAGTCAGCTTTCTGGAAGGACTGTGGAAAGCAGCCTTTGGCTGCCCTTGATTGAGGAGGGTTGCAACAGCCTTCTCATAGGAATGCATTGAAAGCCTATTAATCTGTTCCCTCCAGAATGGATTAATTAATTTTCAATGCATTCCTATGGGAAACCACAGTTCGACTTACAGCTTGATCGACTTCCGAAGATGCCTTCGGAATGGATTAATATGATAAGTCGAGGTACCACTATATCTATTTTGGTCTTCCATTTTTCTCTACTTCTTTCATTTCTCATTCCCTTCTCTTGTCATCAGCCTTCCCCACATCTCTTTCTTCATCCAGCCTTTTAACATTCTCTCTTTCCTGTCCACTTCCTTCAATGCGAACTTCAGCAATGGATGAGCCATGTACAGTTCATAGCCAGAGTCATCCCTCCTTTCAGATACTGAGGATGATGCATTGTAGGAGTTCAGATGCACACACAACTGTCTATAGGCAACGCTCTTGGTAGATCCCATCACTCTACTTCTAACCACAATACAACTGGAGGGATGCAATGTGTATTTTTTCTGGGGTACCAATTCTATTCCTATTATTGGTGGGTTTTTGGGGGCATCTAAGCTACATCAAGATTGAACCTCTGGTTCAGATGAGGTCAGGAGCAGAAACACGTGGCCTAGTTGCATGCAATACGATGATGCCGCAAGTAAATTACAATTACCAATGAGGATCTAACCCAACCCATATCATTTTAGGGGAACTCTTGGGGAAAAACAACCATATTAATAAATCAACATGGCTGAAGAGAAGGACCTTGCCCTTTACTTTAAAAAAATCCAACAACCACCAATGGCTGACAATGGCTCTAGTCACTTGGGATTGAGACAAATACTCTGTTCACACACAATGAAATTCCACATAACATATCTCAAACATTCCAGATTTGAGCCAAGGTACTGAAAACAGTTTCAATACTGATAGCTAAAATACTGGATGAACCAGGGGTGGCAAACTCCTAGATTCTGCTGATGGCTCCCTACTTAAAACATTTTCCTCATTCAGAATGGTTAGTTATACTCTGCAGAGGCCATAAGGAGCAGTTTTTTCATTCTACATTATTTTACTTCACTTGATACATATTTTTATTTTTTATATATTTGCAACTAGAACTGTTCTAAGCCCAAAAATGTTTTTAATCAAAAGAAAATTGAAGGTTGCTTCCAGGTGTCACAGAAGTCCTCTCCTGGATCTACAGCAGACACTGTTGGGGATGTGGAGTGGCAAAAAAGCTAAGTGAACATGCCTTTTAGAAACTGTGAGGGACCTCTTCAAAGATTTAAAAAAATACAGTACGCGAATTATCAAATAATTCTAGCTGCCTTGGGCCCTTTCAGGGAGAAATGTGGATAGATAGATAGATAGATAGATAGATAGATAGATAGATAGATAGATATTTTTTTAATCCCCAAAACCACAGGTCAATGAGTTAAATCTTTACCCAACTCCTTAATCCCCCCAAACTGTATGAATACTAACTCTGATTTGTGTCATCATCATTTTCATGTTCGGAATCCTCATTGTCAAGACCAAGTTCCAAGATTTCCCGAGTCCTTTAAAAAAAGGGAATGCCAGATCATTTTAGGTACACAACTGTAAAGATGAGAAATGGTGACACTTTAAAACAAAAAAGGTCATTTAGAACATAATTGGGGCACTGTCAAATTAAATGCCCCGATAATTGCAGCCTAGCTGTCTAATAAATGCATATTTCTAGTCTGCAATACAGGACAACATAGGTAGAATAGAGTTTGGACCCTGTTGAGTTTTGACACTTCTGCTTCTTATGCATGAAGGTGTCTAATGACCCTCCGTGCAAGGAGAAATCAGTCTGTCTTGATGAAGACACGTGTGTGCACAACAGCAATACGTGTGCAAGCAGCAAATTCAGCACTGAAGCTACAAAGGATCTAAGTACCAAATATGTTTATTGGTATATGTTTATGCCACTTCTTTTTTCAACTCTTCCAATGGTTGTCCACTGAATGTTTTGAATACACTTTTAAGCCATTTAAAATGCTAAATAAATAACCTGCTGGTTAAATAAGAACATTAGGATCTCCAAAAGCCTGACAGAACATTGTTTCCAGTAGCTTCTGGAAGAAAAAGGAAGGAAGCAGAGGTGCCTTCCAAAGGAGGTCATCCCATTGCACCCCACGCCTTATTTATTCCTTGTACAGTAATACCTCGGATAACAAATTTTTCAGATAACAAATGGAAATTTCCAGGTACAGGACTGCCTCGGAGAGCGAATGTTCCCTATGGGCTGCCTCGGATAACAAATGTTTCATAATGCCTTGCAAAACAATGTGTACCCTGCATGCATTGCAGGATGCATAGTTTGTGAAGGGGTAGGAGGAGTTAGAGCATTTTTAATGGTGTTTTGGAGCCATTCTGGACATGTGTGCTGAGGGATTTGGGCCTTTCGAACTTGGTAAGATAGGGAGCTAGCTTTTATTAATCTTTGCACTGTTTTTCTTTGCATTTTTGGCTGGAAGAGGCTGGGGTAGTCTTGCTGGTTTCATTTCTCTGTGTTTGCAGTCTTTTTTCATTACTCTGCGGGCAAAAATGGGCTGGATTTTTCTTCCTGCTTATATTTGTTTGTTTGCATGTGGGTGGGAACAGGCTGGGAGTCTTCCTGGTTTCCATGTTTGCATTGCACTGGAGTGGGGTGTTCTTGGGGTGGGTGGGGGTGGGTGTGTTCCAGCACCGCAAGCCTTTAAAGTGCATTTTATAAACAGGCCTGGAAACCCCCACCCACAGTTTTGCCTTTTTTCGGACCTCCAGAACGGATTAAATCATTTCAATGGGAAACCATGTTTCGGATAAAAAAAAATTTGGATAACAAATTGCCTCTGAGAACGAATTAAATTTGTTATCCGAGGTACCACTGTATATGAAAACCTGACATCCATTAAAGACAAAAATGAGAAAATCTCAGGCTGTACCTGAGAACTTTATGCTGTAGAAGAATCACATATGGCAGTATTTTCTGAATCAATCTGGATGCAAGTCATTTAAAGTTCTCGAAAATATGTTATCCATGTCTCTCATATTTAAAAAACCAAAAGGTTCAAAAAGTGTGCAAAGGCAACCCAAGAGAACCTGGTTTCAAAATATTGTTTATCAGGCAACATGTTAAAAGTTAGTATGGTGGGAAAAGGAAGTTGGAAGTGGGGGGTCCCTGTTATATACATGCTGCTTCCTACATATAATTGTTAAGATATGCTACAAAGAAATAGATTGCAAAACATTCCTCCCATCTGGGAATTGGGGCTCTCTTGTTTTCTACCAAACAAGGAGCCCATGTGTTCAGGCAGGGTGCTTGCAGCTTTGATTCCCAGCCTGACATCCAGCTGCATAGTCAAACAAATGTTGTTAACTGTTAGATGGGAATTGCTGTAAATTAAGAAACTTCCATAGGCATACAACAGATGATGGCCCAAGTCCCATTGCTTAATGCAGTAAATTGCAACTAGAATAGGTCCATTAACCAATGAGGATTGATTTAAATGGGTTTACTCTAATTGCAACTTACTTTAGGCCTATCTGAATCAAAAGAACTTATAGAGGAGTTGATTTACCAAACCCCTATTGAATAAATGGCCGTACAACACACTGCAATTTACTACACGGAGGAACAGGAATCTAGCCAGTGTCTACAGAAAGTTCTTAATGGCAACTTTCATCTAAACGCTATGCTGCTTGTGTAACTGTGCCACAAGAGCTCAGCCACTGTGATGGATTTAATGTTGCCCAAGACATAGGCCTCAAGTTTCTTATTTTTCAATTCTCAGAAAGTCTGTGAATTATCTGAGGTAAAATTTAACACTATTATTTGCCGCCCAGAGACCTATGAGTAGTGGGAGGCATATAAGTTGTATAAATAAATAAATAAAATAAATAAATTTCATAAGACCCATTTCTTTATGTCTGGCACATCCACCCACCCCATTACATTCAAAACATGCACAAAACAAGCACTTAAAATCAGTCTTCCAATCACTCATCTCCCTTCCCCCTGCCTTGTTTTAGTATCTTGCCTTAGGAGATAACCTTCTCAAAAGTTTGTGCATTTTGATATTCCTCTGCACTTTTGTGGCGGGACTACAGACCCCCTTCCCCAGTTTATAAATTAATATTATGAGAAAGATGCACCATCTCCGAGTGAATAGACAGCTAATTTCCGTTATGCAGTTGGCTTCTGTACCTTTTCCGTTCCAGCTGTGGTGTCTCCAAGGTTGTCTGCTGATTCATTGCTTTAATCCAATAAATAAGTGCTTGAAAAACATATGCTACATGTTTCAATGAGCAGACGTCCAAGACGGGTAACACATCTGAATGTTCGTCATTGTGAGAGCGCATCAAGGAAAGGGCATAATTTAAGAAGTCCCCTCTTGCAGACATCATGCCCTGACGAGCACTGAGCAATGTAGCACGCCTATAATAATAAAGTAGATACATGTACGGCTGTAATGTGTTTTTGGTATGAAATTATAATTTATTTAGCTGGGGGGAGGGATTCTTTTTGTACCTTCTACCCTCTAAAGTTCTTAAACTAGCTTCCTCTCGAGCAGTCATCCTCTCTCTTCTGGTTGAGTTCTGTGATGCATGAAGGGGGTGGTTTGGGTGTCCTGGGTCTCCAGCGGAGGCAAGTGCAGAACCATAACGGAGCTGAGCTTCAGTAGAATCCATAATGCTCACCATCCAATTCCAGGTTGGAATAAGTTTTTCTTCAACATAGTTCTAAATAAACATGATTATATCAATTATATCATTCAATACATTGTTCAAACAAAATCTATTTAATGTCATAAGGACTCTGACCAATTTCTACCTCTATAATTACCTAACTTATTGGAAATGCTTAATATATAGCCTTTTTCAAGTTGGCGAAATCAGAACAGCCATTTTGTTCACAAATACCCGGCTGAAATCCCGTTGCTTAGTGTATTAAGTCACAACTAGAGTAGGTCTGCTGAATTAATGAAATTTAAAGAAGAGCTGATCCACCAATTCTCCACTGATTCAACGTGTTTACTGTAATTATGATTTACTGTGTAATTGTAATTTATGATTTGTGTGTTTTAAATTTTTTAGTTATATTTGTACTTGGGATTAATTTTGTTTTACAATGTACAATGACAAGTTCTATCTATCTATCTATCTATCTATCTATCTATCTATCTATCTATCTATCTATCTATCTATCTATCTATCTATCTATCTATCTATC
>JAHTLZ010000204.1:21806170-21821737 GCA_023846285.1 Phrynocephalus versicolor | reverse complement strand
ATCTATCTTCACCAAGCAACAGGATTTCAACTCATGTCACAATACACAATTTAAATATTGTACTACATGCATTTTTACGCTACTGTATAGAATAAAAAAAAAAACAAGGAACACGTGTGAGAAAAAAGGAACACAGGATGAACTGTTCTGAACCTGCCACTTAATTTTCATGGCAACTGTCATCCCGTGCAAATGACAGAGGAGGTACTTGCTTACAGGACACTTGGAAAAATCGTCTCAAGTTTTTCGAAAACAAGATGGCAAAGGCCAACTCTTGTATTTTTAATACAGCCTTGTTACATCTGCTTATCTCAAACTTCTTTAAGTCTATAACCTCTACATATATCTCGTACAACAGTGGTTCCCAATCTTGGGGAACCCAGATGTACCTGGATTGAAACTCCCAGAAACCTTCCCCACTACTATGCTGGCTGAGGTTTCTAGGAATTGCAGTCCAAGAAAACTTGGGTTACTCAACCCTGGGAATGACTGTCTTACTTAAGATCCAGAACAAAGGATGGTCTTGTTTCCTCTGTGGAAGCATCACAGGCACAAGTGACAACCAAAACAAGTTGTTTTAACTAATGAAAATTCCTCCCCAACATTGTACCTTCTCTAAATTCAGGTAAGCACTCCCACTTGAAGCAGCATGCACACCAAATCTTTGGCCCCTCTCAATTATGTTGCACCTATTAAAAGCTAATCAAATTCAGCTAGGCTGAAAGGCTGAACTCCACTTAAAATTTCTGTAAATCTACTTCAGTGCAGGGGCATGCTTCCTTCCTCTGCCTCCTCATCTGAGTGGATGATCACCCAAGGAGGCAGGGACAAGGAAGCATGCTCCTGCCAGTGAGTGGGCGATCACCCAGAGGCAGGGAGGAGGAAAGTGTATGGCTCCCACACAATACTTCTGCAGACGGCACTCCACACTTCATGTCCATCTTTAATCAAAGGTCAAACAAAGTGGCCATTTGTTGTGAAAGAAATTATCACATACAGTGGACCCTTGTATAACAAACAGCTTGTATAACATAAAATTTGTACAACATAAAAAATTCCGGAGATAGGGGAAATTTGCTTAACATAATTGCCTATGGGGAGAATCCGTACAACATAAAAATGGGATCACTCTGTTTTCAATGCATTCCTATGGGAAATTTGCATAAAGGAAAATTTGCTTAACATAATTTCATTTGGAATGAATTGATTCCTTTATACAAGGTACCACTGTAATTTAAAAGATTGCATTACAGGTGTTTTCCTTTTTAAACTATCTAATTTAAGCATGTAAGTCAACATATTTTCATTGCTTCATACCTGCAAATTTACTGCATCTTGGTATGTCAGCTTCACTGCAGCTGGAATTTGGGAGTATACCAAATGATTGTACTTGGGAATCAGGCCCATGAGATCAGATATCTGCCGGATCACAATGCTGTATGCTCTCGCCAAACTGCTTGCTGATGTTAAATAGCTGCTAGCATTGCTGGCCTCAAGGGCTGCTGCTGCAGCTGCTGCACTTGTACTAATGGTGCCGCTCCGACGAAGATTGGATGGATCAATGTAAATTAAGCCAGCTGAACTTGCTAGAGAGGGAGAGGAGGGAGATATTCATTAGTAATCAGCAGTGTTCAGCATTATTCACCCCAAAGCAAAGTCAGATATCTTATCCAGTTTGGTCCACAAATGTGAGCAAACCTACAAAAAACTTCATATAACTGCTTATTATCAAAATTGTCAGGTTCACATAAACAGCTCATATACTTGCAATCCTCCAACAAAAATAAATGAAAAAATAAAGCAGTTCATAATAAATCAGAAATGACAAGACTCAACTGGGTACAACAGTAATTTTTGCAATACCTGCTGGCGCAGATGTACTAGATGGTGCAGTGCTGGTAGTCCTCTGATTCTGGGTGTTGCGTACTGCCCACTGCATTGAGCGAGGAGCCTGGGCAGCACCATTGGCATGGGAGCTGCTGGTCGTTCGCTCCAGAGGCTCATCTAACATAAAAGTTTCTTGCTCTATATCATCACTCTGACTGCTGCTGCTATCAGAATCACTGGTGTCATTTGACTGAGAGTCATCCTCAGAAAAAAAGGCTGGAACACTGCTAGCACCTATGGAATAAACATACATTCTAAAAATCATTTGCATTTCCTTCTGCAAATAAATGCCTGGAAGCAATTTAATGGTCTGTTAAATTGATTATCTTCACCGATTTTCAGTGGACCACAACCCTGGACTTCTAAAATATACTATTTTTATAAATGAAACTTTAAAAGACAAATCTTTTCCAGTCGTGATTTTTCCATGCTTTTAACATACTCATAAGAACATAAGAAGAGCCATGCTGGATCAGGCCAAAGGCCCATCTAGTCCAGCTTCCTGTACCTCACAGTGGCCCCACCAGATGCGTTTGGGAGTGCATGAGACTAGATATCTGTCTCCTGATACCACTCCCCTGCATCTGGCCCTTGAAGTACCCTGTTTTTTTTTTAAGCCTGAAGAATACACATCTCCATCATGGTTTGTAACCTGTGATGGACTTTTCCTCCAGGAATCTGTCCAATCCCCTTTTGAAGGCATCCAGGCCAGATGCCATCACCACATCCTGTGGCAGGGAGTTCCATAGACTTACAACGCGCTGGGTGAAAGAACATTTTCTTTTGTCAGTTTTTACTCTCCCAGCCCTCAGTTTGAGTGTATGTCCCCTAGTTCTGGTATTATGGGAGAGGGAGAAGAGCTTCCCTCTATCCACTTTACTCATACCCTGCATTATTTTGTATGTCTCAATCATATCCCCCCTCAAGCGCCTTTTTTCCAGACTAAAGAGGCCCAAATGTTTTAGCCTTTCTTCATAAGGGAGGTGCCCCAGCCCGGTAATCATTTTAGTCGCTCTCTTCTGCACGTTTTCCAGTTCCACTATGTCTTTCTTGAGATGCGGTGATCCTCAGAGGCTGTATCTGTATTGTTTGCACATCTCTTTTAAATATCTGTTTTGTATTTCCACTGTTAAGCACATGAAGATAAAGGGTGATAAAGAAAAATATTACCTGCTTCTGATCCTGCTGTAGCTGCAGTAACAACACTTCTGCGTCCACTAGCATTGTCCTGGTTGCTATGGTTACTCTCACTATCACTCTCAGTTTCTGCTGCTGCTAGTAGATCCAACTCCATATCACTTCCTATTATGACATGTATTAAATTTATGGAACTATGTTAATACAGCATTCTCTTCTTCACGAACCTGTTTTATGCTCTTCTACTGCTTACCACCATTTGTAGAAAGCAAAGCATTTTTCTCACCAGCCTCCTGTTTTTCGCAGCCACAAATGTAGCATGCTTTCACTAATAATATTAACAGACAACTACCTCTGTTACACAAAGCAAAAGGTTGTTCTGGTAAGCAAATATGTATATTTTATGGCTCTATCTGTGGCAAACTCTGCGGGCAGGGTCTAGATATTGTTCCCATGGACCTTCAATTGAAAAAATTCCAGGCAAAACTCAAAGAAAACAAAATAAAAGACAAAGACAGGTGGCACCTTAAAGACTATTATATTTTAATGTAAGCTTTCATGGATCAAGTCCATGAAATGTTCAATGAAATATATGAAATGTTCAATGAAATATAAGTTAAATACCAAATATTCACTGGCTGTTTGGTGGATGGTACATTTACATGCAGTGGTTTGGCCGGTGTTGTTTTGGGGCTAAGGTGTAAACATCCACTGCATTTTTTCGTTGTTGCCATATGCCCAATATCAGTAGAGCTTAGAAGCACACCGTGTACCTTGACCTAATACTGTTTTTCTGCTAACATAACTAATACTGTCAGCTAAATGGTGCTGGGAGGAAGCCTTCCCTTGCACACTCTTAATATTTGCCCTGGAGGGTTTAAACTTTCCATTTTCAAGTGGATTCAGTAGGCTTCAAAAGGGGAAGCAGGGAGAAAAGGTACAGTCGTGTGAACTGAATTTTGCTTGCGCAATAGTGACATCTCTCCATTATGTTTTCAATGGGTAAATAGACACATCCAAGCATACCGTCTTCATCGTGTTCATCATGCTGTCCTTCTGCTTCAGCATTCTCCTCGCCATGTTCTTCTTGTTCATCATGGTGGTCTTCCTCTCCAGCTACACCTTCAACTACTTCAACCTGAAACAAGAAATTTGTTACACTAAACAGCACGTTATGATATTTCAAAGACATCGAGTAAAATAAATGTGAATGTTGTGGATATTTTAAACATGCACTTTCTACTTTGCTGCGTGTTTGCAAATTAAAATCCTGACAACCTAAAGTAGAAGAATGACAACCCCAAGAAGGCAGTTAAAAAGCCTGCTGTCTGTGAAAGTGCTGGCAATGTTGTGCTGTTTTGCTAGGCATCCACACCATTCTGCTGCTAAAGGCTAATGTGAATTGTTTTTAGTGTATTATAATATTGAAGTTGTAAAGGTCCGGATATGCAATAGAACAGTGACATTAGTTCTATCCGTGCACAGTTCTATCAAATCAATTAAACTTCCAAACAGACATGCATTCTACAATAAATACAAAGCAATGTATTGAAAAGAATTAAGACAATAACCTCTTCCACATCTGCGGACACAATGTCATCTTGTTCTTCATCCCTACCACGAACTGGCTGAGACTGACTGATCCGTCTTTGCTGTGGATTCCTAATGATATAGGCAGACTGGGGCTGATTGGAGCTGCAAGAGAAAAGAATTTTAGAAGTACAAGGACACTGTATCAGAATTAACATAATCTATTTATTTATTCTTGATGCAAGGCAACATATTCAGGATGCAACAGAGAACACACAATCTCTCCAAATGTTCCTGAACTGCAATATCCATCAGTTCTAGTCAACACAGTTAACAGGATGGGATGATGAGATTAATAAACACAGTCAGGATGGAGGGGATGATGGAGAGGTTCCCAAACCCAATGAAGGGGTCAGAAAATAATCCAACTACATTGTCCTAAGAAAGCCTTCACTGTGAAAAAATGTTACTTTTAGATTACAATAAGAAATATGAAACATTACCATTTTCTCTTCTTTTTTCCCAGTTCCATACTACCATTACCATCTTTTCAGATAGTAGACACACTGGGTCCAGCTTTGAATTCTACTGAACACTATGATTCCCTTCTAACAATACACAAATATCCTAATATCATTCTGAATCAACGTTTACAATATTTTACCCCATCTTTCTCCTTAAGAAGGATACAAGGCAACTGGCTTCCATCATTCAGACAATATTTAAAACTAAAAACAATAAGTACACAAATAATAAAGGGGATCAAACATATAACACACTTAAAGATGGTAAACAAAAGCAACACCAAAATGCATTCAAAACAGCAAAGCGAAACAATCAATTAAAAAAACCAATCCAGGCAGCCAATCATTAAATATCCGATGTGTTACAGATAAGAAACAGGTGTTTTATTGTTGTTCATATAAAACTGCATACATCTTTGGCCATTGTATTTGCACATTACTGTGCCAAAGAGAAAATATTTACTTACATTTAAAAGAGCATACTTAAAAGAATATGTTACACAGTACAGTTACCTGCTGGACTGATCAGATGACGGTCGTGGGGGCAGTGGTTCCACTGAGAATAATTCTTCGCTGCCTTGCATAGCATCTATGCTCGTGCTTGCCAATGTAAAAGGTGCCGTAGGACGTGCAATACCCATTCTGACTGGGATAATGAGGGATTCGGCTACATTGCATAATTCCTCTACAGCATAAGGAAGCAAAGCTTGGAATACACGCTTACATTTTCCAATCGGTTGTGGGATAAAGTTGCTGGGAATAAAGATAAGTGTTTATCCTCAAGAGGGCTCAGACTACAGGTGTAAAATTTCCAGAAATTTTGAAGCTCGTGGACCCCCCTTTTCCATTTCCCCCCAGAAAAAAACCAGAATTTTTGGAAAAATTGAAAAAAATGCTATAACTAGTACTCCCCCTATTTTTACAGCTTGAAAGTCATTTAGGAGCTTAAACTATGACTATGGACAATATGGCTTGGCATAAAATTATCACAACTAGCATAGTAAAATATAGTGTATCTGAACAATTATTATAAACAGAATTTACTTTTAAATAATATTTATTTGTAATTGCAACAAATGGAGTAACAATCTTCTGAATCGTTTACTAGTTTATATGGAATAAAAAAACCCTCTAGAAAACAATGTTTAAAAACCCAGAGTTAACAATTATTCATATTTCTTCTCTATAGTATTAAATAAAAATAAAATAAAAACCTTATTCTCATAAAAAGAATTGAAGAGAGGGGAAATGTATAGTGCACAGAAATTAGCATAATCTGATACTATACAATTTTTTAGAAATGATTTGGAAAATATGTGAACACCCTGTCTTAAGATACTTGATTCATCATATTAAAATAAATCATTACATAATCATTTTTTTCTTTTTCTTTTTTCAGTTTTTCCAATTTTTGGGGAAAAAACAGAAAGTCTTCAGGGGGGAAAAGGGGGGAATTTTTTTCAGACTTTTTCCAGTTTGTTTTTTCTGGGCCTTCACATCTCTAGTTCAGACAATATACACAAACAGAATTATATCAATTCCCGCTCTCCATATTCACTCAATAAGCTCAACCATGCTAACTCTTCCATTTATAATAGCACAAATACATGGCTCTACTTTTCCATCCTTCTGGCCAAAATTCTTGTACTTTTTTGGGCATCCTCACTCTATCAAGCATTCTACTACTTTAACCATTTGCTTCTCTCTGTCACTTTGATTGTGTGACACCCCTGCATGCACTCCTATACTGATTTCATGTCTGAAATCTCATTTGGCATCACTTATGCCAGTAAAGCTAATGACCGCAGAAGCAGCCCAGCCACCTTCTGAAAATTAAACATTTCCAACTTTTCTCCTAAGTCCTGAAGTTCCCATACAAGCCTTTTCATCCTGAGAAAGTTGTGGGAGGGACATAAGACATAAAAAAGAATTCTTTAATTAAAGCTGCTGCCAGGATAACTTCACAAACTGCAACTACTTTCAATAATTTATAACTTCCTTCTCACATCCTACACCATCCACAGCTCCTTGGCAATGAAAGGGTTTAAAGGAGCTTTATGAACTTTGGGAGAGAAGTCAGAAATATTTCTTTTCTATTAAAAAAAATTGAAGATGACATAATCTTATTCAGTCTCAATTATGTCAACAAGATGTCAGTCACTACCTACTTCTACAAAGTCTTCCAACTCAGTTCAATAAGGCAAATGTGCTTTTTAGATCACTGCTATTTTGCTATTCTGAAGCATCAAGGAAGCACACTGATATGTGCAGAACATATAGTTAGTTAAAGAATTCCATTTACATAAGTATCCACAGAACTGTTTCACTAGTTACATAGTGGATAAAAAACAATCAGTATAGTGTTATAAACCGTTCCTTTTAATTTGCAATATTTAAAGCCTTCAAACACATACCCCTCCCAATTTACATGAGCATAGCAGGTGACCTTTCATAGACTGTAGGCAGGTAACTCTTTCTAAATTTTTTGGTGTGTAGAAATTCTTCCCAAATGTTTCAGAATAGCAAGGTTTTTTGTGCAGGAGGTACATTTATCTGACATATATAGGCAGGGATATCTGTCTTATTAAACTGAATTTAAATATCATGTGCAGTCAGTCTCTAGAAGACTAAAATATATACAAATGACCTTTTAGAAGTATTTCTCATTCCCCCAGCAGTAATTTACAGAAACGAACAAAGCTTACTTTTTCTTTTTCGATGAGGCCATTTCCACACTTAGGATGACAAAAACTCTTGCCACAGAACGCAGAAACCTCATTGTGACAGAAATTGCTTCTTCTCTACGACCTGGAGTGTATTTGTTTTGCAGTTCCTTTACAAGGGTTCCCAACAAAGTATCTAAGAGCTATAGAAAGCAATTTATTGGAGCAGTTTGTACTGTTATGTGAACATAAATTTTCTTTATGTGATTCTACATAAAACAGTTCACAAAGAGCATTACGAACTCACTACTACATAGATTTGTAAATCGATTTTAAAAAAATAATTGCCAAAGCAACCCAGAAGTGAAGAAATAGCCTTTTTGTTCCTCTATTATATGAAATGCAAAACACAGCTTACCAAAATGTCTGCTGTACATTTGACAATAAGACAGTGTGTAAAGCAGTCCAACCGGATCGTACCACTTTGTTGATTAAGGTACACTTGTTCTTCAGGCAAAAGATGGCCAATCCTACTGCTTGCACTAAGACTTGGAAAAACGTGAAACAAAATAGTGGAAGCAGAAATATAATGTAAGCTGCAAAGCCGATAACACAAATTCAATTTTAGAACTGTAACTAAAACACGGTAATGAATACACACGGGTCTTTGTTCTCTTGGGAACCAAACATGATCATGGATTTCAGTGCATTCCAATCTTGTAAAACACGCTCCAAGGCAAGCTGTGCAAATCGTGGAGGTTCTAAATCATGGTCGGGCATATCAGAATCTATGATGCGAGTAAAGAAAAATAAATGACTACTTACTGCACAAAACCCTAACTCTAAGAGAAAATCTCGCCAAGGAGAGATATCCTCCTACCTTCAGGGTTTGCAGTTTTACGGTTTCGGTCTTCCCGAATTCTTGGCGGCCTGTACTGGCAGTGTTCTACGGTCTGTCGCGCAACTGTCTGTACTAAAAACAAGAGAAGGTGTTCCCCCCTGTAAAATAGACAGGTAAGAGGTATGAGAGAGGAAGGACTCCAGACGTCTCGGCAGACCAATGATTTGCAGTCAAGACACACTCACCGGCTATTTGGCATGGTGACAAGATTTGTAGTGGTGAGCAGTCGGAAAAGAAGATCGAGGCGAGCAGATTTTTGCCCTGCGATTAACGTTTTACACTTGCATTTTTCCCAGCAGTCACAGTAGGCGGTGGGAGATGTGCGTTTCAGCCTGAAAGTAGCGTAATTTATGATCTTTATGCATGTGTGACATCATAATACAGTGGTACCTCGGATAACGACTGCCCCAGATAACGAATTTTTCAGATAACGACTGCAAATTTCTGGTATAGGACTGCCTCTGCTAACGAATTTTCCCTATGGACTGCCTCAGATAACAAATTTCCAGCATGCATCAGTAAAAAAGAGTTATCCTGGGTGGCATTGCATCTGTATCTTTAAAGTGCACTTTATAAAGAGTTTTGAGCAATAAACCCGGTGTCTGTGCCTTTTTCCTAGGCTCCGGAATGGATTAATAGGTTTCCCATTCATTCCTATGGGAAACCACATTTCAGATAACAACGTGATTCGGATAACGGCTAACCTCAGAGAACGAATTACCATCGTTATCCGAGGTACCACTGTACATAACAACGACTTTACAAGTTATGACCTTATTTATGAAAAATCACACTAGTTTGGAAAGAGTGATGACTCTGAATCCAAGGTAGCAGTTTATGAGTGCCTGCCTCCTTCTCTACTATATCATGTATGAGACAGCCAGAATTTTAATCAAAGAGCTGCTTAGGTTTACCTCACCCTCCCCAAAATAAGAATCAAAAGCAAAAACTGCAATTTCAACTTCCTCATCCCATCTACCCTCTAGAACAGTGTTCTTGCAAACTTGAATAACCCAGGCGTTCTTGAACTGATATTCCCAGAAACTCCAAGCAAGCACAACAGGTGGTGAAAGGCTTCTGGGAATTGCAGTCCAAGAAGAGCAAAGTTGCCTAAGGTTGCACTAGAAATCACTGCACTAGAAGAATAAGCAGTAGAATATTAACATCACAGGTTGGGGAGATATTTTTTTAAAAAATCACATACTTGCAATCGTGACCTTTATGGCACACCCTTGCACACTCTGTGCAACAACACAGAGATTCCAGTAAACCACATGTCCGGCATTCAAATATATCCTGAAAGGGAGACACATTGAGAAGTTTTAGGAAAAAATCCTGTGCATATTTTTAAAATAACTGTCTAATTGATTCAGGGTGGGCAGTTTGTATTCATCTTATCAAATAAAATTTTATGCTAAAGGAATCATAAATAATCAGAAAAATACAGTTACAGCAGAAAAAGCATTAAGCAGTGTAACACTGTCCTGGCACGCATCCCCAAATAAATATACAAAAATATACACTGCAGTCCTAACCAACCTGTATAAACACATGTCATTATGTTTAAGGAGACAACACATGTGAGACTTTCAGAGGCACCCCAGTTCTCAATGTTACCCTTGAGGAACATAATAATAATAATTGTGCGCTGCCAAGTCAGTTCTGACTCTTTTCAGGGTTTCCAGGTAGAGAGTACTGTACTCAGAAGTAGTTTACCATTCCCTTCTTCTGAGGACATCCTGAGACTATGCAGCTTGCCCAAGGCCACATGGACTGGCTCTTATGGGATGCACAGTGGGGAATTGAACCTAATTCACTGGACTATCCAGCCAGTTCACACACATTTCATAAACCATCACCTTCACTAGTTCAAGACACATAAGCTCAGCAACTTATATACAAGCACCAAAATCTTCAAACACTGCTATTCCGGATGTTTCCTCAGGGAGGAAACTTCTGTTCTTGAGAGGACAGTGAATAGGTTGGGGGTGGGTCATTTCATAGGTAGGAACCCTTTATGCATCATGGTTCTATTTGATAGGAATGAGCTGCCTAGATGCCCTAAGCACATCCGATCTTGCCCAATTTCGGAAGCTAAGCAGGGTCGGCCCTGGTTAGTACTTGGATGGGAGACCACCAGGGAATACCAGGTGCTGTAGGCGCCTGGAGCAGGAACTGGCAAACCACTCCAGTATTCCTGCCAAGAAAACTCCATGGTCATGGGGTCACGAAGAGTCAGTCACGAGTGTAACGACACAACACACACACACACACACACAACATGCTACATAGATGACATTTTCTTGGACTTAAGCCTTAAAGTTATGTCCAATACCACCAGCACAATTAGGTAACTTCTTAGATATAAGGCTCAATTAACTTGTATATAAAAGTATCATTTTAGTATCATTCAGATCTTTGTAATCACTATTATCTTAAAAGCATAAGATATTTGGAGGCCCCAGAATTGGTTTTCAGTAATCCAGAAGTCATTTCCACTTCGCTGGAAAGCACTTTTGGGGCCTCTGACAAGCCTGGGAAGGCCATTGGAGGACCGTTCAGGGGTAAGTAGAGGAGGCCTGAACCAGGCCCAACCAGCTTGGGCCTAGCCCTTCATATACTTTCATAGACCCAGGGGGGCTAGCCTTTCATATACTGCGATCCCACAATATACCAGGACCGCAGTATCTTAACTGCGAAAGGGCAGGGGAACACTGCACGCAAATTTGCCTGGAATTCTTGCACAGGTACCTCTTCCAAAAGTTCATATTTCAGAAGCAGTATGTCTGACATATGGCACATTTATTCCCCTGTTTAGGTTCTACAGTATCTTTAAATTCCATGTACATCAGTGCAAACCAAAAAAAAATTACTCTGTTGGTTTCCAATATAAGGGAATAGGAGAACAGATATTATCTCAATTTACAAATACTTCCATATATAAGTACAAAGAGAAGTAGGCAGGTCCTAGATCACCACAGACGAAACTGGGATCCATCACCAATCTATAACCTGAATCAGGGGGTCCATGAGAAGCCCAAGTCAACACCCATCACCTGTACCTAAACATACCTGGTTTATATGCTCTGCACCAGTCCATGTAAAACTGCAGGTGTCATTGCAACACAACACATACAAAGGAGAATCATCTGGATTTGTACCACTTGGACAAACCATTCCCATAAACACATCTTCTTCTTTTTCATTTGATGTTGCCTCTGCTTTAGCGTTAAAGGAGGAAAAGAAGGAAAGGGAGGAGGGAATTCAAAATGAAAAATTAAGAACCATGTGCTACAGCATTATTACTTCTCAGGATTAACTAAATATGAGTTGAATTTTTTATTTGTTGTATTACATTTAAATCCCCCTAAGATACAGAAAAGGGTAAGTTATTGGAAGCAATTGCTCAACACAACTTTCCCTCAATAATGGAATAACAAGACAGAAACCCAACAGGCATCAAAATGTAACCCCCGGCATGAATAACTGCTAGGGAAATTGCTAGGCAATCCTTCTAACGGATTACTCATCATAATAAAGGAAAGTGAAAAAACCCATTACAAAGAATGGAAGCTGATCATTTCCCTTATGGACATGTTTTTAAATATTTCTGACGGTCATCTAACCGATCAATTATGAGCATATGTATATAATACAAATCAGTTACCAACTTCACATACCTTTGGCAACTTTTTGTGCAGTTTCTAAAATAGTAATTGCAGCAGGATATGCTCTTCCACTAACAGCAGACATAAAAGGTGTCATGCCTCTGGCATCCCTGAAAACAGTAAACAATTTGGATCGCTGTCAGATAACTTGAAATAGCATTTTTACAGCTTTACCAGAGGAACTCGATTCAGTCATCACCCCTATCTTAAACTTTAAGATGCCAAAATGTGGTACAGAAAGAAAAATACACAATATGCAAGTAATACATGCAACACAAAGTGCAAAAATTAAAACATTTGGTTCAATCCTGTTGCTACTAACTCACCAAAGACAACACACAATGTTGTAACAATATGATGAGAAGTACCAGTCCCAAAATGTGCCCTGCCTTCTTTCTGAGAGGGTGAGGATTTGGGGAAGACCATGGGAAACAGCTGTGGCTCCTGTGCAACATCTGGAAGTTGAGACATGTCAACTTCCAGACAACCTCACCTGGATGACTGAGAATCTTCACAGACATTCTGTACAACATGTTTCCAAATAAATGGCTGGAGATGTGGGGGCATTTCATTTAAAAATCCACATTATTCACAATCTACAATCTTGCTTGCAGGGATACAGTGCTTCCCCACCCCACCCCCTGCCACTCCTTATAAGCATATAATGAAACAATCCCGCAGAAATTCCTATCAAGGCCCTTACTTTGCAGACAGCAGTTCCCGAAGGTAAGGCTGCAGAACAACACTGTCACATAACAGTTTCAGTATGAAGTGTGCATTTGCCTTCCGATCCTTTGATTCCACTACAGAGGGTTCTGTAGAAGGACCTAAAAATCAGAAAAACATTTGGTGAAAAACAATTACCTAGAAAAACAGCTCATGCATAACACCAGAAAGATGAGGCAAGAGTGTCAATATGATCGATCAACAATTTAGTTGTATCAGAGATGACAAATTACAGGTTTCAATGTTGGGTCAAAAATTTGACATTCTAGAACTGAGTTAACAGATAACTTATTTTTAGTGGCCAAGGTAGTGGTGCTAAACTAAAATTTCTGCATATCTTTTATAGAGGAAACTAGTGGTACCTTGTATAAAGGAATTAATTTGTTCCAAATGAAATTATGTTAAGCAAAATTTCCTTTATACAAATTTCCCATAGGAATGCATTGAAAATGGAGTAATCCCATTTTTATGTGGTACAGATCTGGCCCATAGGCAATTCTGTTAAGCAAATTTCCCCTATCTCCAGAATATGTTATGTTGTACAAAGTTTATGTTATACAAGCTGTTTGTTATACAAGGGTCCACTGCATTTTCTTTGTTTTTCACATATTATGAAAAAAATGTAATCGGAAAATCCTCTGTCAGGTTACAGTAAGTAATAAAGAAGGAGGCAACTTATGCAAGCATACAAAATTGTGTTTTCTCACCTGGAATGGTAGATGTGCTGGGTCCTTGGCCAGTGCCAGTCGTTGCTGTGGTAAGAGATCCCACAGCAGGGGCCAGGATAAAATCAATGTCACCATCTTTTAGTAAACAGAACAGCAGGATGCACATCAATACATAAAACACATCCCTGGCAACATGTGCACTCCGCACTAACTAATCACAATACATGTTTTAAGCTTTCTTTCCAGGCAAAGGGCATTCAACAAAACTAAAAACAGCTGCTGCCAAACTTTACAGCAAACAGCAAATGGTGATTTTCGAAATTAGCCATTTTCTAACAAGTTGTAATTAGTCATTTTAACACCCTATATCTTCCTGCAAGAACCAAAGTGAATCTAACTAGATCAATGCTTCTCAATGTTTTAATGCATATCTCTGCCTTTCAAATTTACACAACACTTGGGAGGGTTGTTTTTGTTTCTTTTAAACAAGTCTTCCTGAAAAGGCCATCGGACCCGAGATAGATGGATAAAGGTATCTCGAGAACTTACCAGGGTCCATTGCGGGAGGATCAGGGACCCAGCTTGGAGGAGCTATTGGAGGAGAAACAGGGTCCTGATGGTCACTAGAAGAAGCTCCAGCTTCATGTCTTCCCAAACCTGCTGCTCTCAGAGATCTTCTCATCATTTCCCTCAGTCGCAAGCTAAGAGTAAACAGAAAAAGAAAAAGAAAAAACAAGCAAACATAACACATTCCTACATATGTCACATGCTTAAAGTTATGCATGACTGAATACTAAATACCTTCATTTATCAATAAGTCAGCATGTATTATCTGAAACGCTAAAGCAACTAGAAACAGTCCAAACTGGTTTGTTCCCATAGTGATATTTATATGGGAAAACATTTTAGTTTCACTGAAATGAGAAGCCAATTGATAGCTCGATGCAGCTGAAATACCAGCTACAATTCCTTAAAAGGAGGACAAAACAGAAGATGAAATTTTGAGAAGACAACTGAAATACCCCTTGGAAAAAAACTTTGTTGAGAACCATCAGTATAGTCACCTCATCCACGGCATCCACATAGAAAAGCACTGTGGTCAGAATCCAAAGTACCACAAACTGGGAAGGGATGCATAGGTCGGAGTTTCACACACCACAACCCATTTTTCACCTAATGAGGCTATTCACACCAGAATGATGTGAAATCAAGGTGAACTATAAAATGGAGGACTCACCACTAACCTTCCTCAGACTGACAAAGCTGCTTGGATGAGTAACGAAATGTTTCAGTCTCTCAAGAAAAGATGTCCAGTTACCATGACTTAACTTCCAGGTGACTTCACCTGGATGACTGAGAATCTTCACAGACATACTAGGAAATATAGTTTTTTTCGCCATGAGTGTACATGTGCCTTTGGATCTATTTACACATCCAGCAATCCTCTTCCTATATGAAAAATAACTTTGGGAAAATGGAGTTTTAAAAAGTTATTTGTACAGTGGAACCCCAATTTACGAGATTAATGTGTTCCGAGAGAATGCTCGTAAGTCACTAATCTCGTAAATCGGGGAACGGTTTCCCATAGGAATGCATTGAAATGTAATTAATCCGTTCCGGAGGGAACGGATTTCATTGCATTCCTATGGGAAATGTCTTTAACCATCGCCTGCTGCTTTTCATGGCGCGGGGAGGGGGGGTCGGGAAAAGTGGTGGACGATGTTTGAAATGACTTTTAGTCACAGAGGCAAGCGCTTGTCTCCGGGACTAAAAGTCATTTGAAACTTCGTGCGCTGCTTCTCCACCCCACCCCCCGCCCCATGCTGGGGGATCAGCGCTGAGCTTTGAAAGGACTTGCATCGG
>JAHTLZ010000204.1:21789177-21805925 GCA_023846285.1 Phrynocephalus versicolor | reverse complement strand
GAAGCAGCGTGCGAAGTTTGAAAGGACTTTTAATCACAGGGGGAAGAGCTTCCCTCCGAGCCTAAAAGTCCCTTCAAACTTTGCACGCTGCTTCTGCTCACCCCACCTCCGTCTCGAGGGAATGGTGTGCGAGGTTTGAAAGGACTTTTATCCACCCATGCAAGTGCTTGCATCGGTGGATAAGGGTCCTTTCAAAACTCGGCGCTGATCCCTTGAGAACCAGGGATCAGCGCTGAGGAGAACCAAGGATCAGCGCCCCAGCACTTGCATCGCTGGATAAAGGTCCTTTCAAACCACGGTGCTGACCACCCAGGACCCATGGGGGTGTCACGGAGGCAAACACAAGCTTTGAAAGGACTTTTAGGCACGGAGACAAGCGTTTGCCTCTGTGCCTAAAAGTCCTTTCAATGCTTGCACGCCACTTCCCCCGACCCCCCTGCAGCACGGGGGAAAGGCACGCTGTGACTTATATCCACCAAGGCAAGCACTTGCCTAGGTGGTTAAAAGTCATTTCAAACATGGAGCATCGCTTCTCACCCCACCCCACCCCCACCATCGTTAGTCAGACAAGTCCTATCTTGCTCGTAAGGCGGTGGGGGGGGCAGGACATCGGAAGCCGGCTCGTATGTCGGGCACATCATAAGTCGGGGTACCACTGTAATACTATCAAGGTGTTCCTAAAATCCTGTACAAATGCTTTGCCATGTAATTTCTATATTCTTATTCTTCTGTCTGATGAAATGGGCTTGTCCCACAAAAGTACACATTAAAATATACCAGTCAGTTTTTAAGCCACCACAACAGGTTTGTCTTGTTTTTGTTCAGTTTTTGGTGTGTGTGTTGTCTGTGCATGCACGTGCGTGTGTGTTTTGTCTAGTTTTTTGTTCATATGCCTGCACAGAGTAATGGCTAGCGCTTCAGGAGGCTGGCGACGTACAGAGTTTTGCCTGTATCATAGATTCTACATGTGCGCAAGTGCATTATTCACTTTGGCAATCAGTAGCATAATCTTTTTTTAATATATATATCTAAAGCTCTTCTAAATAGAGAAGCTGTGCCCACTGTGAACCACTGGCTTAAATACTTAAGCCGAAATGTTCTTCTACACCCCGCTTCCCATCTGTTTTATCTTGAAGGGATAACCTGCAGCAGATTTATTTATTTATTTATTTATTTATTTATTTATTTATTTATTTATTTATTTATTTATTTATTTATGCATTTGTATGCCGCTCCCATTTCCCAAAAGAAACTCTGGGCGGTTCACACAAAAGGTTAAAAACAAACATCAAAAGAACAATAAAAAAGGTACTAGGCAAGAGGCATAAAACTTGATGGCAAAAACAACAAAAAACAACAACAAAACCCAACAACTAGGTACCACCCTAGCCGTTGCCAAAGGCATCCCTGAACAGCCAGGTTTTAACAGCTTTCTTGAAGGATGCCAGTAAGGGAGCCTGGCGTATCTCGCTAGGTAGCTTATTCCAAAGCGATGGACCAGCCACCGAGAAGGCCCGTTTACGGGTTGCTAGCGTACAGGCCTCCCTGGGGGTGGCCACCCAAAGCGAGAGAGCCATAGAGGAACGGGTAGATCGGGCCAGCTCTGACCTTAGGGAGATACGCTCTGCCAGATAATCAGGACCCAGGCCATGGAGGGTTTTGTAAACCAAAACCAACACCTTGAACCTTATTCGGGAGGCAACGGGCAGCCAATGCAGACGGGCCAGAATGGGGGTGATGCGGTCAAACTTGCCCGCACCCAACCACCAACCTGGCCGCCGCATTCTGTACCCGCTGCAGTCGCCGAACAAGGTTCAAGGGAACCACTGGTATTTGTTATTGCACATTATTCGGGAGGCAACGGGCAGCCAATGCAGATGGGCCAGAATGGGGGTGATGCGGTCAAACCTGCCCGCACCCATGAGGTGTGAAACGTATGTGATGGGATATGCATTTCATACCAAATATTCATTAGCTGTGGTATCTGTATTTTCATGTCAGCCCAGTTGTAGGTTCCTATAGACCAATGGTTCTCAATCTGTGGGTCCCCAGATGTTCCTGGACTGCAACTCCCAGAAGTCTTCATCACTAGCTGAGCTGGCCAGGATTTCTGGGAGTTGCAGTCCAGGAACATCTAGGGACCCACAGGTTGAGAACCACTGCTACAGACAGTGGATAGGGGAGTGGGAAGAGGAGGAGGGGGTTGTAAAGATGATGGGGAGGAGTATTCGCCCAGGGTCTCATGTTGTTTGTTTTGGAAGGTGGACTATAACATCTAATCAATAATTGGTATCACAGAAAAATCACATTTGTTCCTACTATCTCACCTTCTGCTGCTTGAGGATCCTGCCCGATTTCCTGGCCCATTGCTTGACACCACGGAAATAGCATTTGCAATAGCTTCAACTGCAGATAACCTTTCAGCAAATGTGTTTCTTTCGGAGCGCTCTGCTTCTGAAGCAAAAAAAAAATAAAAAAAAATTAGTGACTGGTTTTAGGTTTGTTTCTTTAATTTCCAAAATATTACAAACTGAAAATGCAAGTTTATCCCTGTTTTGTCCTCATTTTTATGTATATTCAATAGAGGTGGGCACAAAACAGAAAATCCATGGTTTGGGTTAGTCTGTTTCGGGCCCACCCTTGGTTCAGTTTCGTATGATTTTTTAAAAAAAAAATTGTACAAACCCGAACTGATCCGAACGTGTTTGGTCCTTACCGGGCGGCAGCAGCAGCGACTGCCAGAAGCTACTTATGGGGCCTCCAACAGGACCAGGAAGCCCATTGGAGGCCTGCTCGGGGCAGCGCCAGGCCTGGGATAAGTGCAAGAGGCCCCAAACAGTCCCCCCCCAGTCCCGACCGAACCCAGCATCCGCATAATGCAAATTTCCCTTTATTGTGGGTTTGGTCTCTAACCCCCATAATAAATGGGGGATTACTGTAGCAACAACAGAACTCAGTGATCTATGTAACTACAGATCTTTCCCACATTTAGTTTACTGTTTGGTAAACAGATAGTCCTTCTTGTTCCAACATGCTTTTAACTCACTTTTTTCCACAGGGGTCACAAATTCATAAGGGGGACGGTATAGAAATATAATTTATGAGGCATTTCTAGTTACTGTACTGTTTCTTCAAAAAAAAAGGTTTTAACTTGTTTTGACCTAGTTTCCTCTCAACAGAGCTCAGAGGAATGTGCATGAGATCACCAAACTCACCCTCTTCCTCTTTAGTTTCTTTGTTACTGGTTGGAAAGCACACAGACACACAGGCATGCAGAATATTACGATTTCCATCACATCTGTGGCCAAGGAATGTCTGCAGCATTTGTGGATTCTGATCCAAGACTACAGCTTGTTCAAGGTTCATCAAATATTGTCTGCAGGCCTCATAGTCACATCGAAGAATATGTTGCATTAAAGTTTGCTTCTGTATTCAGGAAATTGAGAGACTTCAATAACAGGAAAGCAAGTGTTGGTCTTATGCTACGATATGCAGACTATCTGAGCTCCACTGACAAAGGCAGAATGCAAATCAGATTGACAAAAACGAACAGGACTAAAAATAAAGCATTCCGCATATGCAAATTCTTTCACTCAAATTATGAATTGTACCAGAAAGATTTTCACCACTGTGTATGATCAGTAAAAGCATTTGTGGACATATGTTAAATAGGGTGCTTCTAAGTATTACACGTAATGTTTTTCTCGCATAACAAAAAACTGCATAATGAAGAGAAATGTTCAGAAATGAGAATGTCTTACAAAACCTGATCATCGCTTGCTTGCTTTTTACTGTGCCTTTGCATTGCACTGCATTAGATTGCAGTGGATTGCAGTGTGTGAGTGATCTGATCATCGCTTGCTTGCTTTTTTCTCTGCCTTTGCATTGCACTGGATTGCGGTGTGTGTGTGACCTGATTGTCACTTGCTTGATTTTTACTGTGCCTTTGTATTGCATTGGATTGCAGTGTGTGTGTGATCTGATAGTTGCTTGCTGCCTTTTTTCTGTGTGTTCTGCGTTGTGTATGTGGGTTTTCCTTCTATGCAAGGGTTTTTTTTTTACTTTTGTCTGACCTCCAGAATGGATTAATCCGTTTTCAATGCATTCCTATGGGAAACTGTGTTTCACATAACAAAAATTTAAAAAAACAAAGCATCTCATAGAACAGATTAATTTCATTATGTGAGGTATCACTGTATTATTAGGTAAGTGTTTGGTGTGGTGTGGCCTGGGTGAAAAATGGGATAGGGAAAAATGTAAGGACAGCATTCAGAGACAAGTAAGCGATCCCATGTCTGTATCAACACTATCAATATCGGCACACCGACCGGAAGAGCACCCGAGCTCGCAGGTGTACCCAAACAGCGGTGAGTTGACATCTGCACCCTTGAGGAGACAAGATAGCATGGAAGGAAATCATGCAACAGCAGCCATGGGTACAAAGCCATTTATTTTGGCAGACACAAAACTGCTGGTATTGCTGTATCACAACAGTTTGGTGATGCTGTGGCAGAAGTTGAGTGATTAGATTACTGACTGATGAAGATTGTCATCATAATGATGAAGTGGTGCATCCACTGCTTCAGTGCATATGCACCAGAGACTGGCTACCCCAAGAGTGACAAAGAATTCTTCTGGAACCTTCTTGAGGAGAAATCTATCATGGTCCTAGCCAAGGATTGCTTCAAAATTGCAGGAGATTTAAATTGTCACATCAGAGCAAGGGCAGATGGCTTCAGCTGTTATGATGGTCATGGTTGCAACACCAGTAACACAGATAATGAACGAATCCTGGACTTTGCTGATGCTCAAAACCTTGACCTTGCCAACACATGGTTTTGCAAGCACCCATCACACCTTGTGACCTACTACACTGGCAACACTTCACTATAGCTCAACTTTGCACTTGTCCAGAGATGAGGCCTTAAAACAGTACTCAACACCAAAGTCTTCCTATATGAAATAACTGCTCCCCAACACCGGCCAGTTATCTGTGACCTCCACTTTGAACCACCCAGGGAAAGCTGAGCAGAATGTAACGGTCCAGCAAGAATCAAGTGGTAGAAACTACAACAAAAAGAGGCAAGAATCATCTCGCAAATACAACTGCCTCCCATTACGACAGGAGACAGCACATGGGACAAAGTAAAACAGGTGATTAAAACAACTGCCAGAGCTGAACTTGTCATGACAAAGCCTGGTTGTAAAAAGATTGACAAAGAAACCTGGCTTTGGACAAAGTGAAGGTAGCGGTCCACCAGAAAAACTGGCTCTATCATGTTTTTCTAGCTGAGAAGCAGTGCAAAGAAAGCAGCAGCTACAACAAGGTCTGTGCACTCTGAGGAACTGTATAGAAACATTGATACGTGTGAAGGTGAACATGACATCTATCAGCTAGTGAAAGCCTGCCACATAAGGTCTGAGGATATTGAAAGACTCTGTGGTGTCAATGGTAAGAATATGATGAGAATGGAAGGCTGATCAATGATCATGTCAAGACAACAAAGCGCTAGAGGGATTACAGTACTTTGAGAAAGTTTCCACAGAAGAGTTCCCACACCCAATGGTCCCATATGTTCCCCAAGTTCTAGGGCCTGTGCAACCTATCACATCTGATGAAGTTGCTGTAGCAATGAAACAGATGAAAACAGGCAAATGATGTGGTGACTGAACTGCGGAAGTTGCAATACAGGAACCCTTGCAACTGGCTGATAGAACTCTTTAATCAGATTCTGCTTGAGAAGAAGATACCTGATGATTGGCAACACAGCACAACATTGCCAGTCTGGAAAAAGAAGCGGAACTCCCAGAAGTCTTCAGCACTAGCTAAGCTAGACAGGATTTCTGGGAGTTGCAGTCTAGGAACATCTGGAGACCCACAGGTTGAGAACCACTGCACTAAATGCTCATGCGCCGATGGCATCTGATCAAAATGTGGCACTGCACCAATCGCTGACAAGATGCATGAAACCTGACTGCATTGGTATGGACACTTCTTGTGTGCCAATGAGGAAACTCTGGCCAAAATTGGTCTCACCCTGGAGGTCAACAGGTCCTAAACAAGGGGACGACCAAAACAGCCCTGGATGAACACCCTTAATAATGACATGAAGTTGTCCTGGGTTCACCTAGACCTAGCCCATGACCATGCCAAAAGGAAGACAAAAACAATAGCAAAAAAGCAAAGGTATCTTGCAGTAACTTTGGCCAAAATCAAATCAGTGTTTGCAGAGAGATAACGTGAGTTGCACCAGATATGTGACCAGGCAAGAGACCAACATATGACTAGCATCCATCAATTAACCATAACTGAGGAGTGTTAGTCACAGTAAATTATGTAGTCCCTTCATGAACACCAATAGGATTTGGGCCTATATGCCCCACTATAAATCATAGAACATACACATCTAAAGTTGTTTAATTTAGGTATACCAATTCAAACTGGAGCATTAGATTTAGAGTATTACTATTTCTAAATAATTTGGTTAGACATATGAATTACCTCAACAGCCATTATAATGATAGCAGCTTTCTTCTTGATGGTTGAATTAGCGGGAAGATTTGTCAAAGAGTGAACTCCCATTCCCAGGCTGCTAATAGGAGGAAGGTCAAGCCAATCAGGATCCCTTATTCCACCCATACAATCTTTTGCCATTGGGTATATAGTTCCATTTCCATCTCTAAGAATGATAGGGGATTCCTACACAAAGAGCAGAATTTTAGCCACCTCAGATTTCAGTTTTATTATACCTTGCAGTTATTGCAATAGCAATTCCAACATATATACATGTCTTACCTTGAGTTATTCTTCCATGCCTGTTTCATGTTACGCTTGAATATTCATTCATTTATTCATTTACAGTATTTTTCCGCGTATGACTATATTTTTGTCTAAAATTGTTAGACTAAAAATTGAGGGTGATTTTATCCATGGAAATAAGCAGAGGAGAGAACCACATGGTTCCAAGCTCTAACTTCAGGTTAGAAAAGTGAGGGAGGGCATCTTATACATGGAGAGTGTCATAGACGGGGAAAATGCAGTATTTATTTTGCTTAAATATCACCCTGTAGCAGAATGCACTATTCTGAGCAGTTAACATTGTGATAAAATCAACACAAAGATAACAAAGATAATAATAAAATCATAAAATAAACAGTACCAACAAAATTAATTCAACATCAATCAATGACCTTGATCTTGGCATCAATGTCTCTCAGTCCAAGATTAGAATAGGGTCCTACAGCATGAACCTTTCAGAGAAAACACAATCCAACCTAGCTATAGCCTTTTCCCCACAAAGCAACCAAACCCTACTCCAGCTAGGTATTGCAAAAATCGTACTATACATTTTAGCAACCTAATTTTTATTTTAGTAAAATATAAGAATTTTGTATTTATAGAAACAGTAAATGAATGCCATTAGCTAGGTCCATCAAAAGAAACCCAAACCACTTGTTAGTGAAGCATAAGTGCCTTTCTAAGTTCATTTTTTCGCTTTTCAGACTGTGTAAACGTCCTAACTGGACAAAGGAACAAAATGTGAATGCAACTCAGATTTATAAATAAATAGCCAACTAACCTGAATTCGAAAATTCTCTGTCAGTTGGTCAGGCATACAATAGAGAACTCTTCCCTAACATGGTGTTTTGGGGATGCTTTGGACTATAACTCTGATCCTAAATGATCTTGAGGTCATTAAGTTGATTGAAGGGGCTCGATTTGTACATGTCCCAAATGGGACCTTAGACAACTCTCTTTCATGCCTCTCTTAGATTGTTATTATATTTGACTATATTAGTTTATTACATCTTCATTTGATACTACAGTGGTAACCTCTGCTTACGAGTTTAATCCGTTATGAATGCATGCTCTTAAATCGAACAACTCTTAAGTAGAGTAGCCCTATCTAAAAAATAAAAAAAGTTAAGTAGAGCAGACCGCATCTAAAATTTGTTAGGCAGCAGTTAAAACGTCAATGGTTTTGCACTCTCAAGTCAAGCCGCTAGTAAGTAGAGGCACCATTGTATTGTTTATAAGTATTAAAAACACTAAGAGCAATTTTAGAAAACAACTCAAAATGCTTGAAATTAAAAACACAAACCTGTCCAGCAGTGAAAATAGCAACACTCCTCTCATTCTGCCCAAGGAAAGCAATACTGCTAGTGGGGAAATTATTTTCCTGTTCTGCTTTTCCAGTTGCAAGATCAAAAATGCAGTATCTAACCCAGTTTCCAGTCTTCAGAACAGCATGTACACCTAAACATAAACAGAGAAAGCGCCAATCAATTGGTTTTATTTCCTTAAAATATTGTTCTGAACTATTGAATCAGTATATATTCACTGATGAAATTACTTATCATTCAGATTAACATACATTGTTTAACAGTCAAACACAATCAGCTCAACAGTTTTCTATCAACTTCTAAATCAAGTGTCAGAGACCAAACAATTTTTAAAAAAATCTTCACCCTACCTTTTGAATCTACATTCACTGCTAAGATTTCTGTTTTTTCAGGAATACACAACTTCTTAGGAGTCCTCTGAAAACAATCTGGAACCTTTGGTGTTCCACCAGTTTTTACCACCTGCAAGGAAAAAAGGATCTAGTATTTCCAAGTGTTCGATGGATCTTGCAAATTTTCTAAGAACATTTCTCTGCAACAGCAGCCAAGTAGATGCCTCTGACAAGCGCACAAGTAAGGCACCAAAAGTAATTCTCTACTGTTTCGGCCCTAATAGTGATATGTGATGGTCTCAGACAGGGAGGTTCCCTTTAGGCCGCAAAGCTATTAAACACTGACTTAATCATCCATCACTCTGTCCATCCTTCTATAATCATCAAAGAAATGGATAGCTGAAAGGAAGCCTGAGGATCATCAGGTCCAGTAATGTCAAGGAGGCAGAGTGCAGAACTGAACTCCCAAACTTTTGGCTCCACAGTCAGATACCTAAACCACTGAGCTATCCAGTTTTTCTTTAAAGAAAGTGGTCAACATTTCAAAGAATTAAATACAATGAGATGCTCAGACATGTCATAGAATTTTCAACTCTGTAACCAAGAACAGGCTATAACTAGTTTCTCAGTTTTCTGGGGCTGGTTTTCTGACAGTCTGGAGGGCTGGCAAAAAGAAGAGGAGTTTTGGTCCCTGTACTGTACTTCCATGCTACAACCAGACATTCTACAATGACCGCAAACCAAAAAGTATACATATGAAAACTCCTTTCACCTGTCCTGAACTTAATCCCAATTATCTTTCAAGACAAAACACACACTCCTTTATAAAAGAGCAGAATTAACTGTGTAATACTCAACATCTTGGTTATGCCCCCTCTTTACCTGTCTTTGGTTGTTTCTAAACCAAAAACCTGCAGTGATCTTGTTGCTAAACAAATACATTAGAATCAAACGACATACATCCTGATTGAGCTACTCATATATACCCCATGAGCTACTCATATATGCCCCTTCTCCAGTTCTATCATCCTTTTTAAGGTGAAGGAAATCAAGTGTACACTAATTAGGAATTCCAACTAGGGAAGAGACTGAAATTTCCCAACACACACCTGAAGTTCATCTATTCGGAGCAAGCGGCAATCTTGGAGAAGTGAAGATGGGTCAGGATCCAAACCAGAGCTACTTGTACAATTTGCATTATTGGATGTTCCTGGAAATTTCACAGCAACATATGCACCATCCACTTTTAGGACCTATAAAGAGACCACATATTACAGAAGGAAGAACAGAGCTTTGATCATTAGGTCCGAAAATTAATTTATTAGCTTCAATTGTTAGACATGGGGATATTAATTCACCACTCTTCATACTTAAACATAGAATGAATTAATATTATTAGTAGAAACGGGCATTTCGTTTCAGAACTGGTCAACTTCCAAAACGGAACGCTGGAGCCTAGCTGGCATTCAGAACTGGAAGAACACAATCAACCAATCCTATACCTCATGCTGGCCTCGCACAGGGCTAAACTCCAACGAGGAATAAGCCTCCAACGTCATCTTTCCTTCTCTCTGGCGCTGGCCAATCAGGAGCTGTGCAGGGAAATGCATCATCCCTCTAGCCAGCGCCAGAGAAGAAAAGATTATGTTGGAGGCTTCTTCGTTGGAGTTTAGCCCTGCGCGAGCCCAGCGCAAGGAAAGGGATTGGTTGGTTGCATTCCTCCTGTTGTGAATGACAGCTGGGCTCCCGCATTCCATTTCGGAAGCTGACCACTAAAAGATCATATCTAATTATTAGTTAATTATTTAAATTGTCAGATTTAAAAGAAACAGAAAACAGCATGTAGGCTGTAACACCTGACCCCTAGTAGTACATTGTTTTCGGCTCCTTCAAAAGCGCTCAAGACATTTATTATTTATTTACTAGTATCTTTTTTGAATGGTTTTCCCCATCTGACATTTATTTCTATTGTTATATAACAGGGATAGCAATTCCAACATGTGTGAAAACTATTAGGCAGTGGAATGACTATGTTCTAACCATCACCATCAGAAGCCTTAGTCTCTAACATACAGGCAAAGGAATGCTGCTCACTAGCTGTGATGGATACAGCTTTCAAGAGCTGTAGTCCACAAACATCTCAATTGCCAACATTAACAATTACTTGTACAGTGCTAGGTCTCGTGGGGAGTTGTGTGGGTGTCTTATTTCTGGAGAGGAGGAATACAGGCACACAGAGATATAACACCACTAACTATTTAAATATACAGGAAAATGGTGTTACTTTTAAAGCATCTTCTAACACAGAAGCAGCTTTACATTTTACAGAATACTTAATCTGGCTTTTTCTTTGAATCTTTAGTATACTGAAAGCACTAAAAGGAAGATCATACAAAGCAAGAAGTACTTCCATACAGAACTATATTTGCATATAACAACAAGAGCAGTCAATCAACACAGCTAGGTTTGTTAACTAGCTCTGCTAGTTAAAAATAAAGGGAACTGATGCTCAGCAACTATTACCATAATAATCGTAAAAACAGAATTCATTTTATCCAAACCTTGCCAACAGGAACATTCTTGACATCTTCTACGAACACGACTTCTCTAAGTGACCACTGTTCTTCGTTCACTTTCTCCTCTTCTTTTGGAGCAGGGGTAGATCGCCGTCGTTCTTAGATAAAAACAAAACAGTAAATATTGATACTGTTTTTATCCTATAAAATGGGCATTTCCAGCCTGAATATGAACATTCAAATATAAGTGCTGCTGTACACTAAAAATTTATTCCATGAGAAGTGCAATACTATTGCACAAGATTCTGCTGTGCAATTCTGCATAGGGAAATCTGTAATAAAATGTGGATACTTTAATAGAGCTGGCACACAGAGGACCTCTGTGGCTTTCAAGAGAAAAACAGTAATTTTATTGGTTAAAAGCTTACTGTATGGCATTGATGCACTGCTTGCTATTGAAGAGGCATCACTACAGGTTGAAGCTGGAGATGGTGGTGGTCCCATTTCAGTTTTCACTGGTTCCTGTTTGCTTTCAGGTCTAGAATTAAAAATAACAACCATCACTTAGTAGATTAAATAATCCATGTAGCACAGGTCACTGAGTTTAAAATACGTGTTTTGATTCAGGAGCTTCCAGAATTTCCCCCCCCCCCCTGCATTCATGCTACTTTTGATTCCATGCTTATTCTGTATTTCTTTAATTATTAGTGGCTGGATACCCAAATGACTGTAAAAAGTAGAAACTAAACCCACTTTCCTCATTAAAGCATTATGAAGGCTGGTCAACACTTTGGACAGGCCTGCCAACTTTCTTCTTGTTGTTTGTAAATGATAATTGCACTTGATATAACAATGTATCAAAATGTTTAGGAGATTCAAATCAAAAATACTATCCTTGTTTTGGACTTCCAAATGATATCTTTCGCTTAGAAAACTAGCTTGTGTAATGACTTAACTCAGTTATGTCTAATGGTCTTCAAGCAAGCATTGATCAGGTAAATACGTATAGGTCCCTGTAGCACTGAAGGGCTTCCCATTTGATTTACCATATATAGGAGCCTTAGTGCAAGTCTTGCATTTAGAAGAGTATAGATTTAGTTTTTGGACTCCCAACTACTAAACAGCCTTGGACAGCAAGGCAAATCATAATTTAGCATCAGTTTCATGTTCTTTTCAGACACATTGTATTATAGTCTAAATGCGACACACAAGATTTAAGAGCACTTACTTTGTCTCTGTAATTTTATTAGCTTTGTCCATATTCTTTAAGCTTTCTGGTGACCGGAGTTGAAATCGACAACTGTCATTCATATTCCAAACAGATTCCATTAAGACACCAACTTTAGGAATCCCAGCACTAATTGAAAAAGCAACTGCTCCAGCATGGTAGAGAGGATTGTTCCTCAAACACACCTGCAATTAAAAAGGAAGGGAATCTAGTTTTTAAGGAGCATCAAAAATAAACAAAACAAAACAATCCCTTGAACAGGAGGTAAATAATAGATTTTAATCAGATTTATCACTAGTGACAAACTGAAATCAGGATATACTTTGAGATGGACAAATGTGACCACCCATGCAGCTTTAGACAGCAACTCCTGTCACTCCTCATCCCTGGCCACGTGAGCCTGCTTTGCTGGAAGCGGGAGGTCAAAAGGAGCCAGCTGGAGGCTGGGAGTTATCTGTTATAAATGATTTCAGTTGCTACATAAAAGTCTTAGAAACATAGTATTTGGACAAATGACACCTTGTTCCAACTCAGAGGAAAATGTTAAAGAAAAAAGAACCTCATAACTGAATGGGTTGCAATTCAGAAATGAAAAGAAGGAAACCTGATTTTAATTTTGCAAGGTCCAAGCAAACTGCCAAGCATGGATGGGTGGTAACAGCCTTGACCAGTTGTGGCAGCCTGTGCCTTAGAATACCAGCTTGAAGCACATCTATTTATTCATTTGTTCCTTCAAATATTTTAAATCATCCTACATCTCTATGGAAACCAGGGTGGTATACAGTAAGATAACTTCATAATACCTACAAGTCCCAGAACTCAACATCCAAACGAATTAAAACATATTTTGACACAAGTTATTAGCCTAAAAGAATCTCACAACATGTTACATAACTAACGTTGTGAATAAAAACTTCAGAACATCACATGGTGGGTAATTACATACCTGAGTACCAACAGTAATATTTGGCATAGAGGAGATACCAGCACTAGACTTGGGTTTTTTATTTTTTGCCCTGGCCTTTTCTAGCATCTTCTTCCTTTGGCTAAAAGGAACTACGCCCCTAAATGAAAGAAAGCATTATTTCAGTGTTGAAGTGACCGCAAACCTCTCTTCATAACATTACAGTGGACCCTTGTATAACAGACAGCTTGTATAACATAAAATTTGTACAACATAAAAAATTCTGGAGATAGGGGAAATTTGCTTAACATAATCGCCTATGGGGAAAATCCGTACAACATAAAAATGGGATCACTCCGTTTTCAATGCATTCCTATGGAAATTTGTATAAAGGAAGATTTGCTTAACATAATTTCATTTGGAATGAATTAATTCCTTTATACAAGGTACCACTGTACTAGCAAACTGTCCAATCAAAGTAAAAATAATGGATTTCATGTGTTTCTAAGTACAGTGGCCCCTCGTTTAACAAACCATTTTTATAACATAAAATCTGTACAACATAAAAAATTCCAGAGATAGGGGGAATCTGCTTAACAGAATCACCTATGGGGCGAATCCGTACAACATAAAAATGGTCGCAATTAGGGATTACTCCATTTTCAATGCATTCCTATGGGAAATTTGTATAAAGGAAAACCGCTTAACAGAATTTCATTTGGAACTAATTAATTCTTTTATACAAGGTAACACTGTAATGCTATCAAAGAACAGCATAATAAATGAGTATTATAAATGTCTATAAAATATTAATTCGAACTTACAACTACTGTTCCTCCAGTGGGTATGCAGTTCAACCAGATAACTCCCCCTACTCATATATAGCTATGCATAAAGTACAATTAAATTAAATATGTAATTAAATGCAAAATTATTATATACACATTAAAAGTTAAAATCCTATTGTTGGTTGCCTGAGGACTGAATAATGTTCTTATTTTACCTAACTGATGTGATAAGACACTTCTTAGTCACATGTCTGGTTAATGCCCAAACAGGCATCCAAGATGTGCCTCTCTGTCTTGTCAAGTAGCTATGACAAGTTACACAAATGACAATAGGATTCTGGTCAATGAGTATTCCACAAATGTAACCAACTAAGGAGGACCCAACATTTAACTTGCTCAGACAAGATGGAACTTTTGGGTTAACAGCAATAGAAAAAAAGAGAGAGGGGGAGAAGCTTGCCGGATTGTATGATGTTGTATTAGTGTGATGTTGACTGTTATTATATTTTTTTCTGTTTATTACGGGGGTTGTGTTTGGGCAAATTGTTTTTCAATCTGCTGTACACCGCCCAGAGTTCCCGAAGGAAAGATGGGTGGTTAATAAGTACAAATATAAAGATTTAAATAAATAAATATTAGCTCTTTTTTTTTCATTTTTGAATTTTGTTAATTCCCCAAAGAGTATCCGCTTAAACCTAATGCTTTGTTTTAATGAAAAGGAGGTACATGAAAGCTTTTGTTCTTTTGTGTTTCCCTCTTTAGCTATTTCCATAAGCTCCTCCCTATCAAACTGCTGAGGAATTGATTACACAAATAGCATTGCATCAACTGCTGTCAGCAATCACAATATGTGGTGGCAGCGGGGCTGGGGGGAGTGGAATGTTGAGTGACACGAGGGCCTGGACTGGTTTAAGCTGGTAAAGAACGGTCTTCCAGAACACGGCCAAACAGCCCGAAAAAAAACCACAACAGCCATCAGATCCCGGCTGTGAAAGCCTTTGAAAATACATTGGTCTTAGTTTCAGTTCATCCTTAGGGCGAGGTCTATGTGCTGTTGATGTCTGTGATGCTGTCCATCTTTTCTTTGTTGCCCTTCTCTGGGTTTTGGGTGATTACCCTTCGTTTTGTAAGACTACATTTGCTGCTGCCTCCAAGCCCGTGATGCCTGCCTGCTTCTTTGAAATTATTTTCTGGATCTTCACCACCACCACCACCACCTTCCTCCCTCCCTTCCTTTCCTGGACTGTTTTTGATGTTGGCTTCAGCATACAGTATTTACATCTACACACATCAATAATTCCCCGTACGCACATCCCTTCTGCTCACTTCTATCCACTAATTTGGAGGACAGAATCAAAGATTCCCTTAAAATCAAAAGTATAAGCTCTGAACAGTCTCATAATTATGAACAGAAAAATTAAGATGTGGTTGCATAGATTAGCAAAGAAGAAGGCAGCCACAAATAACCAACTTCACCTAGCTGGTTCTCAGCAGTCTCACACATAAGAGAGCAACAAGTGTTAACAATGTGAAAACATACATGCATCCCTTTCAAACTGACACAACTGCTACCTAACTAAGATGCTTACTCTTATTTCATAAGCAAATAGGCTTGCATTTTAGTTAACAGAACAATGCATTATTTATTCATCATAGCACTGTGCTATGCAGCACTCTTTTTAGAGGGCTTTTATCTGAAATCAACTCATTAGGTTTCAAAAATGGACAACAAAATAATTCTAACTCCTTAATGGGAAAAGTTACAATTTTGGAGGCTCTTCAACTAAGAAAAAGTTGAGCAATGGTAGGCATGACAGAGTTGTTTTATGCACTCTATACGGCATAGGGCACAATTTCTATACATAGGGCAAAGAAATTATGCATAGAAAATATAAAGTAGTACTTTAGTTTACGAGTATAATCTGTTCCAGAGGCATGTTCGAAACCTAAAGTACCCGTATACCAAAGGAAATTTCCCCACAGGAAATAATGAAAACTAATCTGATTTGTTCTGGAGCCCCAGCTTCCACTATTTCCTATGGGGAATTTTGTTTTGACCAGGACCCGGCAGCCAGGTGCCTGCGCATCAGCTCATGGAGAAGGGGGCGGGGGGCCTGCTGCAACCGGAGGCCAGCAGCCCTCATCTGACAACCTGGTGCCAGAAGCTGGATGTCTGACTTGTTGAGGGGTGCGGCGGTGGAGAGGTGACAGCAAAAAGAGCACCTCTCTGGTGCTCATTTTTCAAGACATTGCTCATTGGTCAAGGCAAAAAATAACAAATCTTTGCTCGTTGATCAAAACGCTCGTAAACCAATATACTCGCAAACAGAGGTACAACCGTACAGGGAAAGATTTTCAGAACCCTGGCTTATCTACTCAACTGAAACAATAGGAAAATATAAGACAGACAAAAGGAAGCATTTTTCTCAGAGCACAGATTTAAACTACAGTAGAATGGTGCAGGCGCACTCACTTAAGGTGGCCACACCCAGGGAAGCGCAGAAATCGCTTACGCGTAACCGCACCTTCTCTGTGGTGGGCCCCACATTGTGGAATCATCTTCCTAGTGAGCTGCGCCTTGCACAGTCCCTGCCTGCCTTGAAAACCTTCCTTTTTAAGGAGGCATATGGCAACCTTTTCATTTATTTTTTTTTTGCCTGCATCGCCTCTTGCCGAGGGTTTTCCCCTTTTTACTTTATTAGTTTTTTTTGGGGGGGTCCCTTCCTTTTTACTTGTTATACACTGCTGTTTTTATTCTTGATTGTAAACCGCCCAGAGTTCCTTTTGGAAGATGGGCGGTATAAAAATGCAATCAATCAATCAATCAATCAATCAATCAATCAATCAATCAATCAA
>JAHTLZ010000204.1:21751913-21789167 GCA_023846285.1 Phrynocephalus versicolor | reverse complement strand
CAATCAATCAATCAATCAATCAATCAATCAATCAATCAATCAATCAATAGGACCCTGACTTACAAAATTAATCCATTCCGAGCGCACACTCGTAACTCTGTTAGTTCATAAGTCGGGGAGTGGTTTCCCATAGGAGTGCATTGAAAGTCAATTAATCTGTTCCAGAGGAACGGATTTCAATGCATTCCTATGGGAAACCAACACACACACACCCAGGGCACAGGGGAGCGGTGTGCAATGTTTAAAATGACTTTTATCCACCGAGGCAACTGCTTGCCTCGGTGGATATGTCATTTTAAACGACCCACTGCTTCTCTCCCCCCCCCCGCCCAACGTGCCATCGCTACTCGGGGGAAGCCCTATCTTGATCGTAAGGCGGGGGAGACAATGGAAGCCCACTCATAAGTCCAGATTCTCGGTTGTGGAGGTTGTTCTAAGTCGGGGTACCACTGTATGGAGGGCATACCACAAAAAAAGACAGCCAAAGAGGATATGGGCAAAGATATAAATTCATAAAGAATCAGGCTATCAATCGGTAATCATAAAAGCTTTACAATGATTCTAAAATCAAAGGCAGTATGCCACTTAATGTTCATTGCTGAGGAACATGAAGGGAACAGTCCTTTTTTTCATGTCCTCCTCACAAACTTCCAAGAGGAATCTGGCTGGTCACTGTATAGAAATGATGGCAGACTTAGCGTCATGTAGCAGGGAAGACTTTTCTTCTGTTCTTATCTTCCTACTTACTCAGAATACTGAAAACACTTGATCTTGAAAAGCTTATTGCATAATTAAAAATAACAACCAAGCAATATTAATCACTTCCTTGATTTTAATTTTCATTTAGTCCTAAAGCCCCAAGGAAGGAACAGAAGTGACATTATATGTAACAAAAAGGGAAAATCGAGGTACACTGAAACAATGCCCATCAACATGAACAAATTATTGATTACATCAAAGCACGTCAAACTTGATTCTAAGATATTCTTCAAAAGGGGGAAAAGCTGAAGCAATGAACTGAAATATGTACTTACCACCAGTACAAGTTATTCTCCAGCTGAGCACAAGTGTAAAGGGCACAACAATGCAGTGAAACTATCCGCTCTCCTTGTAGTTCAGAGTAAGTTTGTGCAGTATGTTCTAGTTTAGAAGCTACAGAACTCAAAGTTTCATCTACCCAGGTAGCTACCTAAAAGGAAAAAAGAACATAAGTGCAGTGTGTTGTAACACATTTGCATTCATGGTGGATATAAAACAGCAGCAGACTGGCACTAAGATAAATCCAGGCCAAATAGTTTATCATAATTATGGTTTGAAGCTCTGTTTTACATGTTTCTGATACTAATTTTACATATACAAGGGCTTTCCATTGAACAAATGCCTTTTAAATATCCCAAAATCGTTAAAATGCTCAACACTGACAATCTAAACTACATTTCTCATTCATGTCTCCTGGAAAATGCCTGCCTATATACAGTGGTACCCCGACTAAAGAGCAGCTTGACTTAAGAGCAATTTGACTTAAGAGCAAAGATATGGTCTGCTCGACTTACAAATATTTGTTTTCATTTTAAAAAATTAACTTATTTTTTCAATTTTTAAATAGGTACCCCAATTCAAGAGTAGTTCGACTTAAGAACATGCATTTGAGTCGAGGGACTACTGTACATTCCTTTGTGTACAAAGCTATGATTGTTTCATTTAAATCAGTAAGATGTTTTTGCAGATGCAACATGTGATTCAATCATTAAGAATTGCTGAACACTTTAGACAATCATGTTGATCTTTATAGATCATCATCCTAGAACTGGAGAACTGGAAGGGACCCTATGGATCATCAAGTCCAGCCCTTGTCAAGGAAAATCAAATTCTCAACCAGACAGATGCCAAAACCACTGAGCTCCCCAGCAGTTCACGATCAGACTGCTTACTTCAGAATATGTACTCAAAGTTACAATTTTTATAGCTGCTTCTTTTAAAAAACAACAGCACCCTTACTTTGTAAGCAGACTTTCTCACTTTTCATGACTAAGCAGAATTTCAGAAATAAAGAAGTCAATAATTCCAAATTTTCTCCTATTTTATATTTACAGTACTGGAGTTTCTTTTACCTCTGCTTTTGCAGGGAATTTTATTTTTAAAGATCTAAAATTGTAGATAATTTTTAAAGAGAAAGAGATGAAGGAATCTGAAAGCCTATTCTCAATATTTCATACCTTATTGTTTTCTGTGGCAACAGTTGCTCTGATGCTATTCGCTGAGAGTAGGACTATTTTCTCATTAGTCAATCCCAAAGACCCTGCACGTGGATGATGTATTGACGGATTCTTTGGAAACAAAATGAAATGGTATTTTATAAGCATGAATGACAAGGAGGTAGAATCTAGTCACAACAGGGGGGAAAACTTTGTGTCATTTCAGTGATGTCCCCATGAACAGCAGTGTACCTTCTGCCCCGGAAGCAAACTGCCTCCATTAGTACACAGCAGAGCCTATGAAGCTACCTCAAAGAAGATGAGTAATAAAGTAGTACCACCATATCCGCTGATTCAGTTATCTGTAGTTGGCTGCCAAAAATAATTAAATAATTTGTTGTCACAAAAAGGTGCCACAAAGCAAGTTACTGTTGCAAATAGGTACTGCAAAGCAAGTTACTTTTGCCAATATCAGCCACTATTGATTTTTGTGGGTACTGACAGGGCGTTTGCTCTTATCTGTGGATTTTGGTATCCACAGGGAGGCCCAGAACCAATCCCCAGTGGATACAGGGGTACTACTATACTGCAAAGTGTCCCACTCCTTTCCTGAGGCTACTCCACTCCAACTGTGGTGGCTCTGTTGCTGAGAGAAGGGATGAAAAACCTTTAAAAGCACAAAATGATACAAAGTTCTCTCTCTTTCGTCCTTAACAATTTCATCTATCCTCAATCAAAGCTGTGGAGCCACTAAGAAAGCTTGGAGTGCTAGGTGCTTCACCTGCCCTTCTAACCATAGCCGAATTCCAGTCATACTGCAGTGTTTTTTGAAAAATCAAAACATAGGACAGATTTCAGATTTTACCCAACATAATAAAAACATACCTGTGTATTTCTGTAAGGTTCAGATTCACCCCACTTCCACTGATAGAGCTCCCCTTTACTGCTCACAGCCACAAGTTCAGAATACAGAGCACCAATAGAAATAAATTTCATTCCATCCTATAAAGGGACACAAGAGAAGATCCAAGCTTCCAACATTACTGTACCAAAACTTCAGACATATTATAAACAGATAAAAAGAGAATACTCCAAAGCCTCTGATATATTGTAAATTAGTTACAAAGAGAAAATGGTTCACTGTTTCTAAACAAACCAACTTGCCTGCCTACTGCATTTAAATAAAATAACTAACTTGTTATCTCAGGACACAACCCATGCTGGAGACATGCATGATCAGAAAATATTATTTCAGTCCACAGGGGTAGCAGCTCAATTTTTGCAACCACCCGCTTTGCTTGTAAACGGTCCCAGATTCCACCTAGGGCACCTCAAAGAAGCATGAGAAAAGCAGTCTTCTCATATCTTAGTGGCATTTCAGGTACTCAACTTCTTATAGGGTCATTCCATGTCAAATCAAACAATGCATGGAACCTTGAATATTTGAGTTTTACATGACAACACTGAGATACCATCCTGAAATTTGGAGTGACTGGCTACAAGATATGTATCTTTAGGTGCGTGTTTTTTTGAAAATTTAAAAATAAATCTTTTTCCAAAAATTCAAATTTTATATTTATTGAAATGTGTAATTTTTTGAAACTGTACAATTGCATCATGTTGTATATCAAATGAAAGCTGTATTCATAAGCTTTAAAATGACACCTGTCCCAGGTCTGTAGCTATCACATGTATCTATTAAATGACATTTGAATTTATGGTGGCGAGTGAATATTGCCTTTTTTCTTTTTCTTTTTCTTTCTTTCTTTTTTTTTTGCAATTTTGAAAATGTAATATCTCAGAAACAGGTGGACCAAATATCTGAAAAAAATTAAACATCTCATGGTAAGGTACAAATGTACCAAAAATGAACTAAATCCATGACATCAAGTTCCAAAATGGATTTTTCATTGGTTGATTTGACATGGAATGACCCTATAACCTTCCCTTTCTGGTGAGGCTATTTCATAGCAAGTACTCTCAAGTGTACGAAGAAGCAAAGCAGCAACATAAATTCCATACTGACACTTGTATTATGTTAAGCGACAATTGTATTACACTGATCAGCAGGACACAGAAGTGGTATTCAGTATTCCAAAAAATCAAAGCACCCACACAAGTACTAGGATAAAAAACCAAAAATGCCTATTCAAACTGACCAGCCTCTTCTTTTAAAATACAGTACCGGTAAGTAGAATATTAGTTCTTTGGTTCTTTATATTTAGAAATACATAGGATCCAGATGTTGCTACCACTTTCATTACATTTGTTCTCTAGCAGGGTACAGGAGGAATGTTTAAAGTCAGTATTATTGTCAAAGCAAAACTAATAAAATTTTGTTTGACCTTGACAAGAAACTGCAGTTTTTCCAATTAAGCAAGGAAATAATTGAATCATTTCAAAGGTCTGCAGTTTTTATCAAGAGGGCTATGGAAAGAAAATGGGCATGTTGATGGAAGTAGAGAGGTAAAGAAATAGCTAAGCCCAGGTTAAGAGGAAAACAGAATTATTCCAACATAAGGCAAGAAATACAGATTAAAAATCTGAAACATGATGAGAAAGAGATTAATACTAGGTTTTGAAAATAGACTATCAACTGGCAAAACTGACGTCTCATCCAAGCCAAAATGTTGCTAGTCTCCTCTGTTAAGGGAAAGGGCCTATGCGCACTTGGGCATTTGAAGTTTATATCATGTCCGAAGGCATGTGAAAAGAACACTAATGATCTACACTGAATAAAGCAGAAATTACATTGTAGATCATTTGCAAGGGGGTGGGGGGAGTCAAAATGAACATACCTATACAAATTAGACATTTCATATGCTATAACATTTCAAGGAATGCATACCTTATCTGGCCACCACTGCAAGTCCTCTCCTAAAGACACTGGGCTTTGAACGGGTGTATTCTTCTTGTCAAGATTTGGCTCCCCTTCTTTGCTTGTAGAGCCTCTTTCATTATCAAATGAGGCTCCATCAAGCCACCTCCGTTCACGCAAACGTAAAACGGACTCACGTTCACGCAACAGCTCAGAGTCTCTCTCTAAGGGAAGAAGGAGAACTGGTATGCAATTGGGTCACACCAGTGGAATAAAAGTAAGCCACTCTCTAGTAAAGACCCTTCAGGATGTAACTAACAGCAGTTCACATCTAATTATGAACCAATTATAACTAGAAAAAGGACATGCAACACTCAAAATATTAACCCTTTCAAGCATATGTATTTTAATGTTGCCAAAATAATTTGAAATGCAAGAATGGGACTAGAAATAAGGTTAAAAGTATGGGAGCTCCACGCTACCCAAAAATGAATTAAAACAAATCATCTCACTGTTTACTTTGGATGAAATAAAATGCATTTTTTAAAATAGTGTACACCAAGAATATATTGTGGGTGATTTATCAAACATAAAAAAATAAAATAAAAAGTTACTTAACAAATCAATGTCTCTCAAAGACTTTTATGCTAGCCCAAAAAGAGTGTTTATTAGAGAGTCTCAGCATTTCCACAACCACCACAACCACCACTTGAAAAGGTTAAAACCAAATTTAAACTCTTGTGAAATTTGATAATCCAACCCCTTAGTTTAGGCAAACACATAGGACTGGATTTGACTTTTTTTAAAAAAACGTTTATAGAAAAATCGGTGAACAGAAATATTTTTACGTCATACAAGTTCCAAGAGATTTTTGAAGGAAAATGTTCCTTACCAAAATGCTTTCCCTCCAATTGGCCTACAAATTGTCTAAAGCCAGTACTCCCAGTTCTCTCATAAAATTAAAATGTTAAGTCAGGTAACCAATCTAAATATCCAAGAGTCAAATATACATGGGAAATAAGGATTTTTTTTTCATCTTAACATAGATATAACCTTAGAAAGGAAAAAGGGAGGGAATTAAGAAAAGTCAGAGGTTGAATTTCTACTTATACATGCACATAATGCATTTAAAATACATGATTCCTCATTTGTGCTAATAAAATTCTTAAAACAAGTCTCTTCTCTCTTGCCTTTCCTCCTTGCTCTCTCTTTTTCCTTCTAGTATCTACTACCCCAGTCTCTCTTCAAAAAGCACCCCAGAAACTCAACTTAATATGGCCTCTCTCTTTTCCTCTTTCATGTTCTATCTATTTAGTTTGGTCAAACTTGAAACCAGAATTTAGAGATGTGAAAAGGCCAGAGGATCACATAATCATGCATTTTCCCTCTTCTTCTTAACCATGCACCTAAATATTCCAATCACTATGATGATTTGGTATCTTAAACTAGGAAGAGGCAGCTACAAGATGTGGTTTTTGAAGAGGAAAGAATATAGAGCTTGTGCCTAAGTGCTAAAACCTTAGTTTCAGCACTAAGCATTTGGTTTTAATAGTCTACAGTAGAGATGAGCAACATGGTCCTCCAGATGTTTTGGACAATTCCCATCAGTCCTAACCATTATAATCAATGGTTACAATAGACAAAAGGAGCAATCCAACACTATTTGGAGCCCAGTTCTGCACTGTAGCATCTATAAAAGCTTCACCAACACTGTGATAAAGCTAGATATAATAATCTGTGATATGCAAGGAAAACACAATCAAGCTACGCTTAATATATCTTCCTAAAACTTAGTAATCCAGGCACCTAAACGTCTAATAGGAAGATTAAATGTGTATAGTGAAACTGAATGAAAATCCGTGACAGAGGTTGGATTAACAATTGGTAAAATGCTTTTGATACCTACCAAATATAATAGCTATTTTAAAGAAAGGACGAAGGAATGACCAGACACCAAATCCAAGATTACATGTCATACACTTTTCAAATCATGCTTAAAACATGTTATGTAAGGTATTCTATACTTGCTATGGATAATTTCTGGGTCTATATATAATTTTAAAGGACAACTAGCTTGAAGTTGAACACTGCAAGCCTTTCCAGAATGCAGTTCAATTCTAAATATCCCCACACTTAATTCTATGCATTGCAAACAAAACATTTTATACTTGAGTGGTGCATGATGAGCAGCAGAAAAGCTTTAATTACTATCTAGAACAAGAGATGTTGCATTTCTCATTACACTATCAAATTATGTCTCCAAACCCAAGAAGGCAGAAAATTCCGTAAGTATCACTATTCTTACCCCAGCTCTGATGCATATAACTCACCATCACCAGCCCAACTCAAGTAAGTGAATTTTCTTTGAAGATGTTGTGTAACAGAAAAACTGACTTTTTACATCAGTTCTTCAAAAAAAGACTTTATTTTAAAAAATGTTTTAAGTGGATAATTTTTAAGCCTCATACATGTCACCTGTCAGACACTTCAAACGTACTCCTAGCAATAATTTCACAAACTTACTCGGAAACAGTATTTTTTACAGCTTGGAACATGTTTTAAAATATTTTTATTTCACTAGAAAAAACTGTCCTATGCAAACCTAAGACACATGTCGTCAGCATGTGCTATGAATAGTGTACTGCACTCAATACTATTTATTTACAAAGAAAAAAGTGCAAAATTACCTCGGGATGAGCTTAGCCTGGAAAGTGATGAGCGCCGAAAGGATGGATAACCAAAGTAACTAATATCTTCTGAAAACATAGCATCAGCATCAATAATGACACTTGGGTGAGCAGAATGTATGTCAGCGTCCAGAAGAGACATAAGATCCTCTATAAGAGGAGACAAGGATCTGAGGTGAATTATCAGCTACTTAACAATTATCTAGAAAGACCGTCACCAAACAAAACAAAAACCACAAAAAAACCCTGATGTTCTTTTCTCTCCATGTTCTGTTGTATACAAATGCAGTGCCTGCTACTCACATTTTCAACTGAGCAAAATGCTGTAGCATAAGAAACTTCTCATTTTACTACTACTGAGACAGTATCTTCCTAATCTGAAATTTGTCATTTAGAAAAACAAAGAACAAAAGTGCTATAGATAACTAGAGAAAGTAATAAATATGGTCCCCAAAGAACGTATTTTTATGAAACTATATTTTATTCAACTAAGTAATGGAAGGGTGAAGACCCTTAGTTAAATTGCTATTGCAAAAAGCACATGCACCTCAGTAATATCTTTCTTCCTTGGTGCTCTACTAAATTTTCTAAGACACAGACATTTCAGATTTTTGCAGTATTTCTCAAACTATGCCAAGTCATAGCTCACTTCTAAATCAACCAGATTGCCTACACAACTCTCAACCTCAGGCCTTGCTGTATAAATCAAGCTTCATTACATCCAGATACTTCCCATTTACCCTGCTCTTAAATCCAATTTATATTTTTCTCTTTACAACACCAACAGATTTCTTTTCCCCATTTTTTCCTGCTGTAAGATATAGCTGGAAGCACAGAAGACAAGGAATGTCAACTTGATGTTTCTTGTCCATGAGAATGTAGTTCTCAGTTATAACAAACCCTAAGCAGTTTTTTAAAAATGCTTGTATCATCAATTTTCAATCCCACCCTATGTCCACTAACAATATCTTACAACAGGGCTATCCAACTTTGAACAGGCCGAGGTCTACTTTTTCCAGACGAAAGTGCCTGAGGGCTACTACACTAAAACCTCTACTTATGAATTTTATCTGTTCTGAGCATATGCTCATAAGTAAAAAAAAATTTAAGTAGAGTAGCAGTTTTCCATAGGAACACATTGAAAATCAATTAATCCTTTCAGGAGGGAACAGATTTCAATGCATTCCTATGGTAAGGCTGACCATGCACATGCTTCCCTTACACCCACTCTAACCGGTGCAGACGGGTGCAAGGGAGGTACGTGCATGCTTGCGCAGATCGCCCCTTCCGTTTGCCCAGGCTGCGGGAAGATTTTTTTAAAAAGGTGCACTTTCCCTTCAAACCCGCCCAGGGCCTGACTTGACTCTCCTCCTCCTCCTCTTTTCTCCCTTCTCCCTTCCAGCCCCCTCGCTGCCACTGCTGCTGCCGCCCAAATAGCTCTCACTCACTTCAGCCATGTTCTCTGTGCAGCTGGGATGGGCCAAGCCAGCAGCGGGGCAATCACTTCACGATGGCGGCGCAAAGAGGAGGGAATGGCTCAGAAGGGGAGGAGGAGGAGTGGCAGGTCACGGTCTCTGTGAGGCAGCTGTCGGGGTCCCCTCCACTCCCCTTCCTCCGCTCTGCACCAACAACTCAATTGGTCACAAGACAGTGGCACGCCAATCATCTGGCCGGTAGGGAGAGCAGGGGACTGTGCCGAGGCCCTTGAACTGCCCCGCTTGGCTGAGACAGTGGGCTAGCAGACCTAGAGCTTTGCTGGGGCAGTGGTGGTCCTTGGGGTGGGGGAGGTAGAGGTGGAGAACTTATCCCCTCACATTTTTTATTGATGGCTGGCGGGCTACTTTTGAACCCTTCACGAGCTACTGGTAGCCACCGGTCTACCTCTTGGGCAGGCCTGTCTTACAACACCCCAGCAGGTACACTTTTCGTATTTTGAGAAAATACTGATTTATGTAAACCTTTCAGCATGCATCCTAAGAATCACACTGCAACAGATCAGAACTATAACACCAATGACTTCCACCTTATTTACACACCTTATTAAAAAAAGAAAAAAAACTTCTTAGTTTCTATTAGAAATTATAAGCAGAAATAACTGCTTTTAGAAGAGGAAATCCATGAACCTTAGGTTGCAATCACAACCGGGATACAGACAGCAGCACAATCTATTTCCTGCTGATCATGCAACATACGGGGAACTGCACTCCAGTCTAAGTCCAAGCCACATCCAAACCAGACTGTGACAAATGTGATGCTTTAAGGGAGATCACTCCCTGCAAAACAATCTTTTCTAGTGCAATCAGACACACACCTTTCCTGCCGTTAGATCATGCCTTAAATACGTCACAACATACGTTAATAACCTGATGTTAAAGAAATGTCTCAGCCACTTCTTAAAGATAGGTAAGACATGTATGCAATTCCAGCAAGGAATAAGATCCAATCATCAACTAGCTTCAGTTGCAACCTCATATAAATTCCAAGATTTTCACACATTTTGTTCATAATTTTTCTGCAGCATAGCACTAGGAATCATAAACCTCTTTCTACTCTCCCCTCAAAAAGTATCATTCCACTGCCTTGCACAAAAATTCTGGTTCCCCATATTTTAAACACTTTGATATGGTTTGAATATGTTCATCTTATACCATCTCAACAAGATACAGCTTACATATTGATGGTTCAGAGGTTCTTTGTTCCATAACCCAAAAGAATATTTCATGAATACTCGCTCCCATACATATTTGTACTCATTGGAAAATGATCTCATTTTGGAACTGCAGAAAACAATGCGATAAATACAGTCATCTTAATCTCCTGATTCTGGCAGATTGTGACTCAACATTTCAGCGTATTTAGATGGATATGAAAGTAACCTAACCAAAAGTATTGAAGAAACAACAGCCTGACAATAAGCATACAGATGACAGCAACACAATTCACAAACAGGTATCTAAAGCAAGCCTCTCACATATACATTTATTTTCAACAGTCTGAAAATATCCATACAGTGTTGTCATTTGGAATATTAACACTTTATCCACTAGTTCCCTGAGCATAATCTTTTACTTTCTCTTAATACACACATTACTAATTATCAGCAATTGCAGCCCATTCTTTCCATACTGCAAAAGCTACAACTGCCTGGCCGTGTAGTTGCGCCTTAAGGTTGCACTGGTGGTTAAAACAGAACAGAACATGTTCCAGCCAAGATTAATCTGTTTAAATGGTCTCTTCATGAGATGCAAATAAAAAACTCCACTGAATGCCAAATAAATAAATAAATAAATAAATAAATAAATAAATCTACAGTAGAGAAAATTAAAACACTCAGTCTACTAAAATGAAGTAGTATCTCCCCTCCCGCTAACATTCACACATTAGCCAGCTATTCCCTCTAAATTCTGTCCAGACAAACCTGAAGAAAAATATGCCACATGATTCAAAAGGTATCTCCACTTGATCTCTCCTGCAGTGCTGTTCAAAGACGCAAACAGATGTTTTCTCATCTAAAATCACTTTGATGCCTCTCCTTCACTACTGAACTAGTATGATTTCAACAGTACCCATAAAAATGAACAGAAAAATAAAAGTAGGGAGGGTGGGGAAAAACACTGGCACAGCAACAGCCCCTCTGATACTCTTTGTAACAGTTATAAAATATTTGGGTGGCATCTCCTGCCTCTCACCATGATGTCAAATGTAAGCAATTTAAACCATGAAAATAAGTTACTTGGGTAAATAGTTAGTTTGTTTCTGTTACAACACCAATTCTGGTAGTCTACCAAAACCTTTGTTAAAATTCTCCAATTACTGAAAGCTAATAACTGCTTTCATATCACAAAGGTCAGGTATGCTCTGAACTATATTCTGATATACTGTAGTTATGCTTTGAAACCAACAAAGTATAAAACAGCTACTGATCCTGGTGACTCTGTTCTTAAGTATAATTGTACAATTAACCTGGACAGAATTCAAATGATATGACTAGTCCAAATCTTAACTTTGGCAAAGCCACAGTGAATTATGGGGAAAGTCTATATGTAAATAGTATAGACATCAAATTCCAAGTAGCAAGCTTTCATTGAGAAGCCTTAGTTCTCAAATGAGTATTCTCTTTCATGAAGCCCTCCCTGTGTCAAGTTTACATGAGTATTTCCACACCATGAGGTTATTTTTGCCAGTACACAGTAAAAATCTTGTGGCAAAGGTGAATGAGATTCACTGGGCAATTAGAACAACCATCATCATGTACATCTCAAGATGACTGTCAACCATCTCACTCTCTGAATCACTTTAACATTCTATTTTACCTTAATACAAATCTTTCATTGCTCATACTGTATTTGATGAGCAAAAGAAAAGCAGTCTCATATATGTGCTTGGTCAGGAGTAAACAGGGTTTTTAAAAATATATACTTAAAAGTCTTGACATATTCTTTCTTCAGGCTCTATAATTCAAAGCACTGACAGTGATGCCTTGGCTTCGTCTCCCTTGAGCTTACTAAGCTCCTCCCAGAAGCATACAATCACTCATATCAACCACCCTACCAGTTGCCAGAGGACACCATTCAAGAAAAGTACACCTTACAGAAACAGTAGATTTTTACGGAAGATGAGAATATAGAAGGCACAACTTCATGTCTCTTCCTTTAGCCTTTTGCAGAGGATCAAGGCAAGAGGGATGGACTATGGAGTCACAAGCAGATTTGCTCAAGTATTTTACTAGTACTGCAAATGAGTCACTTATGAATGAAGCATAGTGGCAAAGTGTGGAGACTGCTATAGTTTCTTATTACAAAAAACAAGTTATAAGCCAAAAGGAGGGCAATAATAACATAACAGGAGATGAATGCCAATAAAATATTTAAATCCTGCCATTTACTAAAGAGACCCAGAGTGGCCAAAATTAACACATCACCAAACAATAAAGCTATTTTTTTAAAGGTAGCACATCAATAATATTCTCAAGATCACCTAGCAACAGTTCAAAGTTTTGGATTTGCATTTCTTGATGTGTGTATCCAATCACTGGAAACCTCAAGGGGATCTTCAGATAGCCCAAAATTAGTTTGTCGAAGTAGGTCATTTGTCTCCTAACACTCAGCAGAATTCTTTTCCCAAGCATATCATACATTTATTAACCAACAATCTATCCCCTCACAATCAATTCAAATGCTGAACAGTTGTGATTTATTATTCCTATTATTAATATTGCTTAGGTTAAATCTTCTTTTGCAAAAGCAAAAGGAAACTGCTCGAGTCTTCCCAGTTTATAACTTCTTAATGTGGCTCTTGGCATTAATAAGACGCCCATCCCTGCTTTACAAGCCAATTTTAGGAGAGAAAAAACAGGATCTTTACGTTTCTATGTGCCCATGTATCCTTTGCTTTAATAAATGCTTGTTTCTTAAGAGAGATGGAAAATCATGCTCTGAACGGAAACATTCATTTATTATTTAGGATTGTTAATGATAGGATCTTTTGGCAATGAGCAACTCATGGGACAGCAAAAGTCGGAAGTGAGTTAAGAGCTCATAACAACCTATTACATAAAGCACAAAGCCTGTTATTTAAGAGTGAAATTGTATTTTAAATGTAGTGCTAGCTAGAGCCAGAAACTTTTTGCAATAAGGGCTCTTTAATGGTGTACCTTTAAACACTATATTCTAACCAGATAAATTACTAAAACAAAAGCTATGTGTACATGCTTTCTTGGAAGAACACAATTTCCATCACACAAATTCACTACATTTTAATATATTAGAACTGAAGTAATTCAAGGCTATAAAGGTTCATTCCAAAAACAGTTCTGATTCTGTCTCATCAGCTTCTTTCTTTACCAAAAGCAACTACACTTTACATCTTGTCATTATATGTTGTAGCGAATATAATATTAATCTCTTAATAGTGTTGCAAATTAAAAGATTATTTCACTTTGACAAAAGAGATAAACAGTATTTTTAAGAAAAAGTAAACATTCCACCCTCCCCCACAAACCTCCAGGAAGGTAAGATTCACTGGCTGTATCATCACCATCATCTCCATCTTCATCATCACGACTCAGCAAATTGTTCACTGCAAGGTTTACATCCAGATTTGTTCGCTGAAGCTCTCTTATAATCACACTTCGAGATTTTCCTTGTAAAACAACTTGTGCCTGTACAGAGAAGAATGCATACACTGACACACAGCATAATCTCTCAAGGTAGATTTCCATCTAGACGAAAAAGTCTTTCTGGAGTAGTCATGCTCAACCCAATAGAAAATAAATATCAAGATCAAGTCTGGGTACCATAACAGATATAATTCTGCATTTGGGGGTGGGGGAGCATACAGTCTGTAGCCAGTGGTTCTGAACAATGCTTCTAAATTGGATAAAGGTTTTATTTGGTTGCAAACTAGTATATTTTGCAGGTTACAATTTGTTCGTCTATAGACTGTTACTTCCCCTCAGCAGTATATATTTTCAAAGTGTTACAGTCCCTTTTAAACCACAGCTTAGGTGTGCTACTGGATTTGATCCTAAACATGGATGGCCAGGCTTCAGCTGTGGGCAGGAGTGTCTCTGCACAGTTAAAACGAGTACACCAGCTGCACCTGTTCCTGGAGAAGTCTGATCTGCCCATGGTGACACGTGGCTTAGTTACATCCTGGCTGGATTGCTGTAATGTCTATGCGGGCCTGCCTTTGGAAAGTTTCTCAGAAACGTCAGCGGGTCCAAAATGTGACAGCCAGATTGTTAACTGGAGCTGGTCACAAGGATAACATAACACTCTTTTACAGCAGTTCCACTGGCTTCTGATCAGTTTCTGGACACAACTCAAACTACTGATTTTAATCAATAAAACCTTAAACAGCTATAGTACTCACCTGCCATATCACGGTTCATATACGGCAGTCCTGGTATATCGCAGGACCACAGCATATGAAGGCATGGGTGGGCAGCGCTGGCTTGAGACAAGCTGTGTGAGCCTCTATAGGGCCTTCTGTACTTACCTCAGGCCTGGCATTCCCCCAAACAGGCCTCCAATGGGCTTCGCGGGCCATTTACAGGCCCCAGAAGTCACTTCCGGTCTGTCGGAAGGCACTTCCGGTTTTCCAGAAATGACTTCTGGTCTGCTAGAAGCCACTGCTGGGGCCAGTAACAGACCCAGGAAGCCTGTTGGAGGCCCATTTGGGACAGTGCCAGGCCTGGGATAAGGGCAGGAGGCCCTAAACAGCCCCCTGGTCCCAACCCTGAGATAAACGTATCTGCATAACACGGATTTTCCTTCATCACGGGTCAGGTCAGGAATGTAAACCCCATAATAAGCGGGGAAGTATTGTGCCCAGCCCCTGGGTGTTAAGATCATCAGATGATGCTTTTCTCTCAGTTGCACCACCCTCACAGAGTCCCAGACCCTAGAACCCATTCTCATGGAAGGCTGGGCTGGCCCCATCTTTTCTGTCCTGTAAGCAGGTGAAGAGCTTTCTGTTCAAATAGGTTTTCCCTTAGTGCTGCCAAAGAAAAATTTTAAATGGCTTGTATTTTTATCACTTTAAGTCTGTTTTGGTATCACTTTTACCTAACATTTTAAATGCCATTATGATTTAAATCCTTATAGTTTGTTTTTAACAATATAAGCCATCTAGGATCCTTTTTAAGGAAAAAAGCAGGATAAATATTGGTTACCTACCTGTAACTTTAGTTCTTCGAACGTGCATCTGTGAATTCACACAAAGGGTTAAACAGCGCTTCTGTGCTGGTCGCCGGCAGTAACAAGCTCGAGTCAGTTAGGACCTCCCCCTTCCAGCGCACATGCTCCTCTCCTGGCGCCCTTTTGCTCAGCAGTTCCCCTTGGATCCGCCGCTGTAACAAGAAAACATACAGAGATGTGACGGATAGAGGGGAAGGATGGGAGGGAAGTGTGAATTCACAGATGCACATTTGAAGAACTAAAGTTACAGGTAGGTAACCAATAGTTCTTCTTCCGTGCATCTGTGAATGCACACAAAAGGTGATTCCCAAGCTAACTTACCGGTGGTGGGTAGTCATGGGAGCAAGGAGGAGAGGACTGCGCACCCCACGGAAGCCTTGGACCGTGCCCTGACGTCCAGTCTGTAATGGGCAGCGAAGGTGGTGGAGGAAGACCAAGTAGCTGCCCTGCAGATGTCAGGGAGAGAAACGCCGTAGCGGAAGCCATAGCTCTGGTGGAGTGAGCTCTTGGAGTGGCTGGCAAGGATTGTCCCGCAGAGGAGTATGCAAGCGTGATCGCTGAGCAAATCCATTTGGAGACAGTCTGAGATGAGATCGGATCGCCTTTATGAGGATCCGTGGTCTGAACAAAAAGACGTTTAGTACGTCTAAAGGCGGCTGTGCGGGACAGGTAGAAGAGGAGAGCATGGCAGACGTCTAGGGTGTGGAGAGTACGTTCTAGGTCCAAGGTTGGAGATGGAAAGAAGGTGGGGAGTACCATGGGCTGCCGCAGGTGAAAGTCCGACACCACTTTAGGGAGGAAGGAGACGTCAGGGAAGAGAGTAACCTTGTGAGGGTGAAATGGGAGAAACGGAGGGTCTATTCGTAGGGCCGCCAACTCGGAAGCATGCCTGGCCAATGTTATAGCAATCAGGAATGCTGTCTTGAGAGATGCCATATAGATTGGTATCGAAGCCATAGGTTCAAAGGGGTGAGTTGTAAGCGCTCTGAGTACAATGGTAAGGGACCATTGTGGAGTGGGGGGCGCACGAGATGGCAAGGTATTTCAAAAGCCCCTAAAGAATTGTTTAAGAGTAGGGTGACAGAAGAGTGCTGAGCTGTCGGAGCAAGGTGGTTGGTGGTAGACCACAGCTGCCACATAGACTCGCAGTGTAGAAATGGAGAAGCCCTTATGGAAGAGGCTGAGGAGAAACTGGAGCAAGGTATCTAGTGTGGTTGGTAGGTGTGGGAGGCCGGACTGGGTAGCGTAGGAGACAAATAGGGACCATTTTTGGCGGTAGAGGTGCATGGTAGATGGTTTGCGTGCATTGTCTAGGATGTGTTGCACAGAGGGTTGATCAGCCATGCCGTGAGATGCAGGGAGGGAAGGTCCGGGTGGAGAATGTGGCCCCCGTGTTGAGATATGAGGTCTGGGAGGAGAGGCAATTCCTTGTATGAGGTCAGCGTGGAGAACCATGGCTGGCGTGGCCACCATGGCGCTATGAAGATGGTGTGTGCCGCCAGGTGACGGATCTTGGTGATTGTCTTGAGAAGTAGTGGGATCGGTGGAAAGGCACAGAGAAGGGTGTTTGGCCAAGGAGTCGAGAGAGCGTCTCCCAGGGAGTGATGACCCAGGCCTGCCCTGGAGCAGAAGGTGAGGCATTTGGAGTTGGACTCCGTGGCGAACAGATCCACCTGTGGTGTGCCCCATAGTTTGCAAAGGTCCAGAAAGGTCCGGTGATGTAGAGACCATTCATGGCAGTTGTGGTGTAGGCGGCTGAGGTGGTCTGCAAGAACATTGTCGTGGGTGGAGATGTATCTTGCTATTAGGAAAATATTCCACTGATAACACCACTCCCATAGGTCCATTGTGATGGATAGGAGTGTGCGGGAGTGGGTTCCACCCTGCTTGTTGATGTAATAAAGTGCGGTGGTGTTGTCGGTAACAACTTGTACTGTTTTGGAGGTCAGGGTGGTCTCGAATGCACGGAGAGCGTTGAAGACGGCAAGAAGTTCCAGATAATTGATGTGGCGCATTCTCTGTTCCGCTGTCCACAGGCCATGAGTCCGGAGACCGGCGCAGTGTGCACCCCAGCCCGTGTCGCTGGCGTCGGTGGTCAGTTGAATGGAGGGCCCGTCGGATTTGAATGGGCGGCCATGTTGAAGATTCCTTATGTTGGACCACCAGCGGAGGTTGTCGCGGACTGCTGAGGTGAGTGCGAGGCGCTTGGATTGAGGGTGAATCTGAGGGTTGAAGTTGGTTAGGAACCAGGCTTGAAGGGTCCTCATCTTCAGACGGGCATGTGGTATTATGGCCGTGGTGGATGCCATGAGGCCTAGTAGGTGTTGGACGAGATGAGCCGTCACTTCGGGGTGTCGGAAGAGGCGAAGAGTGGAGAGGACTTTCTGCTGTCTGTCGTCCGAGAGAAACGTCTGAGCCCGTATGGAGTCAATGGTGACTCCTATACAGTATATTGCACGATCCGAGATGGGCGTAGGATCGATTTGTCGTGATTGACCTGAAGGCCGAGAGAGGCGAGGAGGTCGAGAGTGTAATGCAAGTCCTGCGCTGCCTTTTGTGCTGTAGGAGACACCAGTAGCCAGTCGTCTAAATACGGGAAGATGTTGATCCCTTGGAGGTGGAGATGAGCGGCTACTGGTGCGAGGCATTTTGTAAATACGCGAGGAGCGGTGGACAGCCCAAAAGGCAGAGCTTTGAATTGGTAAGTATTGCTTCCTACAGTGAATTGGAGATACTTGCGATGGGTGGGAGTGACAGATATATGAAAATAGGCATCGTGCAAGTCGATGACTGCGAACCAATCGTTCTTGCTCAGCAGAGGAAGAATGGCCTCTAGAGTGTTCATGCGAAACTTGCGGTGGCAGATGAATGAGTTCAGGTTCCACAGGTCGAGAATAGGGCGGAGACCGCCATCCTTTTTCGGAACTGTGAAATATCGGGAGTAAAACCCGGCAATGTCTCCAGGAGGAACACACTCTATGGCTTGTTTTAGCAAGAGTTGGTGAATTTCTTCAGGGGGGGGTAGGCGCCGTGGCGCACGTGAAGCCTAGAGGAGGTAGTTCTTGAAATTTGATGGCATACCCTCTCTCGATAATAGTGAGGACCCATTCGTCGGATGTAATACTCTGCCATGCTCAAAGGAAGGGTCGCAGTCTGGTGTCGGGGGGAAGGAGGGTTGTGGGAATGTAGTCAGGCCTTCTGTTTGCGGTCGAAGCGCTTGGTTGGCTGTCGCTGTTGTTGTCGAAGCTGGATGCTAGGGCGCTGGTAAGATGAAGAGGTGGTTGAGTGCGAGTATCGCGTTGAGGTCGGACGTTGATGGAAAGTAGGGTTGCTACGTCTCCAGGGTTGCTGTTGGGCCCGAAAGGAGCGATGCGTGGAAGCTCCATGGTAAGTGTAGGACTTCGCCGTTCGACGCATTTTGAGAATGGTGTCGAGAGACTCATCCATGGAGGAAGCGAAGAGTCCTTCCCCATCAAAGGGGGCGTCCTCAATGCGGTTACGGGCGTCGTCCGTAATCGTGGCCATGCGCAGCCACGCATGGCGTCGGAGGAAAACTGCGGTGGCAAGCTGTTTGGAAGCCGCGTCCACAGCATGGCGGGCGGCTTAGGTGGCATAGTCTATCAGAGAGATGACCTCTTCATGGTAGGACAAGGCCTTGTCCCTGAGGTTATCCGGTATAGAGTCCAGCATTGGCAGAAGTTTAAGGAGGACGCGCCGAGAGTAGAGTTGCATGGCGGACATATAATTAGAATTACAGAGTGAGAAGGAGGCCAGAGAATAATGCCTCCTGCCTATCATGTCGAGTTTTCTGCTCTCCCTATTACTGGGCAGTGATGTGGAAGAAGACTTAGCCCGGTTCTGAGATGCATTTACGATCACAGAATTAGGGAGTGGGTGCTTGGATAAGAAAGTGGTGTCCTCGCCATGTGCTCTATAGAGGTTGTCAATCCTGCGGGGCATAAGTGGAGCCGAAGACGGTTTAGCCCAGGCAGTCTTAGATCTCTTGAGGAGCGATGGGATAAAGCCAAGGCGGACGGGTGGAGAGCATCCTTTATCAAGATGGGCAAAGTATTTACAGGAGCCATCCTCAGAGAGGGCAACCTGACGGTCCATACTCTTAGCAATTCTTTGAATGAGTTGAAAATATTTCTTAAAATTCTGAAGGGGTTCAGAGGTTTCTGCCTGCGAATCGTCACAATTGTGAGAGTAGTAGTCATCCCTTGTAGGTGAGGAGTCGAAGGCATAGTCCGTGTGGGAGTCCGAATGGTAAGAGACTAGTGGGCGGTCCATTGACGCTGGAGAATCGTAGCGGGAGTCAGACGGCGTTCTGTCTCTCTCTCTGTGCGAACGCTTGTGGGGCGCTAGTGAGAGGACCGGCAAGGAGGCTGAGGACTTCCTGGAACGTTTAATCAGTCTGGCAGAAAGGGACCGTCATCGCTTTCGGCGTTTGCCTTCGTGGTCCGAGGCAGTGTCGGTTTGAGAAGAGCAGGAGACCACTTGAATAAAGCGATGGCGCTTACGGCCACGGTCTTTAGTACGAACCCGCTGAGGTGAGGGAGAGCACGAGGAGGAATCAGCTGGATTCGACGTGCGATGGTGTCTTCTGGTTACAGGCGTTCGAGATCACAGGGATCGCCTGTGGGATGGTCGGGTAGAGGAAGCAGCTGCCTTGGCCCTATGAACTGGAGAGGTGGAACGAGAGCAGTGGCGGCGATCGTGGCGAGTAGTGCGCCTAGGTGGCGTGCGTGAGCGGCTGGAGCTCATGGTGCGGCTGTGGTTCGTGCAATCACAGCGAGAGAGGTGACGGTCGTTCGCTTCCGTCAGTTGACAGTTTGGACGGGGCTGCCTGTGAGGTGAAGTGGCCAGAGCAGCTGTTGTGCAGCGATCGGATGGGAGGGGGGAAGATCTCCCTGCAGCACAATGCACGCGTTGTCTGGGGGTTGGGCTGCGAGAAGCTGTAGTGCGCCACCGGGGAGGAGGCGGGATCGTAGCCGACAGCGAGCGCGAGCAGCTGCGAGCGGCGGTGACAGGCCGGTGCGGGTGAAGCCTCCACATCCGTGCGGGCTCCGCGACTAGCGCGTTTGTGGTGGCGCAGGGGAGGCAAGGATTCCACGTCGGTACGGGCTCCTCTGCGGTCGCTACTCTTGTGGCGACGCGGGGAAGGTGAGGAATCCACGTCCGTGCGAGCTCGTCGGTCTGTGCGGCTTTGGGTGGCTCACGGGCGTGGCAGCTCATCGGTGGTGGCCGGACGGCGGTGTTCCCGGTGTTGGGGGGAACGAGCCTGCGTATCGCCTTCATGCTGGTGACGGTGGCGGTGCAAGGAGGGAGATCTGGAGGCGTCTCTGTCCCTCTGGCCGTCGCTCTGCAGGCGCACGCATTTGGTTGGTAGTGAGCGGGATCTCGGGGAGAGAGAATGGTGTCGGTCCTCCCCGGAGGTTAAGACCGGGAGGCGTTCCTGGCGCGGTCTGGGCGAGGCTTGGGCGCGGGGCGAGCCCATCGCTCTCGTGGCTGTTTGTGCCCTAGTTCTAGCAGAGGAATCGTCTCCCCAGCTCGGAGAGCGGCTAGAGCGAGGTGAAGAGTGGAGGTGCCTAGCCTCAAGGGCGTCTAGCTGTGGGTCGTGAGGCGTAGGTGGCACCTGTTGAGAGAGCCCAGAAACGGTGGCAGAGGGGCTAGGCAGAGATATGGAGCTAGCAGTGGGAGCTGATCCAGACTTAGATTTCTTTTTATCCCCCAGCTGAGACTTTTGCGCGGCCTTGGTCTTTGGAGGACGCGGGGCTGCCAATTGATCTGAAGAGTGAGCCTGCAAATCCATAGGAAGGAGGGATTTCTTCCAAAGATAGGCAGTGAGCCTATCTAGCCGGTTCTTTAGGGCAGGCTTAGTCAGTTTTTTACAAGCTGTGCAGCGAGCGGGTTGGTGACTCTCGCCCAGGCAGTAGAGGCAGCGATCGTGCCTGTCAGAAACGGGGAGTTTGTTGGAGCACTCGGAGCACCTTTTAAAAAGCGCTCCGGATGCCATAAACTAAGAACGAAGGCTAAGGGGAAAAATAAAAATGGGAGAGGTCTAAGAGAAAAATATGAAAGTCACTTTCCTTCTAATATGCAGGAGCTGTGGAGTCTGGCGACCGTTGGCAGCGGCGGTAAAAAGGAACTGCCAAGCAAAAGGGCGCCAGGAGAGGAGCATGCGCGCCGGAAGGGGGAGGTCTTAACTGACTCGAGCTTGTTACTGCCGGCGACCAGCACAGAAGCGCTGTTTAACCCTTTGTGTGCATTCACAGATGCACGGAAGAAAAATAGTTTAAATAAATAATAAATAAATAAATGACACTACTGTTTTCACTGAGACAACTCAAATAACACTTGTCTATATTTTTCAGTTTCTTTTTGCATCCAAATATATTCTAATCTCACTTAGCTATAAATCCTCTCCCTGTACTTCGCTTCCTTTTCTACCTCCCTTCCTCTAAACCTCCTTTGATTTACATTTTTCATAGCCTGGCCCTATGGCCACTTTCAGGGCATTAGCCAAAGCACAGAGAAAAGAAAAAATCTAAATAGCTCAATAAATAAAATTTACTTCCAAGGAATACTGTTCTCCTTCACATCCCAACTGTATTCGGTATGCTAGCATGTAGTGTATAATACAAAAGAAATAAGGTGAAGGAATAATTTACAAAAAGGATGTACTATAAACAGAATATTCAATATATCAGTGAAAAACACTAGTTAGCAACAGAATGTACAAATCACGTAGCAATGTTGCAATCCTACAGGGAATGGAAAAGCACAAAAATACCACAAGCATGCATGTCAGCAGAGTCTGAACACATCATTATTACAAAAAGCTGAGTGTAATCTCAGAGCAAGTATCAATTATCTCTATGCAACCAGCATTGCTAAGACAAATCTCAAAAGGCTTGGAGTTCTGTTATTGCCAAGAAAAACTAAGACTTCACAGCTGAATAGAAACTGAACTAGCCTACTTTTGAAGTCATTTCCATCCCACATCACTGAACTGCTGACACTCAAAATTTCTTATTCTATCCATAGATGTTTAGAGAGCAAAATGTGAAGAAATTATTGATAATGTTATAGGTGTGCTCTTTTATCTCTAATGAAACTGCTGGATTCCACTTACTCATTGAAAATGGTTCTAAGTATTTTCCAAAGATTAGTACAAATAGTTCTATGTATTTTCCAAAGATTAGTACAAATTAGTACATATACAAATCATTCTGGTGATAATCTGATGTCACATTTGCCTTTTGCCCGTTTTCAAAATGTCACAATTATCTTCATCTAAGATTTCTTACTTGATTACAGGACAAAAACGTATCTAATTCTTCCTTTAATTGCATAGAAAAGGAAATGTAAACAATGTAAGGAAACAGTTCCAAATTATGCCTTTTCCACGAAAGCTTTGAAATGATTAAAGCAAAAGTGCATACCTGTGAAATAAGTTCTTCTGGAATAACAGATGCTGGAATAACTGGCTGAGGCTGACTACCCAACAGTCCCGACCCTCGATCCCGTCCTGTCCGAATAACTCGTGTTTGCCTCCGAGAATCTCTAGCTCCTGCTGAGGATCTACCTGAGGATCCTCCGCCACTACCTCCAACACCTGAGCTCCATCGGCTTCTGAGGAGAACAAAACACAAAATCACACATCAAACTGCGCAAATTAAAAGAGATACTTTATGTTATGTTTGACCATTTTTTAATTATTTCATGGCAACATGAAAGCAAAAAGTTGATACACTAAGCTTTCATATTGAGGAACCATATGTTCCACCAAGTTACAGAATCTCGCAATCATGGTATCATTAAAACTCAACTTCCCTTTAAATATTATAATTTCCTACACAAAAACTAATATACTTCATTATACACACATGGTATAAATTATGAACCACCTCAGAACTATTCATCCTTCCTGTGAATTTAGTGAAACTCCATTTTATTTAAACCATTTTGATTGGCAGAAGCATACTTTGATATTTTCGTACCTGAATTAAGCATTCACCTGTTTTATTTTTTATTAGCTCTTTACAGTTGGCACAGTTCAAAGATAAAAATATCTCATATCTTATTTAATAAACTTGGTATTTAAGTAGTGAAGCATTCCCGATCAGTACAAAATGGAAAACCATTACAAATGGAAAACCAAGCTGCTGCAAAAGCTGCATTTTAACTAGAAATCTTATCAGAGTCCACTTTCAAATTTAATATTAGTGTCCTATTGTGAAAAAATTAATAAAGAACTGCAACATTTTAAGTCAACTGGAACAGGGAATACTACAGTATTCAGAAAAAAAGTCTAACTACTGCTTAAAGCAGGGGTGCCCAAACTTTTTGTAAGGAGAGCCAGATTTGGTGGCTGAGAATGTGTCAGGGGCCAGTTGCTCCCCAACCCTGCCACCCCACTGCAAGCCCCACCCACTTTCTTTTAAAAAAATGGGGTGAAGGAGGGGGAGGGAGGGGCAGGCCAGCCAGCCGCGGGCCACTCAGAATGGCCTGACGGGCCGGATTTGCCCGCCGCCCCCGGGCCGGACTTTGGGCAGGCCTGGCTTAAAGCAATAGTTTTGGCATCATGATTGTGGTAAATCAGTTGTTTAAACTTTAAGTCTAACTCACCAAACATTAAGATCCCACTTACTAGCATTCCCCCCCCTCCCCCACATAAGCTAGCAAAACCATTGCTGCATTTCAGTGGTCTATATACATTGTTGCATGTATTTCTACATAACCAAGTATGGTACAAACAGGTTGCAGCTTTGACCCTACCAAAACTTACCCAAGGGTGTTGCCTGCCAGTCTGCCCAGAGTTTCAGAACCAGACAGAAACCATGGGGAATCACTAGTTCTGCCTGGTCTGGATGTCCTTCCTGCCCCTGAGCCACTGCTCAACTTTGAACTGAAAGCAAAAAATGGTAGATCAGTCACAATACAAATCCCAAATGGGTTAAGAACAAAGCCTGGAATTCCAGGTTTAAATTCTCAGGGACTTATTCTGGCAACACACCAGCTTAAGCAACACCCTTGGGGAATCTTCATAATTTTGCTGCAAGATATGGCAATTTAACAGGAAAAACTAAGAGTATGCAGAGCACACCTAACACATATGACCCATTTTTAAAAAAGATTTTTTTAAACCACTAGCACCAGCAGTCACGGTGAAATTATTAAGTGCATATCTGAAGACATTAATAGGAGTTATATTATAAATTAATATAATTGAGAGTCACTGTCAAGTCAGAAACTCTGTTTAAGCCCCCAAAATGTAATTTCAAGACTGAGCACATTAGGGCACTTATATGACTTTTTAACACCAGCATGCTTGAATTATCACATTTATTCAGTTCTGATTATTTAAGATTAAACATAAGTAACTAGTCCTAATTGTTGGTGAAGATCCCTAGAGCTAAGATATCCAAAAGATTTTTCTCCCATGCCCTATGTCCATTTTTAATTATGATAACCGTTTAAATCAATAATTATTTTTGTGACTACTGGATGAAGAGATTCTATACTTCATACTACAGAATAACAAAAAAAAAGTTCTTACCCATCGTTATTATCAGGTTTACCCAATTCCAATCTGTCTGGCTGAACTAAGAAACCAATCCTGCAGACTCTGCCATCCTGGATTTTAAAAAGAGTGTGTCTATATTAGATACAATATTAAATCTGAATCACAGAAAAACAGTGCTTGCAAAAGTTACTGATTTTGTACAACTGAGCTTGGGAAAGTTAGGTTTCGCTATGGGACTGTTACTCTCTGAACACATTTTGAACAATTTACCTCAAGAAGAAATGCAGCATGATTTGGTCCCACCACACACTGTTTAATTGTAGCCTGTTCCAATACATTCAAAGGGGGGTGGCTGAAAACAAAAAACAAGCAACATTTTTAAAAAAGAGTCTTTACTTAGGGTGGGGGGGAGAAACAACTGACATAAAACTCACAATGAATATCTGAAATGACAATAAATGTACATTAGATCATTTAACAGAAGTATTTCTAATCACTAAATTTAAAATAATAACAAAATACAGAACTAATCAAGGAATGGGATATTGGCTTTCAGTTATATATTTCAAAATGCACTATTTTATGAAATAGAAATTTGATTTCGAAAAAGCATTCCCCAACAGCTAATGCTTTGTGACAACTTATCATTGAATGTCAGATTTTGTCCCCACTGATTGGGCCTTTGTGTACAATTCCCCCCACCCACCCTGCACTGGTGGGTTCTGTCACAACCAAAACAAAAATGGTTGTGGTGGGTGCATGGGTCAGGAAAAGCCCTGCGCGGAGGGGGGCAAAAGACTACACGCGCCTTAGAGAGAACCTTGCTGGAACTCAAAGGCTATCAGGTTAGAAGGGTTCTGCCTCTCCCAACCCCAAATACAGAGCAAGATGTCAAGGCAGGGTAGCTATAGGCCAATGATGGCGAACCTTTTAGAGACCGAGTGCCCAAATTGCGATTCAAGACCCGCTAATTTTTCACAAAGTGCCAATACAGCATTTTAACCTGAATACCAGTGGCTGTGAAGGGGCGATGTCGGATGCCCACAGAAAGGCCTCCAAGTGCCACCTTTGGCACCTGTGCCACTGGTTCGCCAACACTGCTATAGGCCATCACTTCCTCAGAAATGCTCACTCAAGGAAATGCTAGTAGTTCAAACCAGAAGCAATTTGGACACCAATGAAGACCCAAACACATTATATTCCACAGCACCGTGACCGTCTGTGGATCCTCCTTAGCCTATCCATCTGAGTCAGGTAGCTAAGCAGTGAAACATGTTTTGAAATACACAAGTTACCAAGTTTAAAAATTATATGAATTTTTTTGAAGTTTTCCCTCCCCTGGTGTTACAGCCATTAGTGCTAGCTCACCTATTTAAGTTGTATTTATTGAGCTTCTCTGAAACTTCCCTCAATCTGAAAGGAAAAACAAAGCATCATTTAGCATTTACAGTCTGGCACTGACCAACATATTTCTTGTCACAATGTACCTTGGAGTCCAGAGACCAATTCATAATGATATAAAAACGTACACATCCAATGAAACTTCAGAAGCCAGAATTATACTTGAGTAAATTTAATTAGTCAATAAAATTACCCAAAAATATAAAATTACCCAGTAATATCTTTGTTTATGAGCATAATCTATTCCAGAAACAAGCTGTGAACCAAAACTCTCTGATATCAAAGCAAATTTCCCCATAAGAAATACTGGAAACTCAAATGATTTGTTCAGGGGCTCCATAGACCACATACTATACACACAAAATGCCAAAACTCAACTCACAAAAGAAGTTGGCTAGAAGTCCACGTCCACACTATGGTTTAGATACCTGGCTGCTGAATCTGCTCTGATTGGGACTAACTACTGGATTTTACTGCGTGTTTTGTAACCCTATAAACACTTGACTAGCTGCCCCGTGACAAGAAATGGTTTGAAAAATAAGAAATGATTTTGAAAACAAATTAAAGAAAAATATAAAGAAAAAGAAAACCCTAACCTGAGCTCACCTTGAAAATGTTCCTGGCTGGTGCAAGGGGGACCTCCCTTCCTCCCACCTCCCTCTGCTTTTGATGCTGCCTGAGACTAAACATTCCAGACAATCACCCACAATCCAGCAGGGAGAGAGGGGGGGGGGAGAAAGAGAGACCATTGGCTCACTTGTGATCATGTAACCTACTCCAGTGCTTGTCTGCAAGACATTGCTTGTTGATCAAGGCAAAATGAAAAAGAAATGTTTGCTTATCTTGCAAAATGCTCTTAATCAAGGTATTACACATATACAGTGGTACCTCTTAAGACAAATGGCTCCTAAAACAAAAAACTTGTAGGAAGAAAAATATTTCTGGGAATAGGCAGGCTTTGCATGACAAAAAAATCCCTATGGGATGCTTCGCAAAACAAAAAACCATTCTGCATGTACCCAGGGAGGACAAACCGGTTATTTTTGTCTTTAATGAAATTTCTGGGTATAAGCATTTTTCACAGGACAGTTTGCCTACCAGATATCTTGCAAAAAAATCTATCTTACAGGGCAGGTGTTTGAATTTTGAGTGCCCACAACCCAAGGGGGTTATGGCACGCAAAATTCAAAAGCCTGGTCTTCTATCCTGGCTTTCCCAACCATGTAGCACCCCACCCCACCCCCACCCCCATTTAAAGGGCTCCATGCACAGAGCCTAGCGAAAGGAAGGCAGCAGTTTGCGAGCACACAAAGCACTGCCTCCCCTTCGCCTTGGTTCCATAACGCAGGCACAGTGGCAGTAACTTCCTGGGTAGTGGAGAGGCCGCCACTGCCACTGCCTGCAGAAGCCAGTGCCTAAGTTGCGTGTGGCTGGGCTCTGCGCTGCTTGAGCAGGCACAAAGGCAGAGCGGGTGGCGGGTGGGCTCTGCAGAGTAGCTCAGCACTGCCTAGCTGCGGGTGTGGATGTGTTTGCCCAGAAGCCTGGGAGAGCAGCCAGCTCCACCTTCCTGCCCGTGTCCCCTCCCTCTCCCCCATTCCCTTCCCTTTTCGCTCCCAGCTCTTCATGCTAATGTTCCCTCCACTTGTGGCGCAGAGCGGATATGTCCTGGGCTCCCGTGCTCCTTCCCCTCAATCCAACTGAAACAGAGGCCGTAGTGCCTCCGAGGATCCTCTTCCCACTTGACTGCCTTGTCCTCCCACTGGGGATGCTGGTTGCTTTGCCTTGTCCTTCTCTCCCCCCCACCCCGCCCCTCAACCTCCAGGAGAGCCATGCAAATTTCAGCCCTTCCCTGCTCTTGGGCTTGAGAAAGAAAAACCTGGGTTGGAGCAGCCTGCAAAAGGGGGGAAGCTTTTCCTCTGCCCCAACTCAGCAAAGAAGGGGGAAAGCTTTTCCCCTTTGCTGAGTTGGGGATAAACTCCCTCAATCAACCAGCAGTGGAACGCTACACTACAGTGGAACCTTGACTTACATGCTGCTTGACTTGCATCATATTTGATTTGCATCAAGAAGGGACCTGTTTGACTTAAGTCGCAGGCTTTGACTTACATCTCGGAGCCCCGGCGCAAGGCACTGGAATCGGGCGGCAGCCACGACCCAGCATCGCGGCTGCTGTCTCCAAACTACTCCTGCCTTCTTCCTCTCCTCTGACAGCAGCGGCTTCGGCGAGGCCAGCTCCGAGCACCTGGAGCTGGTCCTCAGCCTCGCTGAAGCCGCCATTGCCACCAGAGGAGAAGAAGGGCCAGGAGCTCGGGCTGGCCTCGCTGGTTAGACAGTCGGCTCAGTCTTGTCAAAAGCCTGGCCGCAGAAGTCTGGTCCACAATGGAAGCATTTTAGTTGGGGAGCTGTACAGTTGTGGGACTCTATTGGTAAGCCTAGGGTTGTTCAGAACTTGGAACGTCAGGTTAAAAATCAGTAAAACTTAAATGTTAGACATTGTTGCTATGAACGTTAAAAAGTGGAGGCGTATAACTTGTGGACTATAATTCCACTGCCTCCTCCTCTCTTTGAAGAGACATTTCATTTACATCCCCGGAAGGAATCTCCTATCCCAGTCAAATTTATGTTAAATTGCTGTTTTCGGGGGTCTTTTTCATCATCTGGAATGGATTAATCCACTTTCCCATTACTTTCTATGGGAAAAGTTCATTTGACTTAAGTCATGTTTGACTTAAGTCTAGACCTCTGGAACGGATTAATGACGTAAGTCAAGGTTCCACTGTACAGCCCTCGGCTGCCGGTTGCTTAAGTGGGTTTGGGATAGCCTTCCCATAGGAATGCATTGAAAACCAATGTAATCTGTTTTGGAGGAACAATTGGTTTTCAAGGCATTCCTATGGAAAACCATGCCTCTTAAGATGAATTTTTCCTAAAGCAAACTGACCCATGGAACCAATTAAATTCATCTTAGGAGGCACCAAGGTGTTTCATTGGACCACAGTATAAAAAGGCAAGAGCTCCTCCGTCAAGCTGTGTGTTCCATATTGGGGCTTCCTGCACTTATTCTAGACCTGGCGCTGTCCTGAACAGGCCTCTGACGGGTTTCCTGCGCCTGTCGGAGGCCCCAGAAGTGGTTTCCGGCAGAACCCACTTCTGGAGCCTCCACCAGGCCCAGAAAACCCATTGGAGGCCCGTTCAGGGCAGCGCAAGGCCTGGAATAAGTGGGTCCCCAGTCCTGACCCAGCATCCGCATAACATGGATTTCCCTTTACCACGGGTTGGATCAGGTCCCTAACCCCTGCAATAATTGGGGGGATTACTGTATACACTACATTTCATTGCGCTGCAATCATCCCCTGCACCAATGTACAGTGGTACCTTGTAAAGGAATTAATTCGTTCCAAATGAAATTATGTTAAGCATATTTTCCTTTATACAAATTCCCATAGGAATTCATTGAAAATTGAGTACTCCCATTTTTATGTTGTACAGATTTTCCCCATAGGCAATTATGTTAAACAAATTCCCCCTATCTCCGGAATTTTTTATGTTGTCCAGATTTTATGTTATACAAACTGTTATACAAGGGTCCACTGTACTCTCTAATTTTCTTCCATGCTTGGGCGGATTATGTTCTCTGCTTGCGCTACTCCCACCTGTAAGGTGAGTTCTGTCACAACCAGAACAAAAATGCTTGCAAAGAGTGTGTGGGGATGGAAAAGCCCTGTGTGTGTCGGGGGGGGGGGTAACCTTTCTCAGAACTTTATGCTGTCCGGGATTGATGGTGATGCACTCCAATACATGGGGGACTGCAGATGGATTTGATATGCCTACTTGACTTTACAAATATGTTTAGGAGTGCATAAAGGAACCGAAACAAAATCTTGTGGCACGTTTAAAACTAAAATAAAATATCTGTTACTTGATTCCTGCTTTGGCATGCCTAGAAAAACCCAGTCTCTTTCACACACATCAGCCTGCTATATACTCATCAGGTGAAGAGGACCGAGAGTTAGCAATAGCAACCTTTTTTCACCTTTACAGCAACTATACTGAACTACATAATAACAATAAATGAAGTAGTAAATGTAACTATAACAGCATATAATTCTCTTTTTTGAAATGCTACCTACCTTTCTGAAATAAAAACTGAATATTACTTCTTAGTACTGATGAGTATTTTCTGGGAAACTGCTCAAAGACAATTTCTGAACATGTAACTTCCACTTAGTTTATTTTTAGTATCATATTATGCTAAGTTCAAAAATTAAATTCACAGTGTGCATGGGTTATCAAGCAATGGTAGTGTCAGGACAGAAATAATCAGATTCCCCCACCCCACCCCCATAGTAATACCCTTTTACAAGACTAGAACAGACAGGCACAGTAAAACATCAACACAGCTTTTGAAACTCATACTGGGAGCCTGTTTCCAACTTAACAGATAATTTCAATCAAATATTATTTAATTGAAAATGTGATTCAAATCAATATTTAAATTGATTTTATTTACAAGAATCATTGATTTTTAATCTACCCTGAATTTTACTCATACTCTTGAAAACTGTAAACACCACCATCCTAAACACATTCAGAGCAGCAATCATGCATGCAACAGAGATCATCTTTAAAATTGTACCGAAAGACTGTGTGTGTAGGGTAATGGAAAACTGGTGTTTTTAAAATAGTCTTGTTCTAAGGCACTAACTGCTGCATAGGCCTTCTAATCTGATAAACTTGTTCAAAGAACCAGAAACCAATGCAGCTATGGGAATATCTGAGTAGAACTTCAATATCCAGCTAAAATAAACTTGCATCATACTGAATCCATAAAAAACAAAACAAGTCTTATGACACCTCTTCATTTTTGTTTCACATGCTGAAATGGAATAAAACTACAACCTCATCAAAAAAGAGAATAGGCATTTAAATAGGCAATCTTTGACTAACGCTCTCTTGCTAAACTTGACAAATTTCTACTGAAAAGTTTTACCAGTAAACAGCCAGTACTGTTGAAATAAGGAAAATAAACTGATTTTTTTTAAAAAAAGTTAATCATATTTTAAATTTTTATCTTTTTATTACTAATTTTTTTAAAAGTACTGGTCGATCCTAGTGTTCAACCTGAAGTGTGTTACCATTCAAGGACTCAATATGGAATAGGTAGTCTACATTCTGATTCCGTATTATGAGCTCATGGATGAAATAAAGCAGTGGTTACAAATCTTGGTTAAGCCAAGTATTTTTGGACTCCCAGAAGCCTTCGTGTAACCAAAATGCAGACGACACCCAGCTCTATATCTCCTTTCCATCTTCTGCAGTGGATGCCATTTCATCCTTTGAGCGCTGCTTGGCAGCCGTCTTGGATTGGATGGGGGCTAACAGGCTGAAATTGAACCTGGGCAAGACAGCAATCCTGTGTGTAGGCCCCCCTGGGTTCTGTGGGTTGGGGAACTCCCTCACTTTTGGGGGGACGATTCTCTCCGCGAAGGATGGGGCCCGCAGTTTGGGTGTCGTGCTGGACCCAGCGCTTACCATGGAAACCCAGGTGACGTCAGTGGTCTGTTCCGCTCATTATCAACTGTGGAGGATGGCCCAGCTGCGGGTCCTCCTCGACATCAGGGTGTTAACTGGTTCATGCACTTGCAATCTCGAGAATAGACTATTGTAGTGTTCTCTATGTGGGGCTGCCCTTGAGGTTAATGCGGAGGTTGCAGCTAGTGCAGAATACAGCTGACAGACTTCTAACTGGGCAAAAAAGGCATCCACATATTACCCTCGTGCTGGCAGCTCTGCACTGGTTGCTGGTACACTACCACACCGACGTCAAAGTTTTGATGTTAACATACAAAGCCCTAAATGGTTTGGGACTTCAGTATCTGACAGAGCGGATCCTCCCAAGAAGAACTGCCAGGATCACTCATGCTAGCCAGACAGGACACCTGAGTGTCCCAACCCCGAGGGAGTCTCAGAAAGTTCTAACAAGGAGTAAGGCCTTCTCAGTGGTTGCTCCCCAGTTATGGAACCATCTACCCGTGGAATTTCAGATGGCATCCTTGCTTCAAATTTTAAAAAAAAAACTATTGAAAACCTGGTTGTATAGAATGGCCTTTCCTGATTTCTCAAACATCCTGTAAGATGCTATTATTTTTAGTGCTTATCTTCTCTTTTTTCTGTTTTATCAATCTCCTGCTATTTTTATCTTCATTTTAGCTTAATTTGAGTTTATTGCTGTTGATTTGTGTATATTTTGTTTTATTATGCTCTTTGTATTTTGGTTTTTTTTAAATGTATTCCTCTGTTAGCTTGTTGTGTTATCCCATGTTGTGAACCGCCCAGAGTAGCCCTAGGGCTAGATGGGCAGTATAAAAGTCAAATAAATAAATAAATAAATAAATAAATAAATAAATAAATAAATAAAATTCATGATCAGCTGTGTGAGCTGGGGTTTCTGGGAGTTGCAGTCCAAGAATACCAGGGTTACCCAAGGTCTAAAATCATTCTACATCCAACAGGAATTGTTCCTGTACACTCTAGCAAACATGACAAGTCCCTGGCTTTCTCTCAAGATGCAGAGGAGCATAGCAATCTTTACGATTATAGGATTTTTATGATGCTAATGTTTTGAGGAAGATTGGGATCTGTTTTGCCATAGTTTTCAAGGGGCTACAAACATCCTGAGTGGGCACCAGCTGAACAAGGCATAACCTTCCCTCCAAGTTTCACAGGAAGAGGCAATAACTTCTTTTTGTGCTGTTACTTCAAACAGCACAATTCCAAAAATGATTCTCCACCCAAGAATTCCCCCTGACTTTCCAAAGGCTTTCCGAAAGACAGCACAAGGTCAGGCTCAAACGCATGACACTCAGATAGGGGTGAGGTTCTCTCACCATAAAATGTAGGTAAGCCATTAAGAGTTATCCCAATTTTTGGATTCCAGTTATACAGTATCCAAAACTTTGAAAGCTTTCAAATTATTTAACGCTTTAGGACTTCATTTTAAGTACTGTATAATCTTCAATTCTGCAGCTGCCAAGGAAGAAAACTGTTGGCAAGCAAGAAAAAAAAACTGGAGCCTCTACTTAAATAGAAAAGGCTAACAATCTAAAGAACAGGAATGTACTAATGTAATATACTAATATAATATTCTAACCAAGTTTATATACGCGGTGCACAAATCTGCATAAAATCTGCTACTGGTTATTTATCCTATAGTTTCTGTACACAGCCTAAGCTATATTCATGCACTGCTTAAAGCTCATATACGTCTGTTCAAGGACTGGCACAAAGTAAAATGTTTTCCATAAAAGTCATTCTTCAGCAAGATGTTTTTCTTCTCCCTCCTAAAGCCTCCCTCACCACTGTCATTGGATATGGAAGTATCACTGAGCACCAGACTATGTCTTATTCCAGTTTCCAAATGTATGCAAAATACAAGTGAAACATGAAGCTCTTTGACACAATGCCACAGGAGCTAGGGAGGTTATGTCCCACTTTCTGAGAAAAATACAGGTATGTTGCAGATAACAGTTTCTCCCATCATACTGGATGTCACTGCCCAACAAAGGCTGAAATCCAGTAGAAGAAATTAAGCCACATCAGTGGTATGTTCTGCTGCTGTATTTTAGTCAGTGTAGTAGTATCTCTTAGCTTATACTGTGGTACCATGACAGTGCCTTTCCCTGTCCCACCATGTAACACAACAGGCTACCAATGGTGGGCTGGGAAACCCATTATGTTGGAATAAAGGAATGGCAAACAACTGACAGCACATACTGCAGGGGGGAAGAAAAGTTACATTTAAGTATTCAGTTTAATAGTAATATACCTTTTGTTTCAGGCAAACATAACAATGTATTATAGGTTAAAAAACAGTTATCCACCTATCCTATCAAGTTATTGCCCAGACGAAGCTCCTGACAATGCAAAGTGGAGGATAAATACCAGAGTAGCAGACTCCGCCACCAAGTGGAACAGATGATAAGAAAAAGGAGAAGGTTGCTTAAGCACCTTTAGGTTTCTATCTGATTGTGCTCACACTGAAGGAACATGCTTCTGCAGAATTGTATAACTGAAAACAGGATTCTAACACTTTCAGATCAAGCAAATTAACAAATGAACTGCTGCACCGGACAGTGCCACAGAACATATTACAGCAGCCACAATGAACAGATGAATGAATACTTAAGGCAGAGGCATCAAGAGAAATATTTTAGAGGAACCAACTTAATTCCTTGAAGATGCACCAAAAGAAATATTTTAGAGGAATCAACTTAATTCTTTTTAAACATCAAGTTAATCAGTGATTCTAATTCATTCCATTCTCTTCTGAGCTGTGAAACAGAACTGAAATCTTTCTAAGCCCCCAGCAAGGCAAAAACTCTAAATCTCGATTCTTGCTCAGAGACTTACAAGTGGAGGAACGTTTATAAGACATAGTTTGACTAGATTCCCTCCTCAAGTCCCCATGATTATGAATTTCAGACATCATAGCAAAGCCTTCTAACTCAAAAGACTACACAGTATTTAAACATTCCTATGCTTAACAAAGTAGACCCAAAAAGTAACATTAATATTATCCATACAAATTGATGTCAAAATATTTTTACACTGTAGTAAAATAAGTATAAAAGTAATATAATTTGTAATAGTCTAATTTTAATAATCCAGTGTTAGCAACAATATTAATTGTATGAGTTGGCCTACATTGTAGTTCTTAGTGTCAGACTATTGTTCATCCATCCTCACACTCAGTGTGACCTTGTGCCAGTCTAATTCACCTCTTTTAAAGGTGGTTGAGGACAAAATGAGATAGAAAGAAAACCATTAATTCTGCCCTGTGCTTCTTTGTAAAGAGCAAGGACATCAGGAAACCTACAAAACAGACAAACGTTTGTCATTGTGAACATCTGTAATAACAATAAACTATCAAAAAACGTTTTTCAATGGACTGTTAGCTAATCTGACTTAACAATTTATTTGTATTGATACAAGGGTGGGGCAGTATTTTTAATGGTACAAATTTCTGAAATTGCATTTGCATAATAAGTTATAAGTGATAAGCATGGTATTGTCAGATCTTTGCATATCTAGGTCTTCATAAAAATGACATTTTAAGTAGTAGTTTACGACATCAGTGCTATGTAGAAAGCTTTTCTCTTAACCTCATAAAATAATATCTGATTTTTTAAAGAAATAAAGTATCACATTTATTTTTAAGTCATTCTAATAGTAAAATTAAAATTTTGGACTAAACTTCAAAAGTAGCAATAGTACAAAAGATCAAGGAAAATGCCTTGGATTTAAATACATCATAAAATAATTTTTTTAAATTCTCTTCTAAGAACATAATAAACACTGCAACTACAATTCTAGCAAATTGTTTTAGGATATTTTGTAAGTGAAACACATCAAAATGCTAACATACATGTATCACCCTATCAGTACTTGATTTCTACAATTCCACAACGGTATTTTACAAAAACCATTCCAAACTCATGGGCATTAACTGTCTCTGTAGCCAAGCTTTTGAGATGCTCTTCCTCTCAACACATGACAACTGCTGCAGTGTGCCACCAAGTTATCCAAAGGGAAGAAACTGCACCCATCCAGTAATTCTGAACTGCTCCCCTCTTTGTACTCTAGAGTCAGAGACACAGCAGTTTAGATAAAACACAGTTCTTAAAGAAATCAACTCCATTTTTCTTACTTCCTAATTTTACCTCCCAGAGTCATTAAGGAATTATTTACATTATAGCTATTATCCCAATAAAACTATAGATATTAATAATAGAAGTATTTTGAGACTACACTGCAGAAAACTAAATACTAGAAAACTCACACAGCCAGCTTGTAATCTTTCCTTTATTATTAGTAATGTTTCCCACACACTTTCAAAGTTCTATACATAGGACCCCAGTACTGTCAATTGCAACATAATCAGACCTATTTCTGTAACAACCCTCCCTGCCCCCACCCCTAAGTCAGTGAATTGGGTAGTCAGCTACAGGGGTTGAGACTGCGCTTGAAGAAGACAGGCCACTATGTATAATCTTAGGCAAGGAAACAGTAAACCCTTCAGGGTACTCAATATTTGGAAAACCCTGGAAAGAGTTGGCAAGGTCAGAATTGACTTGGCATATAATTATTATTATAAACACCAAGCAGAGTAACACACATGGATTATCTTTTTGGGTCACTCATTTGCATATTCCCCCTGTTTTAGATTATGTTTTAACCTATAATACACTTTACCATTGAAATAAAGATATGACTGTAATACGCATGCACATTTTAGATATACAATTACATACTACACACTGAAAATATCTATTACTCATTTTGGCGGCTTCCCACTTTGCAAATTTGGACAACTCTTTGTAACATCCTGAGAAGTGAAGTGCCTGTCCTGATCAAATTGCAGCAGAACTTGATGTTAAATTTGAAAAAGACAAAAGAAATGTTTAGTATGGAACATCCAGATCCACACACAAGAGGGGAGACAGCTTGGAGCAGCCTAAGCCAGGATCAGCCAAAGTTTTATCTAGAAAGGAACTGGACAGTCACGCTCCTACCATCCTTTGCAAATTCACAAACTAAAAGCCCTGCCCTCCACCACGTAACCCAGATGGAAAGCTCTCTATATTTAGTCCGAAAAGCTGCATCCGGGGAGATGCGGGCCTTAAAACAAGCACGGGTTAAGATTTCTCCCCGCTTCCCATGCCTGATCCAAGAATTCAGGCATGACGGGGTGGCGGCAACGGGAATACCCACCCGCCCCACAAGAACCCTATCCGCGCTGAGTGAGGCGAGGGGGGAAAAGGAGGGGGAGGGAGACCAAATATCGGTCAGGCGGCATGTGCGGTGAGGGGGGGTCCCTCCACGAGCCCCCCCTTCCCTGCACTTCCCCCCCCATCATCCCCCCCAA
>JAHTLZ010000204.1:21721194-21751903 GCA_023846285.1 Phrynocephalus versicolor | reverse complement strand
GGGGGGGGCGGGAAGGAGGAGGTCAGGTAGGAAGAAGGACGGACGGACGGTCGGTCGAGGGGGGGGGGATAACTTGGTGTCTCCTTCAGGATAGTCGCTCGGGGGTGTCTCGGTCACACTTGGGAGCCTTGGCTCCGCGCGACAAGGAAAAAAAAAAGAGGCAAGGCGGCGGCGGCGATGATGGCGGGAAAGGGCTCGGTCAGCAGCACCCTGACTCTCTCACACGCGCCGCCATCTTAACTTCCAGCGGCGCTTCTCCTCCCCTCCCTTCCTCCTTGCGCCGCTTCGGGGAAAGGAAGACGCGGAGAGCGGGCGGGGGGGGGAGGGACAAGGGACGACGTCTCCCGCCCGGCAGCGAATGGCAATCCGCCTTTCACTCGCAGGCTGGCAGCCTCGATGTGTGGCTGGCCGCGATTGGCTAGAAGGAGGACGGGCTCCGGCGTGATGGCGTCAGAACGTCGGATTGTGGTTTTTGTTTTTTTGTTTGGGTTTTGTTTTTTTTAAAGCCGAGGGAGGTCGGGCTGGGCGCGCGCGCGCCGCGTGATGGGCGGCGGGAGGCGCGCGCCCGGTCTGCTGCGGGCCAGCGGATAGGTGGGTGGGTGGCGCCCTTCTCGGACCGTTCATCCATCCGGCTATCTAAGAAGAGGAAGCGAGCCGGAAGGGGCTGTGCCAGGAGGAGACGGGGGTCCTCGGAGTAACACAGAGCGGGGGAGGATGCCTCTTTCTGGGCTGGACCATTTGGGGAGAGGGAGAAGAGGGCATATTTCTCATCCTTTCTGAAGAAAATCTATTATTAGTTGCTAGGACGGTGGTCGGGGCCAGGGGCGCTGTGCCTCTGTCGGTGCAATGCAGCCTCCCTTTGTGCCCTGAGTTTCAAGAAAATACTTTCTGTAAGGAGATCCCGGAGCCGCCCACGTGAAGCCTGAAATAGTCTTGTCCGGGAAAAGCCCTCCAAGGGAATTCTGCTCCTTTAGAAATGGCTCGGACGGCACTTCCTGGTTTTAGTAAGCGAGGGATTCTGGTAGTTGAGTCATGGCCACTGGACTTCTTCAGAGAGAGTGAGACGTTTCGCTGCTCACCCAGACAGCTTTGTCAGTCTTGCTTGGATGAGCAGCGAAACGCTTCAATCTCTCAAGGAAAGAAAAAAAGTCCAGTTGCCATGACCCAACTTCCAGATGAACTCGACTGGATGACTGAGAATCTTCACAGACATTAAGCGAGGGAGTCTACAGTCATCCCTGCTTTGTAGGCCTAACTACCAATAACAAAACACTTTTTAAAAAAAATCACTCAGTGAATTACCCATTGTTTGCAATTTTTGGAGCTGATGTGTGTATAATTCTAGGTGTGTTCAAGGTTTTGTTTTTATTATCATTTCCACTACAGCTGCCTGAATCCCATATCATTAAGACTGTGGCCATGAGCACCAGGGAATTCTAGAAACTATTTTGCAAAATAACTTTGTGGAATTATTTCAATATAGATATTTGCTGTGTTATATATTGCTTATGAATAGTGGAAGTAGCAATATTTATTTCAAGGGAGCATGGTCATGTCTGAAAACATTTCATTGCAAAAGAGAATAAAATTGAATTAGGTGTGAATGGGTGGAATGAAGAGGATGGACTAGAATTAGACCTAAATTGTGAGCACATCCATTGGTGTTCCATCAGAGGTAGGTGTATCTCTGTCTGGCCCGTTCTCCTGATAGAGAGAGGTGCATACACTTGTTTGAAAATCATCATCCAATCTTTTATACCTGTTGCATGAATCAAATAGGCACCTAGCTGCCAGTGGAGCGGTTGCAACAGGCAAGTTATAGGTTCCCTGTAGCCAACCCTAGTTAACAATTTGGTTGCAGCATTTTGGACCCTTTGAAGTTTCCAAACACTTTCTAGAGGCAGCCCTACGCAGGGTGTTACAGTAATCCAGACAAGATGTAGCTAGTGCATGGCCAAGTCAGAACTCTGAAGAAGCAGTCACAGATGGTATGCTAGTTTTAACTGCTCAAAGGCACTCCTGGCCACTGCTAAAACTTGGGCATCTAGGCTCAGACTAATCCAGGAGCACCCCCAATCTGTGCACCTGTGTTTTCAGAGGGAGTGCAACCTCATCCAGCACAGGCTGCAACTGTGTTCCTTGATATGGTTTTCAGCTGACCATGAGCACCTCTGTTGTGTCTGTATTAAGTTTCAATTTATTCACCCTCATCCAGTCCATTACTAATGTCAGAAACAGATTTAGAACCAAGATGGTTCCTTAAAGTTTAGATGGAAAGCAGATATCAAGTTGGGGGTCATCACCATAACAATGGCTGCTTTTACATAACCCCTAAAATCCAAGGCAAAGGGCTCCCAGATCCGGAGCTTAAAATTGTTTTCCCACCAGCTCCGGACTTTAAAAAAAATTGTACGACCACATCCACCTAAGCGCGCCCCAGCGCACTTTACAAGTACCCGGTCTCCAGAGGTAAAAAATCTTCTGATGTGGATTGTAAAGCTGTGAATGCCAGGCTCCCCTCGCCTTCTGTTTGTTTGTTTTTTTGTCCCCACCGCCCCTTTAAGAGACAGGAATCCCTACGGGGCTGCTCCGAGGGCAGGCGGAGGTGAGCCTGCATTCTTTTCTCCCTTTTTCCTCCCCTCACGCATACAGGAACAATGGAGTGCGGAGGGGTGGGAACAAAGGAAGAGGGACAAACCCCCACGATCTCTGGTCCGAATTTAAGGCCAGCACATTTTAGAGGTCATGTAAAAGCGCCCAATAACACCAAACTTCAAAACTCCAGAAATCCTCTCCTAGTGGTTTCATGTAAATGTTAACTAGCATAGGAGGCAAAACAGAACTCAGGAACACCATTAGGGATTATATTTATTATTATTTTAAAAATTACCCTACTTTTCTGCTTTAAAAGAATGCTTGAGGTCTGTATGTTGGGCAGAGGTGGGTAATATTCATAGCCAAGGGAGCAAATATGATAGTGTAAAAGGACATGGGGAATTCAACCAGAAGTGAATAGAGATCCACTTTCAGTTTGAAAGCATAAGTTTTGGGATGTCAAAACACTGCAATGGATCCTGCACTGTTTTAAAAAGGAAAATAGCACCTCCTAAAGGTTTAGAGGGGCAGCAAAGCATCTTTTGGGCCAGGGAAACCAGGTAGCAGGGAAAACCACAAAAACAGTCTTTAGTGTGAGTTGTACATAATCCCAAGGCTTTACTTGACCCACTCTTGGTTTAGTCTTTAGTGCTGATATTCTGGAGAATGGTGTGGAGTAGAGTAAAATAAATTGCCATGACAAACAATGGAGCCTTCCATTATGAGCTTGTTTGTCTGTTTACTGGGGCAGTTTTTAATCAGGCTGCATTTTCATCTTTCTGCCTAAAAAATATCCAGGCTCCCCAAAGTAATAGAGGTGCCTTGTGGCATCCACATCTACAATGTTCAGGGACTAAAAATCCTGTTTCTCACTCATAGAAATGTATAGTTTAGAGGGATCTCAGAAATCATCCAGCTTGTTGTGCTGTTTGCATGAGTCAACTAGGCATCTGGCTGGCTGCTGCACAAGCAGAATGTTGAACCCGAGAGAGCACTTGATCCAGCAAGGCTGTTCTGGTGGTCAAGGTAGCACATATAAGGTTTCCATGTAATTTTGAATATATGAATATCAAAGTGTTTGCGTGTAGCATGCTTTGGATTTCTAAGCCATATAGGAGGTGTTTCTTGCAACTCATTTCAGCTATTGCTACATAACAAATGTGGGATTAGAGTTGAACATAAGAAGAGCCATGCTGGATCAGGCCAAAGGCCTGTCTATTCCAGTTTACTGTATCTCACAGTGGCCCCGCCAGATGCGTCTGGAAGTGCATGAGACTAGATATCTCTCCCCTGATACCACTCTCCTTCATCTGGCTCTTGAAGTACCCTGGTTTTAAGCCTAGAGATTACACATCTCCATCATGGTTTGTAACCTGTGATGGACTTTTCCTCCAGGAATCTGTCCAATCCCTTTTTGAAGGCATCCAGGCCACATGCCATCACCACATCCTGTGGCAGGGAGTTCCACAGACTAACAACACGCTGGTTTAAAAAAATTCCTTTGTCTGTTCCCACTCTCCCAACCCTCAGTTTGAGTGGATGTCTCCTAGTTCTGGTATTTTGTGAGAGGGAGAAGAGCGTCCCTCTATCCACTTTACTCATGCCCTGCATTATTTTGTACGTCTCAATCGTATTCCCCCCTCAGGCACCATTTTTCCAGACTAAGGAGACCCAAATGTTTTAGCCTTTCCTCATAAGGGAGGCCCCCCAGCCCAGTAATCATTTTCGTTACTCTCTTTTGCATCTTTTCCAGTTCTACTGTGTCTTTTTTGAAATGTGCCTCTAGACTGCCACATTTTCTCCACTCCCTGCTTTAGATGAAGTCCTGAAGCATGTCCTGTACCTGGAGATGCTGCTGGTCTTACTGGGAGACGGTGGGGGAATCTCTTGACAAGTGAAGGCATTGTAAGTGCTTCTCCACTGCTTGAATGTGTTTAGTGTGATCAGGAGGAGGTCATGAGCTTCTTGTTGTGCTTTAATTATCCCAGCCTTCTGTTGCTGCATCTTCAATGCTACCTTCCTTGAATGAATGCAGTGGGGGCTTCATTCTAATTACTGAATAATGCTAATAATGTTATAATGTTCTGTTATCATCACACTTCATTTTGCCTTTACACCTTTTGTTTTGATTTCCACTGTGACACTGAGAAGACATTAATAAAACTCCAAGTACGGTATAGTGGTACCTTGTATAAAGGAATTAATTCGTTCCAAATGAAATTATGTTAAGCAAATTTTCCTTTATACAAATCCCCATAGGAATGCATTAAAAACAGAGTGATCCAATTTTTATGTTGTACGAATTCTCCCCATAGGCGATTATGTTAAGCAAATTTTCCCTATCTCCGGAATTTTTTATGTTGTACAAATTTTATGTTATACAAGCTGTCTGTTATACAAGGGTCCACTGTATAACACATTGAAACCATGCATAGTGAGCATTCAGTCTAATATAGCTGCAAGATCAGCCTCATTGTATCTTTGTTTTCAATTGAGAATTTAGTTGCTCAGAAGTAATTGCTGAGTTCAGCAGCTCTTATCCCCAGATAATTATCCGTATAAGTGTAGCCTTAGAAATGCAAGATAAAGGTACTGAAACCCCTGGTTTTATTTGTACATTTTCAGCATATGTCATGATATATGCCCATACCCAGAGATTAAAACACATGGATCTCGGGGGTCAGACAGGAAGGTCTGAGCCTGCATTCTTGAGGTGTACATTGATGAGAGTAAGTCATACTTAAGTTCATAAGGGTTTTAGCTAAGAAAATATGCATAGATGTTAGTTCCATTTTTCTCTCTTTAAGATACTAGAATTTTGCCACTGTTTTTAGGGAAATTTATAAGACACTCTTATCAAAATATGCTTAATTAAATTATATAGCTTAATTAAATTACCCTTGATGATTCCAAATTGAAAGGAGTTGCTCATCCCATAGAAGATAAGATAAAAATACAAAATGACCTTGACAGATAACAGTGCTGGGCCAAAGCTAACAGAATGAATTTAACCAAGATAAATATAGGGTCCTGCATCTAGGCATAAAATATTAATTAAATAGATATCAGATGGGAGATTCCTGGATGGCGAATAGTACATGTGAAAGGGATCTGGGAGTTTGGGTGGACCACAAATTGAACATGAGTCAGCAGTGAGATGCAGCGGCCAGAAAAGCCAATGCGATTCTTGGTTGCATCAATAGAAGCATAGTGTCTAGATCAAGAGAAGTGATAGTACCACTCTATTCTGCTCTGGTCAGACCCCACTTGGAGTACTGTGTACCTCAATTTAACAAGGATGCTGATAATCTTGAACGGTTCCAGAGGAGGACAACCAGGATGGTTAAAGGTCTGGAAGAAATGTCTTATGAAGAGCACCTTAGGGAGCTGGGGATGTTTAGCCTTACAAAAAGAAGGTTGAGGTGAGATATGATAGCCATGTTTAAATATTTGAAAGGGATCATATTGAAGAGGGGACTGATTTGTTTTCCATGGCTTCAGAGTCTAGGACTTGGAGCAGTGGTTTCAAACTACAGGAAAAGAGATTCCATTTGAACATTAGGAAGAACTTCCTGATGGTTAGAGCTGTCCAGCAGTGGAACATGCTGCCACAGAGGGTGTTGGATTCTCCTTCTTTGGAGGTTTCTAAGCAGAGGCTGGATAGCCATCTTCCCGGAGTAATCTGATGGGGATTCCTGCATGAGGGGGTTGGACTGGATGGCCTTTGAGGTCTCTTCCAACTCTATGATTCTATGATTTGGGAGTCCAATTCCCCATTGTGCCTCCCCTTTGTAGTGCAAGCCTGTGTGGCCTTGGGGAAGCTGCACAGTCTCGGGTACCCAGTACAAACCACTTCTGAATATGCTAGAAATCCATGGAAATGGTTGCCATTAGTCAGAACTGACCACGCAACACATTATTATTGCCATTTATTTATCTTTTTCATGCCTACATCTCTTAACAACGAGCTTTACTCCATGTGTAATAAAAGAAAAAAATGAGATTTTTATAGAAAAGAATGGAAGGTATTGTTGTGGAAGCAGAAGGAACAGATAGAGCAGTCTTCTCAAATCTGGTGTTCTCCATACGCGTCGGGACTGTAAGTTCCACCATCCCCAGCCAGCATGGCTGCAATGGGCATTTTTGCAGTCCACACCTTAAGGACAGCTGGCAGAAAAGAAAGACTTTGGAGGCATGCCAGCTACCTAGGAATGCAAGTAGGGTGGAAATTGGCATACCAAGGATGCTGAGTATGTTCTTGAAAATTTATCATCCTGTGAATCCCTCAGGACCTGGAGTGTGTTTGTCATAACTCAAATGCAGAAAACATGTAAAGAGTGCTGAGGCTGGGTTTCCACACCTGTGCCGCCACCATGGAAGAAGAAGCTGCGGGGGCGGGGGCGGGGGGGGAGATACAAGTGGTACCTTGTATAAAGGAATTAATTCGTTCCAAATGAAATTCTGTTCAGCAAATTTTTCTTTATACAAATTTCCCATAGGAATTCATTGAAAACAGAGTAATCCCTAATCGTGACCATTTTTATGTTGTACGGATTCGCCCCATAGGCAGTTCTGTTAAGCAGTTTTTCCCTATCTCTGGAATTTTTTATGTTGTACAGATTTTATGTAACACAAACCGTTTGTTATACGAGGGTCCACTGTACAGTCAAATGGAAGAGGGGAATGGAGGATATGGCAAAGACAGAAGGAGCCAGCCAGCTCAAGCTGGAGAATCTTGCAGTGCTCCATTACGTTGAGCCAGTTCAACTAAGGGACCTTCTGGTAACCTTAGCCATTTGTAAATGGGGTGTTGGTATTCCTGCCAAGCGTTACTGCCAGGAAACAAGCTATCGAAAATGTAAAGGGTATTTGGGGAACCAAAATAGGCCTTTCACTGAGTTTTAAGTTACTGACGTAGTAACCGAATTCAATGTATTTTTTATAGCAGTAGCCTGAATCAAATTGCTGCTTCGAATAATAATAAGAGTTGTTGAATCCACTACTGAATGATATGTCAGCACATGTATAAGTCTTAATGATTTGGCTTCTCAAAATAATATGGGACGGTGTGGCTTGCAGTTTTCCATATATATATTCAGGTGGTGTGTTTGTACAATAGTTACATAACTTTAAAAATATTTAGTCTACATCAACTTTGAGTTCAGTCTTATTCCCCAGCAGAAAAGCACGGCACAAAATACACATGTAAACATTTCAAGTATGTAATGTTGACTGTTGATAATTTAATATATTGAATGATGACCTTTGTGCATCTTTAGTTTTGTGTTGGGCACTGAACAGCTCTCTGAGATGGATCCACTGTTGACAGTTTCCATGGAAATTGCCCGATTATGACATTGATGCAGAGTAATGATGTCACAAAGGCTCTGCTGGAATACAAGTCAAAACCCCAGCAGTTTGCTGCTCAATGCAAACTTCTGGCCAGGGCTTGCAAGACCAATTTTTGTCTCTCGCGGGTGCCCTTTTCTAAAGGCGGTACTCGTATGCTACTATGGTGTAGCGTTTCCTAATGGCAACCCTCTGCCACGCTCTGGAAGCTGTGAGGCGGGATTTAAGGAGAACTGACAGAGAAATCAAGAGGCGCCTAAGGCTTTTGGATATGCATTGCCCTAGATATTGCGATATACACACCCACTGCCTCTGTGACATAAATCTCCATCCTCATTGTTGCTGTCTTCTCCACCCATATCCCCATTGCCTGTGTGACATCCTATGTTGTCGACCCTGTCGTCCACTCTGCCTTACTTCCTTGGAGCGCAAAGCGATCAGAGCGAAAATTGAAGCCGAGCAAGAACTGGCCAGGTAAAAGAGCTCATGTTGATGTGTTGCTTGAGCTGCTAATACTTTCAACCACTAAGCTGCTGAAAGGAAAGGGGTATCAGCAAGCGAAGCCCTAGGGAGATTGCCGGGTACAAAAAGCAGATTTGAGACGTGGTTGAGGAATGAATTTTCATATTATAAATCCTGCAGAGGAGAATAAAAGCCATGCTTGGTCTCCAGAATTGTTTTAAATGGGTGGGTATACAACGCGTGGTGGCTCAGTGGATTAAGGCTTCCGAAAACTGTTGGCTGCAAAGTCAGCAGCTCGGCGGTTCGAATCCTGGGTGCCACGCAGCGGAGCGAGCTCCCGCTGATAACCCCAGCTCCTGCCAACCTAGCAGTTCTAAAGCATGTCAGTGCAAGTAGATAAATAGGGACCGCCGTAAAAAGTGGGAAGGTAAAACTGTGTTTCCTTGCAGCCACGCCGGCCATGTGGCCATGGACTTGCACAACACTGGCTCTTCGGCTTGAATACAGAGATGAGCACCGCTGCTAGAATCAGACACGACTAGCACGCATGTGCAGGGGGAAACCTTTATACAATGCAAAAGCTCCATGTCTTTGTTTATTTGCATATTGTTGCCTAGTCTTCCTGCACATTCTTCTTTTTTTTCATCTTACTCAGAGAAATAATCATTCTTGCACTCTGAAAGAGGGACAAGGGGCCTGTGGCCTTCCAGGTGTTTCTCATCCCAGCTTATACCACCTTTTAGCATTGACCATGATGCTTGGGATTGATTGATGGGCACTGGAATCCCACAGTATGTAGACAGTCACCATAAAGGAAGGTCCAAGAACATAAGAATGACAGAGGGGTGGAGAATCTTTAGCTCTCTGCAGTTGAAGCTGAACCATTATGGCAAATGGGATACTCATCCACCTCAGGTGGTCTTTAGCCAGTCTGTTCCTTCCTGCTTTTTTGCTTAAGGCGGGGGATCAGGATCATACAGTACTGTACTTGTATTTCCCTCTTGCTGAAGCACCAGCATTACCATCATACTGAGTGGAGAGAAAATGAGAGGATGAATGTGAGTGAAAGAGTCAACCAGTCTTTGATATCAAACACAGGGGGAAGCAACAGAATCTAGGGATGTTTCTAATTTGGGAGTAGAATATATTTTTCTGTCTTGTAGCATGAATTAATTTGGTCAGCTGACTTATAGCATGAATTAATGGAGTAGAGGTGAGGCAGTGTCTACCTCGGTCTGTGATTCCCTGCCCCCCTTGTAATTGCTTCTCAGTCTTCCTGCCTTTCTCTTCAGGCAAGCCTTCCCTGAATGATGGACTCCCTATTATGTGTCTTTTATATGAATCGATAAGATCACATAGAGTAGACTTTGTCTTTATAACTACTTTTAGCCTTATGCGTTTACATTGACGCTATGTTTTCGGTGATAGTTTTCATCACTCATAACTTTTGCATGGAATTTTACCCTCCTTTTAACTGCTCGCGTTCTCCTGTAGCTTTAATGTAATATTGTCTGTTAATGCTGTAAGATGTACCTCAATTCCCTGTTCTAAATACCTGAACATGTCTTACCTGTACTGGACTGTATATTATCCTTCATTACTGTAAGCTGCCTTGGGTCCTTTTCCAAGGAGAAAAGTGGGGTAAAAAAATACTCTAAAATACTAAAATAGAAATAATTCTCATCATTTCACTAACTTAAATGCAGCCAGGCAAGAGAGAAAACAAGAAAAAATGTTTTCTTCTGTCTTTGCTTTTTGTCTCTTGCCATTCAAAACTAGACAGAAACCTTGTGGTTGGGTGTGTGTGTGTGCATGCATGCGTGTATTTAAAAAAAAACTAGAAAAGGGCAGGGATGTAGTTCACAAGGAGTGGGATTTAATTCTTTCAGACAAGGCTGACTCTACATTGAAGAAGATTTAGATTGACAGTCTCAGTAGTAGAGGATGCCAATTTTGTTCTCATGGGGCTGGTAACTCAGCTCCAACTTTTAGTTATCCTTTAGAGAAGCTTGTCCCAACCAAGGTTCAGCATCTCAGATACTTCGTGTAAAATTCAGGCAGAATTCCTAAACAGCTTCACCAGCAAAATTGTAACCACCAGCCTCAAATGCACCTCAGATGCCAAATACTGGGAGGGACCAGTGGCAGCTTCCTGGGAGTCCCTCTGGAACTTTCTGGCTCTTCCACTGGTGGACAGAATTGTCTTTACCACTTAGCCCCATGTGTCATAAACTAGACCACTGCTACCTCAGGTGTGGAAGATCATACTGCACTGCCAGTGTTCAACTGAGGGCTTGTCTGCACTTCCTGTTCAATCCTGTTTAAGAAGCGGTTCCATCACCCATTGAATCGGATTAGTGTAATAGATCTATATGATCTATATGATGCTACTACAGAAAACAAATGTCTTTCCAGTTCCACTTTGGGATTATTTTTCCCTCACTTGGGACCTTTTTTTCCAACCCAATTCATTGTGGGATACATCGGTCTTTAGAAGGCAGAAGAGCCATTGTTGGTGGAGCTGTGCAAAGAATTTGAAGTAGAAATGGGTACAAAACGAAAAATGAAATGCTGTTTTGTCATTTCATTGCATATTGAATTATTTTGTTATGTAACAAAATGGTAGGATGTGTCTTCATTACAAAATGAAACAAAATGCCATTTTTTCCTCCTAAGAACAAAATGATTTGCCCTAGAGGATTCAAAATGGCAGGGGAGCTTCTGTAGACTCTTCCCTGTAAGCTCCCAAAATTTGGAAAGGTTTGGGGGACAGGACACTGAGTTAAACTCCAAAGGGGGTTTCCCCTAGGGGGAAAAATCATTCTAATTGAGTTGGGAAGTGGCTTGTGGCTCGCCAGTAGGGGGGGATATTGCAACTTCCCAATTCAATAAGAATTATTTTTTCCCTAGGGGGACCCCCTTTGGAATTTAATAACTCAACCCCCTGACCCCCAAACCTCCAAATTTTGGGGGCTTACAGGGAAGAGTCCAAAGAAGCTCCCCTGCAATTTTGGTACCTCTAGGACCCAGGGGAGCATAGTGTTTACGTAGTTTCATTTCATTTTGTTTCATTATGAAACTACTTAAAATTTTGTTTACTAACAAAATGAAATGAAACTACTACAGAAAACAAAACAAAACACTATATTTCTGTTTCATGCCCATCTCTGGCATGAAGCTAAACATAAAGAGTGGGAAAGATAAAAGTTAGAGACTGTGGCGAATGCAGAAGCCATGAGAGGGAAGGAGGAGGGAAGTAGGAAGAGGAAGAAAGGGAGCTGCTATAGAAATTAAAATCAGAAGAATCTGGAATTCATTTCAAAAAAACTGACTAACGGATGCTTGGTGTAAGTAATTCTGAATCTATTGGGGAGCAGACTGCAGTTACATCCCACCTACATCAATTCATGCCACACACCTTGTTTGGAGGAGCCCTAAGATAAATTCAGCTGCCAGTCCTCTCATCATCCTTATCTGGGCTGGGAAGCAGATACCATTTTCTCTGTGTCCTCTGCAGCAAAATGTCTCAGGACATCCGTCCCTCATGGAATTCAAATAACCCCCCCAGACAATGCCATTCCTAAATCCTCTTTGACAAGTAAGCTCCTATTGGTGCTAATGGAATTCCTATGCCGAAAAGCGATTTCATGTGGTGGACTTGGCTTCGTTGAATCTATGAAAAACACATTCCATAGTTTGTTTGTTTGTTTTTCTTTCTTTCTTTCTTTCTTTCCATAGATACTAAACTAAATGACTGGTTGCATAAGTAGTTGCTCTGCAGAGAGACTAGTCACTATACAGTATTTTATTTACTTCTCCAGCTATTTCATTTTTATCCTACTCTTCTCCCACTGCAGAGAAAGAGAGGTACGACACAATGAAAATCAAATAGCATTTGTTGTAGTTATGTGGTGTCACTTTGTTTCCAATTAATGGTGACCTTAGAAAATCGTGATCTCCAAATGGTCCTGTGTTTAGCAGCCTGCTAAGGTCTTGCAAACTCAAACCCATGGCTTTTTTATTGAGTCAGTCCATCCTATATTCAGCCTCCTTTTTCTCTGTTGCCTTCGACTTTTGCTAGCATTATTGATTTTTCCATTGAATCTTGTTTTCTCACAAGGTACCCACAGTACAATAGTCTCAATGTAATAATCTTTGCTTCTAGGGGAGATTTTAGACTTGATTTGATCTATCATCTGCTATGTTATCCAGAAAGCTCTCTTCCAACATCATATTTCACATGAACACTTTATTTCCTGTAGCTTTCTTTAATACCATGCTCACATATGTGAATAGTAATTAGGAATACTATACTATGGATTATTTTTGCCTTGGTCTCCAATGCCACTTCCTTACAAATTCTCTAGTTCCTTCTCAGCCATCCTTCCAATAGTCTTATCCTAATTTGTTTGTTGCAGTCCCCCCCCCCTGCATAGACAGGTGAATCATTATATAGAAAATATTTTAATTTTTTTCATTATCCACATATTCTATAAATATGATTTGTTTTCTTAATATTCAACTGGAGTCCCACTTTGGCACTTTCTTCTTTCACAATAATCAGGAGTCATGCCATTGCTGCTTTTTTCCACATATGTATGAAACATGAAAGAGAACCTTCAAAATGATGACTCCTGTGTTTTGTAACTCCCTGGGAGGCTAGGAAGACTGCTATATTTCTAAGAGTAATCAAATTCAGTTTTATTCAGACAGGCTTTGGGCATTTAAATTGACCTATTGCTAAAGCAGGTTTTAACCTGGTACATGCTGCTGTTGTGGTCATCATCATTCTCCTCCTCCTCCCGGGAGTTGGGAATGATTGTGGTTATTTTGACCTTGAATGTCGCACTTCTAAACAGCAGTACATCCAAACCATTCAACTGGTAAATTCTTCTGCTTCCTGCACTTATTTTGCCATTTATTTTATCTTGAATTATCAGGTGCAATAATCTGCAATGCACTTTTTGTTTCTCATACTGATTGTCTTCAACGTTAAATATTGTTCCTCCAATGTTTTAAGCTGCCTTGGGTACTTTTCAAGGGAAAAAGTTGGGGGAAATATTTGAAATAAATAAATATTCAGTTCAGTACTACTTTGTTAGTCACTGTCTTGGTCCAATCTTAATTTTTATGCTTAGTGTATGCTTTTAAAATGTTTGAAATTTTCATTTTTTTTCAACATGCTCAGCCAGCACAAGAGCTGTTGTGTTGGTGCAATAGGTTTCTGCCCATTCCAGAACCACTGCATTTGTTATATCTTTGTGCTTTAATTGATCTGCCTTATGACTACCGCCTTCATTTTCATACTGTCATTGCAATGACCAAGTGGTCAAATCATAGCCAATCTTCTGGTGATGAGCATCTCTATACATAGTCTGGTACTCAAATGACAGGCACTTATTTTACTGCTCGGGCTGTAACACGATGCTAGTAATTTGGTAGGATCATTCTGTTGGTAGAGCCTTCAAGAGCCCTGAGGTTTCCCTCCTTGCCACAATGAAATAGTAGAGGGGGACCACAGTTCAGAAAAAAATAGTTTTCAAGAAAACATTTGCATGCTGACTGAGGAGATGGGTGTTTCGTTTCGGAAGTGGTCCAACCCAAAACGAAACGCGGGAGCCCACCTGGCATTCGGAACTGGACCAACCCTCCACAATGAAATCAGCCAATCCATTAGCTTGTTCTGGGGTCGCACGGGGTTAAACTCCAACAAGGAAGAAGCCTATGCTGTCATCTTTCTTTCTCCCTGGCACTGGCCAATCAGACAGGGAGGCAAGATTATGCATTTCCCTGCACAGCTCCTAATTGTCTGGCACCAGGCAGAAGGAAGGATGATGTTGGAGGCTTCTTCCTTGTTGGAGTTTAGCCCCACACGACCCCAGAACAAGGTAAGGGATTGGCTGATTTTGTTCCAGAGGGTTGGTCTGGTTCCGTACACCAGCTGGGCTCCCACATTTCGTTTCTGGGCTGGACCACCTCTGAAACAAAGTAGGACTTTGTGGAGGTAGGTTTCAACAGAATCAAAAGTATTATGTGTTCCTAAAATATAGGATCCTGTTAACTTTGTCATCAGAGCTATCAATCTCTGTTCATCCTATACACACCATTCTAACTGTTTTGTATTGGCATCTCTTTCCCCCACTCCCCTTGATATTGTAGGATTCGTAGAAGGGTTACTAAGATGCTGGCAACATGTAGTCGCCCAAAGCTTTTGGCTTTGATGGATGTGAAGGGTTTCGACCCGGAGGATATTACAGTGAAAGTGCAAGACGGGAAGGTTAAAGTGTCAGCTGAACATGAAGAAGAATTTAAGACCTGCCGAGGAAAGGAGTACAACTACTCTACTGTCACCAAGGAGATCTGTTTGCCACCTGGAATATCGGAGAATGAAGTGACTTACACCATTGGGCCCACCAGTCTTGTAAGGATAGAATCACCGGGTAGTGTGCCTCCGTGCCTCCTCAGTCTCCTTGGATGATCAGCGTAGATGGCTGCTCAGCCAAGGGATGTAATATGCATAAGTCTTTAGGGCCGTCATTGCACTTGTTGCAACACCATGCCTGTAACTGTTTGTTAGCAACTTGGTTGCCCTTCTTCCAACAATGACAGTGCTGCACATCTGCTGGTTTTATTGTGTGTGCTTTTTCCCCCCCAGCTGTACTTTACAGAGTTTCTACTTAACTCGTAGTTGCAAATAGAACTTCTGGGTATTCATTCTTAAAAGTAGTTACTTATTGTTATAATTTGAAGGGCCCAAAGGAGTGAACTGCCATTATAGTTAACATTTTGAAAAAAAGATGTAGAACATTTTCAGCCTGTAAGTTGGATTCTGATCCATAAAAATAGAGCCCACCTCACAGGAAAGTTTCCCCCAGGCAGGGCCGGTGTGTCCATTAAGGCGAACTAGGCAGTTGCCTAGGGCGCCAAAATGGAGAGGGGGAGCTGGCCAGCCTGCTGCCCCGCCGCTGGCCACCACCGTCCATCCCTCCGCCGCCTGTCGCCGTCTGCCCACTGCCCACCCCCGTGCCCGTCGCCATCCCCCGTCATCCTCTCCCTGCCCCCCCTGCCCACCCACCGCCCTGCCCCCGCCACCAAAGCTGCCGCCGCCCTGCCCCCCACCACCCCTGCCATCCGCCCCCGCCCCCGCCACCTGCCTGCCCGCCTCCTCACCCCCCCACCCCTCGCCTAGGCCGCAAAAAAAACCTAGCACCGGCCCTGCCCCCAGGTACGTAAAAACACCAAACTTGCAGAGAAGCTCCCTCTGACTCCCCTAATAGTTTAGTGAAGATTGGATTTCCCCGAGTCAGGTGCTAAAGAGCATTTTCCTTGATGGTGGGACACTTTGTGGGTGTATTACTCGGATGTCTGAAACCCAATTGTCACCAACTGTGAAATGGCCTTTAAGATAAAGAATATGGGGATCCTATTGGAAGAGCTGGCATCTGAAGAAAACAAGTTTCCCAGGGTGTTCTGAGGAAAAGCTTACAATTAGAGATAGGCACGTACTACACAGTTGGGCATGGCACCCTCACAGGTGTTCCTTGAGTGCTGTAAACTCCGTTCATCATCTTCTGCCCACTTGCCCATTCCCCATGCTTCCCTCCCTCCCCACTCACTAATTACAATCCATGCTCCACTCCTCCACTTCATCCAGTGGCCGTCCACTCAGAGGAAGAGGTGGGGCAAGGAAGCCCACAGCTCTGCTTTTGAGTGGGTGGTCATCAAAGGAAGTGGAGGAGGGAAGTGCTCAATGCAGGGGGGGGCAGTAACACTGAGGAGGTGGCAAGAGAACTGTGCTTCCTCCAGGGAATGGGTGAGCATGCAGAGGAGTTGGGAGAGGGGAAAGTGTGATGCCTGTGGAACACCTGTGCAGGTACTGAGACACCAAATGGGGGACATTGCCCATCTGTACTCACAAAACTGCCTTTGGCATAGTATACAAAACTGATCTCAGCCAAAGAAAGATCTGTACTCCATGCAGCTCTGAGTGCATAAAGCTGATGATGTCATTAGCCACAGATTGTTGCAAGGCTCCCTAGGGATCCTTTTGGACCTAGGGGAACTTTCTGTTGCTTTGGAATTGTGGATGTTTTCCCTTGTCCGAAAATGACTAATTCTGCTCTCAACCCAGTTTTGTTGGTCACAGCGCTAAACCTTCCCAGCTATAGTGCAGTGAAACCTGCCCATAAAAATAATTCATAATAGAAGAAAGCCAAATGTTGTCTTTACCTGATTTACCGCCTGAGACTTCTCTTGGTCCACTCTATGCAGGGGTTGGACCAAGGAAAACCCAGGTGGAAAACTGTGCTGCAGAAAAAGTTGACATTCAAAAATAATGATGCCACAGGCTTGCTACCTGAAAAGGAAAAGCAAAAATAGAAAGTAAGCTGAGAAATGGTAACTAGAAATAGAGGGATGCGATTAAGATTGTTGCTTTTCCAAGCACCTCAGGATCGGGGCATCTGGTCCAGATAGGTGGGACTGCAGCAACGTGGCTAAACATGGTCTCAGAACTTCAGCTTCGAGCAGACATGGGTACCAGCCAAAATGCTGAAATATAAACTTTTTAAAAAGTTTGAGAAATGAAAAGCATTACTGTTTGGACATTCATGTTCATTATTCTGTTTTTTTATTTGTAGGTTGGGCTAAAAGTGTTTTGCCTGGAATCCTATAAGACCAAAATCTGGGGGAGGGGGGATTAATTAGGGAGGTAATTGTAGATGGCCACAGACAAGACCTAGGTTAGGATGGTCTGACAAGATACGGTTGTCAGACCATCCTAACCTAGGTCTTGTCTGTGTTCAAGGAATATCCCAGGTTGGTGCAATAACAGTTCTCAGAAAGCAGCCAGTGGTATACTTCCTTCCTGAGCTGGTCCATTGCCCAGGTCTGAACAAGCCTCGTCAGCGTAATAGTATTCTTTACTGTGCATGCCTCTTGTATTCCATGCAGCCAGAACTTTTTGGCCCTCAAAGAATACCACATCTCCCTATGAATAAAATGATTGCCTCCCCCCCCCTCTTTTCCATTGCATGGCTTTCTGAATGCCGAAATCAGAAGCTCAGTAACACAAAGCTAAGTTGGAAGCAAGATGTGTAACCTATGAACTAGTCCTAAGCAAATAAGAAACCATGGTTACGCAAGCCGTTTTGCGGAGCATTCGTACACAAAGGAGAGCAAAAGAGAAAAGCCATCTTGGCATCAAACAGGACAGCTAGTCTCTGTGCACTCTCTGGCCCAAAACAAATCAGGATATAGGGGTTTCCTATCAGATTGTTGGGGAGACTTCGTCAGTGGTGGAAAACCGTGACCGAATGCAACTCTTGGACCGGAAGAACTCATTTCTAATCTCCAGCAGCTGGAGTTTATATACATGCCCGTTGTGAGTTTCTCTTTTTAGTAGTGGCTTAATGGTGTTATAGTTCTTGAATAACTCAAGTAACTTGATATTCGCAGTCCACAATGGGAATGATCACTACATCTTCTGCCCTAATGTATTTTAACTACGGTAGATAGCCTTTAATACACGCCACTCTGCCAGGGACAAACAGAAATCTTTTCAGATAACACTGAATCATTCCATACAGTGCAGCCTGCATAATTACATTGTAAACTGCCCAGAGAGTGCTTGAAGCACTATGGGGCGGTATATAAGCAGAAAACTTTGCTTTGCTTTTTGCTTTGAAGTGGAAAGTCTCTCTAGTTCTTCAGTGGCAACATGGGCACAGAACGTAAAGGTTCCATGTGTTTCCTTATTGCTGATTTTTGTTCACGTGCTGAAAGGTGCTTCACGTATGATGGTGTGGGTACGTGTATGTACACACACATTCCTCACGTGTAAGTAATTCCTACGTAGGAAATTGTACATGTATAGCCACATGTATTCGCATTGCTACCAATAAATTTGGCAAGAAATCTTGATGTAAAGTGCACTTGTCATGTACATGTGACGGAATAGGCATCAGATATGCTGGCAGTTATGGAATAGGTTCCTGTTTTAGTCTGTGCAAGCATTCCAGGCAAATCCAAATGAAGAAAGAAAGAAAGAAAGAAAGAAAGAAAGAAAGAAAGAAAGAAAGAAAGAAAGAAAGAAAGAAAGAAAGAAAGAAAGAAAGAAAAAGACATGTGGCACCTTAAAGACTATTATATTTTAATGTAACCATTGCGGAAAACATTTTAATGTTTGCAGAATGACTCCTCGTGGATCCTACAGTGACCTCGCTGTCAGATGGGCAGTATAGAAATCCAATTAAAAATAAATAAATACAGTATGACCTATTTGCAGATACTTTCCTTCCAACCCCAGGAAGGAGGCAGGTGCTTCCTTTACTACTGGAAATGCCTCTGCTTCTGCTGGGCAATGTCCTTGTCTTTACTCCTTCAGCAGGTGCAGATTTGTTAGGCTACATTACAAGAAGAAGGGGCATTGAAAGAACATGTGTTAAAGCCACTAGGTGGCACATATTTATAAAACATTAAAATAAGCCCCACTGTACCTATTTATATCTACGGGCAGGTGAAATTTCAACAAACTGCATTGAGCACAGCCTGATGTTACCTTTGCTCCCTTACCATATCAGGCTCATGCTGGCACTGGATACTGATTTTCCCTAGGTGACCCACAGATACTATTGAAATGTAAACCCAGTAAAGACTACTGTGTGCAGTTCGTACTAAGAACCAGTGCCAGGTAGTAGCGTATTAGGCAGGACTCAAGAGACCTGGGGTTAGATATCAATCAACCATGAAACTCAGGGAATGACCTGACGTGGAGAAATTCAATCAATGCAACACTTAGGTGCATGCAATTTATGCCCCACCGTGTGTACAAAATAAGATCTAACAAATGGCCAAGACAAAGCTATTGAAATATCCCGCTTCTAGTAAAAATCATAACATTTTAATTTGTTTTAAATTTTATCTAATTGCTGATCTGGGAGGCATACCAAAAGTCTTTTGACCCAACCTGCTGCTACTATCCTATTGGCTATAAAGAGTCATGGAGAAGCTTGGCACATTGGTCTGTCAAGGAATCACCTTTTTTGCATTGGTATTTTCTATCTAAAACTAATTACTTTTAAAACATAGATTTTCTGAGTGCTAATTTGGAGAAGGTAGCGGTGCTAGTCTGTGCAAGAATTCCAGGCAAAAAAATCAAAGAAAAACAAAACAAAAGACAAAAAACATGTGGCACCTTAAAGGCTAACTTTCACATTTTATGTAACGTTTCGTGGACACGTCCACTTCTTCAGACATATAGCAGCAGAATGAGGTGTGCAATATAATATGTAATGGGATATACATTTCATACCAAATATTCATTGGCTGTAGTATGTGTATTTGCATGCGAGCCTGGTTATAAGTTCCTATAGAGACAGCACTGGGTGCAGGTGGATAGGGGAAGGGGAAGAGGAAGAAGGTGGGTTGGTTCGTTTTAAAGATGATGGGAAGAAGGATTTGGCCATGGTGGAAGTTGGGTCTGCTGATATGGTAGGTGTTGTTTTATGGCTCTATGGTAAATTCCTTGAGACAAAAAACAGACATCAGATCAGAACACCAGAACAGAGAGTAAGAGCAGGGTGAGTGCTGACTGTGAAACTACATTAGAGTAGCAACATTGTTGCCTGTGAGCTAACCACCAGTCTTCCTCTTTTTCTTAGCTCTTCTTGTTTTTACCTTTCAGTTGGCACAGTCATAGGCTAAGTCCGGGTGAACTTGAGACAACTTCATGTCATTATCAAGGGTGTTCATCCAGCATTGTTTTGGTCACCCCCTTGGTCAGGATCTATTGACCTCCAGGGTGAGACCCTTTTTGGCCAGAGTTTCCTCATTGGCACACAAGACATGCCCATAATGACATAGTCGGACTTCACATATCTAGTCAGCAATTGGTGCAATGATGTATTTTGATCAGATGTGATCATTGCACACATGATCCTTTCACGTGAAGCCAGAGGTCCATCGCAGCATCTTTGTCTCCATGACACCAAGTCAACATTCAATTTCTGTAGTCACCAGCCAGCATTCTGCACCATACAGGGCTACGGGTTGTACAATGGTATGATAGATCTTTGACTTTAATTGGTTGCTTGATGTCATTCGTTCATCACAAGAGGGTCATCTGAGGGTGCCAACCCCAAGGGAGGCCTGCAAGACAACAACAAGGAATTGGGCCTTCTTGGTGGTGGCTCCTACACTTTGGAACAAATTTCCCTCAGAGATCTGCCATGCCCCCACATTGCTGAACTTCAAAAAACATTTGAAGACATGGTTGTTTTAATCTTCTTTCCCTGGCTACTGTTTTGCTGTTCCACTGATTTTGTCTGCCCTTCACACATCTTATTCACTTTAGACCAGGGGTGCCCAAACTTTTTGTATGGAGGGCCAGATTTGGTGGCTGAGAATGTGTCAGGGGCCGGTTGCTCCCTGACCCTGCCACCCCACTGCAAGCCCCACCCACTTTCTTTTAAAAAAACATGGGGTGAAGGAGGGGGAGGTAGGGGTGGGCCAGCCAGCCGCGGGCCACTCAGAATGGCCTGGCGGGCCAGATTTGCCCCCCCCCCGGGGCGGACTTTGGGCAGGCCTGCTTTAGACTTTATGAAGGGTACTGACTTACTATGTTTTATATTTGCATTTTTAGTTTTGTATTATGTTCCTGTTGTATTTTATATTGTAACAGTTTGTTTTATGCTGTGAACTGCCCAGAGTGACCTTTGGCTAGATGGGTGGTATATAAATTGAATGAATGAATGAATGAATGAATGAATGAATGAATGAATGAATGAATAAATAAATACACCATTTTAGTCAGGAACTGTTGAGACTTGATGTGACTTCGTGATTAAGACTCCCATTGGCTGTGATTCTGGAACTGAGGTACTTTAATTCCTCAGTTCTCGGTAGGTCAATATTGAAATTTGGATCATACCACATTCATTTGGGTGAGTTGTCAAATATTCCATTTTCCTCACATTGAGGCGCAGATCCAAAGCTTTTGCTCACCACCAGGGCAAGGGATGAACTCTCTGTTTAATGTAAAAGTACCAGTATTTCACTGGCATCCAAATGATATAGCTAGTATTTTTTGCCTCGCTAATCATATAAAACATGGATCTTTAATGACACAGAGAAGCCATTTGTGATTTGAGTTACAGTCCAAAATGTCTTACTGCTTGAGGCAAATAGGAGAATAGTGCCTTCTTTCATTCCGTGTACAGAACTAGCGGGCTATTGGAATCTTTCTTCAACATGGGCAATGTGACATCATCCACTGCCATATCTGAAGACAGCAAGTTTGCTTTAGAGTGCTCAGGCGAGACAGCCTGACATGTAGGTCCCAAGCATCTTGCAGGTATCTTCCTGCATGTGCCCCCAAAGGTCCACCTCCCTTTGCAAGACAGCCGGGCCAGGTCTGCTTCTTGTGTGCATGGGTAATTTGCTCCCCCCCCCCATTTCCTGGCTCAACTTGGCTATTTGTAAATAGAAAGAGGAACTGTTTGCCAAAAGGTTATGTGCAATACCTACATTCTCCTTCACATTGCTATTTAGGTCTCTGCACCATGTGAGCCATTTTTGAGGGAATCGACCCACATCAGATTGTTGACATTGCTATCCCAATAAAGGCATGGCACTACACAGACATTTCTAAACAGACTCAGAACTGAAACTTGAGACAGGCAAAGGTATCCTCAAATGACTCCTGCCCTTCAAGCTTCATTTAGAAATGCCCCAATAATGCTTCAAATGCTTTCTTACTGGGTATGTTGTCAGGTACTTACTAGTAGAGTACTTCTACTGTTTTCACTGGACCCCCACCAGCACCCCAACTCTCCACTTTTTACAACTTATGTGGCTCTGTGTCAGATGGATGGTATATAAATCAAATCAAATCAAATCAAATCAAATAAATAAATAAAGAAATAAATAAATAAATAAATACATTTATTTATTTATTTATTTATTTATTTATTTATTTATTTATTTATTTATTTGTTATACTGGTTAAAATCACTTTACTAGAAAGCACCATTATTTAGTCAGATGGCCTAGAGTGCCAAGCACACAGCAGGCATTCCCTCTTTGGACAGTGATTGAGAGCTGTTGCCTCAGGAACATAGGTGCTCGGTCGTCTTGAGAAATAATGGCTATCCTGCGACCTATTTCCTTGACTAGGCTCAAGGCTGATTCTCCCCAGACTCCAGATGTTTTGATGGCTACAGGGACAAAGTCAATTCCTGTTGCAATATCTTCGTATTTTTGTCTTTTTAATTGTTCGGCCGTTGCTGCTGCGGATCCGGCTTCGATGCTGGTTTTTTGTACGTGGGACGTGGCAAATATATTTGGACATGTGGCATCTCATGTTAAGCATCGGCCTTTGCTCCAGGGGATCAGGGTAGTCCCATCTGGTCTTTTGTTACTTCCAGCACACAAATGTAAAGGCTCTCGGGTAGCTGGAAAACCGGCTTGGTTAAGGGCACAACATAAGATGTCATTAGTCATGTTGTGTCTGACATGTTTGCCCGAACCAAGTCAGCAAGAGAGGCCATGGTGGCCCTGCAGGGTGACAGTTGTACCATAGGGACACACGTGATGGCAAACAATTGGTGCTCCCAAACGGAGACCGACTGCTATTCGAAGAGAGTTGTCATCAAGCTTCAATCCTATACTGGAGAGTGGGAGAGCATGAAGCCAATCTCCTGAGCCTTTTGACTGAGCTGCCAGCACACATGCACAATCTATTGGGTTGTTGGCTGAGGCCTTAAGTAAATAAAATTAATAAATAAAATTAAAGAGATGCTTATTTATGATAGCATAATTTGATTAATTGGAATTGGCTGTAGAACCTTAGGATTTGAAGTTGAAAATCATAATGAGTATGAAACTGGATAAGATACTAGCTTTGCAACTATAAAGTGATGGTGCATTCCCCTTTAGTGACACACTTCCTTCAAAGCTGTGTGCCTAAGCAATTAAATTTGGAAAAGAAGAGTTACATAGGGCTACTAATCCCAGCTACACTAAACTCGCTGAATCTATTTCTAAATGATAAGCCAGTACTTAGTTACACAAGTATTAACTTAACATTCATTGGTGGATTATAACCAACCAAAATAAAACAAAAGAAAAACCACTTCCCAAAGAAATGGAAACTAACTTGTAGAATGCAGACCCAGGAAAGCTCATCCTTGGAAGAATAGGGTGTCTTTTGTCCCTTTAGGGGTGCTCCTAGTGACATTCTAGCTGTATTGTATAGTTAGCCTCAAGGCAGATTTAAATTCTGGACTTAGGCATTTCATGGTCAACATTGTAGTCTTTTATCTCAGAGGACCTAGTTTTTAAAATTAAATCAATTTCTTATTCTGTTAGCAAATTCCACAATTTAACAATAAAGAGAAACATTGTAATTCCTTTTTTAAAACAGTATGAGGCTTGATTCACCTTTAAATTCTTCAAACCTTTCACCACGTGGGTTGGAAGGAAAGTATTCAGATGTTACTATTCTTTGCATATGTGCACTCTACAGTATGAGAACTTGCCTAGGTCAAACACCACTTCATCAGGCTAATAAGAGTGTGAAGAACCTCAAGTCCAAAAGTTCACAGCAAGATGGGATTTGTTTGGAAAGTTACTCTTGGATGTAAAGTCCAAAAGCCTTTGGCAAGATGGATTTCACCAGGCACATCTTCCTTAGCGGTAAGTCAGGAGAGGTGGAGGAATTAGTATGGTTGCTGTTTTAAGATCAAAGCTGAGGTAGCTGTGAGGATTGAATGTTGCACCCAATATCTTCAAACAAAGAAACCCAGGCTGTGCACAAACACATACCGGTACATCCCCATTTGGCCTTTCTTGGAAACTGACATGCTTCTGCTTGACCAGGGAGTTGGGGGTACACAGAAAATCTGAGTTGTCCATCTGGGATTTGGTGTGTAAACTCAATAGGTTTTAGAAGAGGTAGCCATGTTGCCTGTGCCAGCATGTCAGTCAAAAACAGAACAAAATTGAAAAAACAAAAAAGATAATTATGTTGTGGCACCTTCATTTAGCTACAGCTAAAACTCCAAGGCCAGATTGTTAGTTGCTGCTGAAGCTACACTTTTTCGAAAGTGACTACTCACTTCTCCATTCCTTTTACTACAAATGAGGTTGAAATATTTCTTTTTGACTTTCTAAAGCACATGTCTGAAAGTTACAAAGGCCAGTGGTACAAAAATCCACAGTCCTCTCTTGTCCATCTCATTGGCCGTGAATGCCTAGAGGATCACAAGGCACAGCATGAAACAGTACTTAAAATATTCCTCCTGCCCTGTTTAGTAAAGTCTCTCAGGAAGTATGAAAGAAAGGGAACAAGTTGTCCCTCGTTAAGCTGCAGTCTTCGTGTAGTATCACTTTTTGTAGGAAACAGGAACTAATTACTAATAACCAGTTATGAATAACAAGTTATTAGTTCCTTTTTAGCTCTCTTGGTGAAGCTGCCACAGATCTCTCAACACAGCGGAATTTAAGAATGATCTTAATCCTATTGAGAAGGTTTGATTCAGGTGGACTCTTACAAAACACATCTGTAGGTATAGGTGATTCTGTTGTACTGCTCCTCTTTCCATTGTTTGCAAGTATTGGAATATAATGGAGGTGGCACTACAACAATACCAGGCGGTAGGTCTTTCCATTGCTCTGCTTCTAGCTTTCACAGATGTCCACCAGACATCCTGGCCCTGTTCCTTGCGAGCTGGGTATCTTACACTGTGCCGACTGTTTCCTTCCACTATAGTGTGCACATGAGGAGCCAGCCTTCTCAGATTTTTTTTCTTATTCTGTTTTCAAAGAGCCTATAAATCATGTTTAGCATAGCCCATGTAAGTGGGCGAAGATCCAAAAAGTATGATAGGCTCATATTTCATCACTCAAATTATCACTCAGGATTCACGCACACCATATTATTTTCCCCCTATCTGTTTTTCTCTTGTCAGCTGAGGTCTGAATTTGCCACCGGGAAGTTTTAGGTTGTAGAATGATATGGAACGTGAAGGTGTGATGTTCCATAGAAACATGCTATGGAGTACCACAATCGTTGCCAACTCTCCAGTGTATAGTTGGTGTGCAGTGTGCATATCATTTTAAAAACCACAGGTATACTGTAAAGCAGGGCTGTCCAACTCTGAACAGGCTGAGGTCTACTTTTTTTGGCCCACTGAATCCTCTGAAAACTTTGGTCTACTCCTACTTCATCTCATGGGAGAAATCCCTCCTCGTTGTTGGGTTGGCGAGAGTGCAACCAGTAAGCATGAATAAGGCACCAGGATATCCCCAAGTATTTATTTTTATTTGTTTTATTTACAGACCACCTTTCTCCTGATAAGGGGACCCAAGGCAGCTCTCAATATAAAAAAAGAATTAAAACATAAGCCAAACATTAAAAACAAAATTAAAAATAAACCTGAATAATTAAAAGCAGGTAAACACTAAAAATTATCTTAACTTTAAAAAGGCACTCAGGGACTGAACCATGATCATTAAAAGCTTGCCTGAAAAGATGAATCTTCAGCTGTTAGTGGAAGGATTTTTTAAAAATAGTATCAAGGAAGATAGGGTGAAAATAAGCGGGTAGTGTACTAGGAAAAACAAGGAAAAAAGAAAGGATTTTGGAGGGAGAAGAGTACAATAACATTCTTAATTTTAACCTTATTCCAGCATATACTATCTTATATTTTATAATTATTATATTTTATGGCCCTACTGTGAAATCAGTTTTGCTCTTGTTATTTTTTTTTGCCATCTATTTCTATTTTTTCAAGTTTTCCTTCAAGATCTGTTACTACAGTAATCCCCCTATGAAACAGTTCTAAGCTTTCACACACTTTTTCCATCAGTAAGTCCTTTAACTTTTCTGATAATATGCCCATCTCCAGACTTCCAGACACCTCTCTATCAATTGTTCTTGTTTCAGTAACTCAGTTATTTTCCAATGCATCACATAGAGAATTCTGGTTGCAGTTACTACATGTGTCACTAAATGTCTAATTTTCATGTCTCCAGTATCTGGCATAATATTCACTAAAAAGAATTCCCTCTTAAATGGCAAATTACATGATAAAATATTTTACAAAAGCTGTCAGCGGAAGGATTGAAGGGAGGGGGTGGCCTGATCTCCCAACAGAGAGCATTCTATAATCATAATATTAGTTTGGCTTGGAGCATATAGAAGTTGCACAGCTCTGGCCTAGGCTATCCTTAGAAGCAACTTAATTTGGAAAGATATTTTGTATAAAAATATTAACAGAAATCATTAAAAAATTAAAGGTCTAGGGCAGTGTTGGCAAACCTATGGCACGGGTGCCAAAGGCAGCACTCGGAGCGCTTTCTGTGGGCACCTGACATTGCCCCTTCACAACCACCTGTATTCAGGTGCTTTTATTTACACTTTGCGAAAAATCAGTGGGTTTTGAATTGCAGTTTGAATTGCACTCAGTCTCTAAAACGTTCGCCATCACTGGTCTAGGGAAAACAGACTACAAATTACATGCTGTTGCATCAAATGCTACTAAGAATTTGTGGACAGACTCCAGGAGCTATAAAATGTGAACAAAATACATGACTAGCTAGATCTCTTGTGAATCTTGGCAGTTCTCTCTGACCTATGAACCATTTGGTTGCTCTAAATGCAGGACTGCAACTGTAACATATTAACACTTGTCCCTCGATGTCAGCATGTCTGTCTTTAAAAATAGCCACTAGGAATGGCTGACCAGTTTGATCATTAAGCATTTCATTTGGCTAGTTGCTTATGTTTGTGATATTTCAAGCATGCAGTCCCTGATTTAGAAGCCACCCAATTGCCCGGTACTAGGTGGTGTGACATCTGGAATAAGAGTATTTTCTGTTGATTAATGGTGATTAAACATTTAAGGAGAACAATTGAAGCAGCTGATTAAAATGTGCTACTTTTCTGCATCCTCTGTTTGTATAGCAACCTATATGGAAAACAAATCTGAGCAGTATTAGATTCTCATCAGGTATCTAACACAGGGCGTTTATACACGACCCCTAAGCTCAGCTGCAAATGGCTCCCAGCTCCGGAGCTTAGAAATGTTTTCCCACCAGCTCCGGAGTTTAGAGAAAATTAAGTGCGACCACGCCCCCATAAGCGCGACCCAGCGCACCTTTCATGTACCTGCTCTCAGCAGGTGAAAATTCCTTGATGCGGATAAGAGTGCCAGGCTCTCCTCCCTTGTCTGTTGTTTTTTTGCCTCCCGCCCCTTTAAGAGCCCCTTGAGAAGGAACCAGGAAGTAACCGGCACAGGCAGGTTAGTAAAGGCTTCTTTTGTCCTTTTTTTCCCTCCCCCCCCTCATGCAGACAGCAGCAGGAACTGCTGAGGGGTGGGGACGCAGGAACAGAAACGAACCCCCAAGATCTCTGGTCCGAATTTAAGGGACCAGCGGATCTTAAGGGTCGTGTGAAAAGGCCCGCACTTCCAACAGGTATTTCATATTTGCTCTCTGATAATTTGGGCTTATGTTGTTGTGTACTGTAAAGTCACCACTGACTTAAAGTCACCTGATCAATGAGACATCTCCAAAATGTGCTGTCCTCAACAGCCCTGAACAGCTCTTGGAAAGTCAACCCTGTGGCTTCCTTGAGCCAGTCCATCTCATAGGGGGCTTTCCTTGTTTCCTGAGGGCTTCCATCTTTTCCAGAGAATACAGTAATATCTTTGTTTGAGAGTAACTTGGTCTAAGAGTGTTTTGCAAGAAAAGCAAACATTTATTCTAAATTTTGCCTTGATCAACAAGCAAAGGTTTTATTTTTATTTATTTATTTATTTATTTATTTATTTATTTATTTATTTTTACAACTTATATGCCGCCCACTACCCAAAGGTCTCCGGGCAGCTTCCAATGAAAGAATTAAAACAGTTAAAAACATCGAACAACAATAAATAATTAAAACAATAATAAAAACCTTATACTAAAATCATCACACTAAAATTGCCATCAGAAGACCCACAATCTAAATTGTATCAATTAAAAAACTTCTGGAACAGGAAGGTTTTTACCTGGCGCCGAAATGTCATCAGTGTTGGCGCCAGGTGGATCTCACTTGGGAGGGCATTCCATAGCTTGTTGGCAGCTGCCAAGAAGGCCTTGTGTCTGCAAGCCATCCCTCTTACCTCCTTGAGGGATGGCTCTTTCAAGAGGGCCCCCTGGCTTGATCTTAATTGCCGGGTGGGTTCATATGGAAGGAGGCGGTCCTTCAGGTATCCAGGTCCTAAGCCATTTAGGGCTTTATATGTCAAAACAAGCACTTTGAATTGGGCTCGGGCAGCAACTGGTAACCAATGTAGGCTACGTAGAATCTGCGTGATGTGATCCCTAGCGGCCCCACCACTTACTAGCCACGCCGCACGATTCTGAACCAGTTGCAATCGCCGAACCGTCTTCAAAGGTGGCCCCATGTAGAGCGCATTGCAGTAATCAATACGGGATGTTACCAGTGCATGCGTAACTGTCATGAGGCTCTGTTCATCCAGGTAGGGGCGTAGCTGATATATTTTCCGCAGCTGGAGAAAGGAACCCCTGGCCACCGAGTCCACCTGGACTTCCAGAGTTAGAGCAGGGTCCAGGAGCACCCCCAAGCTGCGGACCCTGTCCCTTAGGGGGAGTGCAACCCCGTCCAGAACAGGGAAGTGGCCCTCTAACCTGTCTGGCGAAGCACCCACTAACAGCACTTCTGTCTTGTCTAGATTGAGTTTCAATTTGTTAACCCTCATCCAGTCCATTATCTGGCCCAGACACGAGTTCAGCACAGAAACCGCCTCACCTGGATTGGTGGAAAATGAGAGATATTGCTGAGTATCATCAGCATATTGCTGACTCCTCAGCCCAAACCTCCTGATGACCTCTCCCAGTGGTTCCATGTAAATGTTGAACAGCATGGGAGACAGTATAGAGCCCTGAGGAACCCCATGACATAAATGCCATGGGGCAGAGCAACTGTCCCTCAGCACCACCTTCTGGACACGGTCAGCCAGGAAGGAACGGAACCTCCGCAAAGCGGTGCCTCCGACTCCCAACCTGGCCAGCCTATCCAGAAGGACACCATGGTCGATGGTGTCGAAAGCCGCTGAGAGGTCCAGGAGTATCAACAGGGTTGCACTCCCCCTGTCTCTCTCCCGGCAGAGGTCATCATACAGGGCAACCAAGGCAGTCTCTGTACCAAAACCCAGCCTGAAACCAGATTGAAATGGATCCAGAAAATCCGTTTCATCCAGCAGTGCTTGGAGTTGCCCAGCCACCACCCGCTCCAACACCTTGCCCAAATAAGGGAGGTTCGCGTTTTCATATGCCCAACATAAGACAGCCTGTTTCAGCACTTTTGCCTCCAAACATAGTTCAAGCTTGACATGATCCAGAACCCACTTTTGTTTGTCTTTCTAGCTGTCTAGAGTGCCACAATGTTCTTCTCCATATTTCAAACATTTTTTTTCCTTCTCAGCTTTCTTACGTGTCCAACTTTCACACCAATACATGGTGATTAGAAATACTAGATTGAATGTGTATACAATATGAGTTTGGGGCTTAAACTATGTAAAGCGTGCCCTGCACAACATAGCTACAGGTTGCTCCATATCTGCATAAAAGCAATGCACAAGGCAAAGTTTGCAAATTCCATAGGAAGGTTGCTACACATGCTTATGGTAACAGGATGTAAGAAACAGTTGGGAATGATCTTTATTTTTCTATGGGAATCCCTGTTGAATTACCATAGCTATCTTATTCTCACATACACTATGTCAGTGATATCCAAACTTCGCCCCACCAGATGTTTTGGACCACAACTCCCACAGTCCTTTGTCATTGGCAATACAAGCCTGGAATTCTGGGAGTTGTGGTCCAAAACATTTTGTTGGGCCCAAGTCTGGATACTCCTGCTCTATGTGGACTTTTGGTAAATGCAGGGGCAACCTTGCTACTGGACATGGTAGACTTTACAGCAGAGGTGGCAAACAGAGCGAGACAGTTCCCTCTTCCTGCTATATAATTTCTGCTCCAAGTGTAACAGACGTAGCAGCTGCTTGAAGAAAATGCAGGGTTTTCCCAATACTGCCTTAAATGTACATCAGCTTTATAATAATTTCAGCTGAAAGGAGTATATAATTCAATATTTTGAACCTCTTCCTAAAATCATCTTTCCATTAAGGCAACCTTTTAGCAGCTTCCTCTGAAGATCAGTTGCATTTTACACTCTTCATTATTATTATTATTATTATTATTATTATTATTATTATTATTATTATTATTATTATTA
>JAHTLZ010000204.1:21636757-21713979 GCA_023846285.1 Phrynocephalus versicolor | reverse complement strand
GGCAAAGGTTGCAATTAACCTTAGAGGGAAAAGGCAATCCAAGGAAGGTCGAGTGAATGATGTCACAATCCCTGCTACTCAGAAGGTCCTGTCATTATCAGAGTACTGAAATGTTTTGTGAAGTGCTATTCCCAGAATCTCCTACCTAGCATGGCCATTGCTGGTGGGAGATTCTGGAAATTGCAAAATAATGCTCTGGACATTTCTTCCTGCTTCAGTGCTTACTGTATCAAGCAGTTGAAAAATTATAACACTAATTTTTAATGTTTTGCATGGTCCTCGCCAGCCACAGCAGCCCTCTTAAAATTTTAATAACCAAGACATTAAAATAATTTGCTAAATTTTGCAAGAGAAAGATTTCACATTTTTATGTTTATGCAGAAAAATCAGTGAAAGCTGATCTCTACTGTTTTTCCCCCTACTATGCAAATATTTCTCTTCCATGAAGAAATGTGAACTTGGCATGCATTGCCAAGATAAGCGCTGCCAAGATCAGCACGTGCACAGAAGGATGGACAGCTAGATATATAAAAAGAAAGGAAGTACAAATATTTACATAATGCTTTGTAGGTGAAAGGCCAAGCACTCTATTTGCAATCATTCCGCGTACCCTCTTGTATTTAATCAACATTTCCTCAGCCATGTTTCCAGGAAAACTAACAGTGGTACTATATTCTGTCTTTGCTTTGAGGTATGACTGTTCATTTAGGTAAAATAGCAGCAAGTGCTACATGCCAAAAGCAGAGAAGAATATTAAAGTCAGTGTGACTGCCCACAAAATGGAACCTTATGATGAGGGGAGAAAATATGAAACATTGTCTTCCAGTTTTCTGTGCATATTAAACTCCTGCCTTCTACTTTATTTTATTTTATTTTTGGCATTAAAGAAGTTTACTGAAAGACAGGTTGATGGGTCTGCAATCTGAGGATAATCTGGCCCAACACATGGTTTGCAATGCATCCTACAAGTCAACACTGCAGTGATCTTCATTATTCAGAACCAGAGGAGTGATCCATGCCAGATGTGCCTACAGCTGGCTTTACTAACTGGTCCAGTTTGTATCCATAGGAAAGCAACGCCCGCTCAATCCCATAACTAAATGCTTGCGCGAAGACACCTAACAGTTCTATTCCTAGAGTACCTTTTTATTAGTAGTAGTAGCAATTCTGTGGATGGGTTTAGGCAGTGTTCATAAAAAACAATAAGAATGCAAGAGACAGCCTGTATTGATGTGTGACTGAATGTTATATTGCTGTGTGTTATCATGTAACCTGTGAATTATACTGACCCTATTATATCCAAAAGATCCTGTTATTAACAGCCCAACTCAAGTAAGCTGACTCCCTTTGGAGGGACAAAGCAGCATAAATAATTTTTTATGCATCTCCCTTCTTGGGTACTCAGTGAGGTTCTGGCAAGCCTGTACCCTTCTCTTGCAAAACAGGTAACGGTTTATTCTTTTCGAAACTGACCAACTGGCCTCCTCCTTTAATAAAGGCATTCTTTACATCCAAGCTTGTAATGCCCCATGGTTCCTTCTTCACAGGGTCCGGAAGAGGCTTGTCGCTTGTAGAGAAGTGTCCAACTGGTAATAACAGACCCCCTCGCCAACATGGGAGCAGAAGTACCATTAACATCAACAAGAGGATTTCTTTGCAGAAGATCCAACCAATTTTTCGTTCCCCCACTCTCTGGCCCAGGTCCCTGCGAAACCTCAGTGGCAGTTGGGGCTTCCCATGACTTGCCCCATTATTGCCTGGTACATGTTTGGGTCTCCAAGTAGTTGTTCCCTCTGGCAAACCTTTCCCTTTCTCTTCTCCGTTGTTCCCTCTCCTCTGTTTCATCCCAATAAGGTGGCTTTGGTACAAGCTTTTCTTTCCACTCTCTCTCAGCCACTTCCTTAGGAATCTTTAGGGTGACCCGGTCTCTAGTCCATTTTTTCATCCTCTGGTTGGAAAAGAAGTTGGTATCAAGCAAGTATTAGGTCCAGGTTGCCATCATAAATAGCCATACCTGACACAGGCCCACTGTAAGGTTTGAGGTGGCTTGAAGAGGGTGCACACTAGAAATCCATCCAACTAACTCATATGCAGCATTAATTTAAACACTACTATTAAATTAAAAGCATTTTATCTCCTCCTAGAGATGGATATGTACCTCATTGTTTAACAACAAAGTGTCGTGTTTTTATAAGCACCTCTATTCTCCTTCTCCAACCAGATGGTAATGCTCAACACATTAAACTATTAATACAGGGCAGGAATGAAAGCCTCTACATTTTATTCTGCATACTTTGTTGCCTGAAGGCCAGAGAATTGGTTTCTAGTATAGTACAGTACTAAGTAAAATAATTGTGTGCTGGGATCTAAGTTTGGGAACTGGATTTTATTACTATTCTTGCCTGCCCTTCGTTATTTCTGTTACACGAGAAAACAAGCAAACAAACAAAACCAGCCTAATCATAGAATCGTAGAGCAGTGAAGCTGGAAGGGGCCTACAAGCCCATCAAGTCCAAACCCCTGCTCCATGCAGGAATACAAATCAAAGGATATCTACCAGGTGGTTGTCCACATTTTCTTGAATGCCTCCAGTGTTGGAGTACTCACCACCTCTTGAGGTAACTGCTTCTATTGCCGCACTGCTCTAACAGTTGGAAAGTTGTTCCTGATCTTCAGCCAAAAGCTGGGTTCTCTTGACTTGAGCCCATTGTTGCACACCTTGCACTCTGGGATGACTGAGAACAGATCCTGCCCCCTTTCTGTATAACAGCTCTTCAGTTCAGACATTTGAAAAACACTATCATATTACCCCTCAATCTTCTTTTCTCTAGGCTAAACGTCCCAAGTTCTTTCCATCTTTTCTCATAGGGCTTGGTTTCCAACCGCCAATCATCCTTGTCACCTCCTCTGAACTTGTTCCAACTTGTCTGCATCTTTCTTGAAGTGTATTGCGTGGTGGACACAATACTCGAGCCCTAACCAGTGCTGAATAGAAGAGGAGAAGTACGTCATGGGATTTGGAAATTATACTTCTGTTAAGGCAGCTTAAAATAGCATTTGCCTTTCTTTTGTAACCACATCACACTGTTGGCTCATATTCAGCTTATGATCTACCAGCATTCTTAGATCCTTCTCACATGTAGTATTGGTGAGCCAGGTGTCTCCCACCTTGTAACTGTGCATTAGATTTCTTCTTCCTAGGTGCAGTACTTTGCACTTATCCATGTTAAATTTCATTCTGTTGGTTTCAGCCCAATTCTCCAGCCTATCAAGATCATTTTGAATTTTGTTTCTGTCCTTCAGGGTATTAGCTATTCCACCCAAATTTGTGACATCCATAAATTTGGCAAACATTCCCTCCACTCCCTTGTCCAAGTCATTAATAAAAATGTTGAATAGCACAGAACCCAGGACTGACCCTTGGGGTACTCCACTTGTTATCTCCCCCCACTTAGAGAAGGAGCCATTGATCATCACTCTCTGAGTAGGATTCTGTACCAACTGTGTATCCACCTTACACTTGATTTATCCAGTCCACACTTAGCGAGCATGCTAATTAGATTATCATGAGGATCTTTTCCAAAAGCTTTGTTGAAGTTGAGATACATTACATCTACAGCATTCTCTCTGACTACCAGGGAGGTTACCTGATCAAAAAATGAGATCAGATTAGTCTGGCACGATTTGTTCTTGACAAATCCGTGTTGGCTTCTAGTTATTGTTGCATTATTTTCTAGGCACTTGCATAGTGACTGCTTATATCATCTGTTACAGGATTTTCCTGGGATTGTTGTCAGGCTGGCTGGCCTGTAGTTCTCAGGTTTAAATTTTTTGCCCTTTTTGAAGATACGGACAATAGTAGCCCTCCTCCAATCATCTGACACCTCACCCATTTCCCATGCTTTCAAGAAAATAATGGATAGGGGTTCTGAGAGTTCCTCAGCCAATTCCTCCAGTCCTCTCAAATGCAGTTCATCCGGCCCTCGATATTTGAACATGTTCAAGATGGTAAGATATTATGTTTCTTAATCTTGAGCTGCAGTCCTGTCCCTTCCACTTACACTGGTTGTTCAAAGTCTGTCTTATGGGGAAAGACTTGGCTAAAGTATGAATTGAGCACCTCTGCCTTTTCTTTGTCATTTGTTACCATTTTTCCATCTCCATTGAGTTGTGCCACTATTTCTTTTCTTTCTCTTTTGCTTTCCACATAGAGTATCTGAAGAATGCTTTTTATTGCTTTTAATGTCTCTAGCTAATCTCAGCTCATTCTCTGTTTTTGCTCACCTAATGCCATTCCTGCATTTTCTTTCATTTTTCGGTACTCTTCCTTAGTAGCCTGGCATTCTTTCCACTTCCTGTAAATGTGGTTTTTTTTAAAGGTCCTCCCTGAACTTTTTGTGAAGCCACACTGGTCTTTTTTGCTGCTTACCACCCTTTTAAATTAAATTATGTGGTCAGGTCACTTGCAACATAAAGTAGTGACAGTTGTAAGAGGTCTTATGATGTTGTGCCTGCACGAGAGTCAATTATGCTTTTGCTACCTCCAGTAGTGTGCTGAACTGCTTTTCATTGGAAGTGAAATCAACTCATGTGTGGATTGTTCTAAAATAAATTGGTATGCCTCAGCATCTGATTATCATAATGTGTAACCAATATTCAGGACAAGAAACTATCATGATTAATCATATCTGGATTCAAGATTAATCATATGCTTAGTCATAATCATGGAACTGCAGAGCTGGAAATGACCCTGTGGATCACTGAGTCCAGCCCATCAAGGAGGCATTGTGAGTAATCAAATTCCCAAACTCCAGTGCCACAGCCAGTTAAAACAGTATCTGAAAAAACAAAACGGTTTCCTATAGGCAAAGGTGCCAGATAAGGGAGCATTTTATTTCCCGCTCTGCTCAGCCTGCAGAACATATCATATGGAAAGCTGGGTTGGATTCAGATGAACCTAAGGAGTGAAAATCAGCAAATGAGATCATATTAGTGGTAGAAAGCAGCAATAACTTGATGTGACTTCTGATGAAGGGGAAAGAAGAAAGCTCAAAAGCAGTACTGGGACAAAATCCATTTAACTATAAACCAATGATTCACCAAATACATGGACTATTACAGCACTGGAAGAAACTAAAATTGACATGGTTGGGGAGATTCTCTATCAAAATGGTGTGTGTTGTGTCGTTAGTCATGACTGACTCTTCCTGACTCCATGTCCATGGAGTTTTCTTGGCAGGAATACTGGAGTGGTTTCAGTTCCTACTCCAGGGGCATACAGCACCTGGTATTCCCTGGTGGTCTCCCATCCAAGTACTAACCAGGGCAGACCCTGCTTAGCTTCCAAAATGAGGCGAGATTGGATGTGCTTAGCCTTAGGGCAGCTGATCAAAATGGTAGTTTTACTAAAGCTGCTATTTGTTTCTCACAATTCCAGTGGAATTATCCAAGGATCACTTGAAAAAATGGCAGCGTATAATTGAAACATTTATACATGAAAGGAAGAGATTAAGGGTGTCAAATATGATACAATATAAGTAAAATAAAGAAGGGGGATTAGGAATACCTAACCTGCATTGCTATTATATAGTTTACCAGAATAGACAGCTTCTTAGACTGGTTAATCAAAATGAAAAATGTTCATGGTTACCACTAGTCACCAAGGGGAGCCCTGGAAAAACTAGCAGGAATTCCATATATGCTTAAAAATAAAAATATTCCATCAAACAAAGAAAATCCATTCCTGAAAACCTTAATGGTGAGTTGGGGGACATGGAGAACAAAAATGTTACCACCCAAATAATCTCTTATACCCTTCTTAAATCACCCTTTATTTTGTAACAATGATAAATGTGTGCAATTTAGGAATTGGAGGGAATGTGGTTTACTTTGCTTTCACGACCTATTTGCATGCAATTTACCAAAAATCAAGGATGTAACTCTTGACACAACTGGGTGATATCAAAACTTCATGGTTACAACTGTACCGGATAATTTGCTGTACCAATTTACCACAGATTAGAGAAGCAGCTGGTAGGTCTCTAACTTCAATGGAAAATATAGTATTATTGGCAACTAAAGAGCATAAGGGTCTGAATGCTAAGATCTAATCAGTCTTAACTAATATTCTGTATGGAGGCACGAGTGGAAAAGAAGCCTGGGAGACAGACTTAGGAATTGGTATTAGAGATGAAGACTGGGAAGGGCTGTTAGGAAAAAACTCTTTATTCCTTTTTATCATGCCTGTTCATCATCCCTTTTTGCACACATTTTCTAAAGGTGAATAATTCTGCCTGTGAAAACTTTACCAGCTTTCTTATCATCATTCTAGTTTTAAACAAATTATCAGGGTATCACAAACATCTTTTTAAAATTACTGATTATCATGCATAGCTCTGTTGTCATAATCAGTAGTCATCCCCTTTTCTCTTGAATAAAATAGACAAGTAAAATGTGACCTCTAGTGGACACCTGTTGGAAGTAATTTTAATAATATACCAAACAGTGAAAAACTGAATGGGCAGGTCTGTATGTCTGAAGATTCTCAGTCATCCAGGTGAGTTTATCTGGAAGTTGAGTCATGGCAACTGGACTTCTTTTCTTGAGAGACTGAAATGTTTTGCTGCACATCCAAACAACTTTGTCAGTCTGAGGAAAGCTAGTTAATTAATTAAATATCCTACTTCATAGAATCATAGAGTTGGAAGAGTTGCGAGTCCATAGTTCACTTTGACCTGTCACACTGGCTTGAATGGTCAGGCATTCTTCAAAGCATTTAATATATGTAGTAAGATCTCATACTATTGGTGCATAGAGCTCCCACTAACCAGAGAAACCTGAGACTAAACTTGGTACCTTTAGCATGCAGAGCAAATACTCTTAACACTGAGCCATATAGCTTCCCTTGAGTATTTACAGGTTTAGAGATCACATAACATCCTTGTTACAGCATCTCCACTGGCTGCCAGTGAGTTTCTGGGCACAATTCAAAATGCTGGTTTTAACCTAATAAGCACTAAATGGCCTGGGTCCAAATTATCTCGAAGATCATATCCCCCATTATGAGCCAGCTCAGGTGCATCGATCTTCAGGAGAGCCCTTTCTTTCCATCCCACTACTTTCACGGATGTGTCTAATGAGGATACAGGAGAGAGCTTGCTCTGTGGCTGCTCCATGACTTTCAAACTCCTTCCCACAGAAGGCCAGACATGTACCATCTTTGCTATCATTCTGCAAACAGGCAAAGACCTTTCTCTTCAGGCAAGCTTTTCCTAAGTGACTTACTACTATGCGACTTTTAGATGGACTGCAATGTATAACTGCTTGGTCTGATTTTGTACTACTTGTGTTAGTCCACTTTTAATTTTCCATCTCTCGAGTGGCTTTTTCTGTTTATTGTTAGCTTCAATATTGCTTCTTCTTTTTTCATCCTCTCCCTTAGAGCTGCCGTCTTGCTGATGTTTTTCCCCATTATTTTGTTGGGTTTTTTTTACTTCTTCCCTGTGTGTGTCTCGATTGTTCTATTGATTTTATATTGTTTGTTTAGCCTCCTTTGTAAACTGCCCGGAGTTCCCCTGGGAAGACGGTCAGAATAAATAAATAAATAAATAAATAAATAAATAAATAAATAAATAAATAAATAAATAAATAAAGCCTCCTTCAATGTTGGAAGCCGCCTTGGGTCCTTTTCAAGAAGGAAGGTGGGGTAAAAACATTTTAAATAAAAATAAAATATTTAATAATTTTGATATATCACATTTTTTAGGGCAGTAACAAAAAGCAATCACCAAGATCTCCAAAATAATTTCCAACCTAAGACAATGAGCATTAAAATGACAACCGGGGTTCTCTGTAAACAAGTATACAGTCATGAATACTGATGCAAATAATGCACAACTTCACATATGCATTGATGAATTCTGACTTAGCTGACTAAACTGTTGGAATTATGATGGACAACACTGTGAACATTTTAACCAATTGTGTGGCTGTGGCAAAGAAAGAAAACTTTTAATGGGATATTTTTGATAGAAGATGAAACTACTAGTATCATATTGGCGGTGGGATGGGGCTGCAGTTTAAAAAGTCCCTCGTCTCTCTCTCTCGCTCGCTCTTCTTCCTCTGGAAAGAGTCGGGCTTCTCCTTCCTTAAGCGTTGCCTCTCCCTTCCGGTTTCTAGGGATTCTCAGAAACCAGCAGGCATCCCGCCTGTTTAATTGCTCCCAGTGTTGGAGAATCTACCACTGTATGATCGTCCATGCTAGCGATGAACAGTTCTGTTGGTTAGGAAATGCTACCTTATGTTGAGACCAAATTGCATTTTCTTTAATTTAAATTAAACTGCCCACTGAGATAAGGCTGGTGGAGTCCCTGCCGACTTTTAGGAAAGCATTAAAGACCTGGCTTTTCAGGGAAAGTTTTGGAGAGCGCTGATTTTACATTTGCATGGTTGTTGTTTAGTTGTGTTGTTTGCCCCACCAGTTTCTTCCACCCACCTCTTTTCTTGCTGGATTCTGTTGTTGTTCAGTTTTTGGGGGGGTTGTTACTGTCTTTAAATTTTATGAGGATTGTGCTTATTGGGCAAGTTGTTTTCTGCAATCTGTTGTACACTGCCCTGAGGGAAAATCGGATGGTTAATAAGTATAAAAACAAACAAATAAACCCATTACTCTCAGTCCTGCCCTCTGGTGCTCCAGAACAAACGTGCACCTTCAATGTGACAGCCCTTGGATGATTGTATCACCTCTTCTCATCTTCACAAGACTAAACATGCTCTATTCTCAACCACTCTTCTAGATCTTGGTTTCCTTCCCTTGCTCACATTCCACATTTTTATATATTTCTTAAACTGTAGTATTCACAACTGGATAGTGTTTCAGGTGGCATCTGACCAATCTGGAATAGCACAGTACTATTGATTCCCTTGATTTGACACTCAGCTTCTCCTGAACTTCATACTAGCTCTTCTTTTCTGCTGCATTACACTGCTGACATGTTTAATCAGTGTAGTGACACCCCTAGATTTCTTTTATAGGTACTGCTGTCAAGCCAAGTGTCTCCTATCTTGTTCTGTGTATGGTTTTTCCTGCCTAAATGCAGAACTTGACATTTTCCCCTGTTGATAAACCATTTTGTTTTGGCCCTCTTCTCCAGTCTATTAAGATCTTCCTGACTCCTAATTTCATCTTCAGTGATATTAGGCATTCCCAATTTATCATCATCTGCAAATTTAATATACTTCCTCAGTAGACCCTCATGCGCATTTTGTGAAAATTTTGAACACTAGGCCTAAATCAGAATACTGTGGCACCCAATTAGTCATTTTTTTGCACAAAAGGTGCTCCCCTTATGGTTTATTTAGCTTAATTTAGTATGTTTATTATTTTGTAGAAAATAAATTCATTTTTAAAAGGATAAATGATGTGCCCTCTACAAAGCAGGACCGTATTGTCAAAAGGGGAATGATTCCAAGTCTCCACCCCTACGGATGCCGAAAAGCAGGGATATAGAAATGGTATGCAGTACTGTACTTCACTATTCTAGGATTCTACTGTATTTCATGGATTCTTTTCCCCCTAGTGGCTAGTTTTGGTAATACACAGTAGAAACACGTTTGGGGGAAGGGCGATATTTTCAGGCAGCAGTTAAGTGAAGCCCTTGGTACTGATCCTGCAGATACAGCAGTCTTGCTGTATTCTTGTGAACAGCATAATGCATTCTTCCAACATAAATGTACCAATGCAAAGCCGCTGCAAGTACTACCATCTGTTTCTTTCTTACCCATCTCCCAATAATGTTCATCCAAAAATGCACCTAGCCTTACTGATTAAGCAAGGGGGAGTTATGTACCCTATTCTTTTTCTAGGAGAAAAAAATTGTAGTATTAGGTAAAAATAAGTACTATGCAAGAAATAGTATATGAAGTACTTATACACAAGACAACAGTTCAATTAGTTAATTTGCTATATAGAAATCATTCAGTTTTATATTTGAATTATTCCAAAACTGATATTACAATTGTAAACGGAAGTTAAGTTTTAGTATATAAATTCAAATACATATCGAGTTCAAACCACTTTTATGGCAAACTGTCAAATACAATACAGACATTTCCAAGGTGACTGTACCATTTACAACAAGAGTTGGTTAAACTCACATAGTTCTAAAAACTTTGTAGCAGAGTTCTGGACATTTATGTACGGCATGGGGATTGATATGACATTTGTTCCCCATTTCTTGCCTGATGGACCCAATAGATCCTGGTCAAAATTCTGGAGACTAGTTTATTTTTGTCCAAAATTGTAGGGGAAAATAAATAGCTTGTGGTTTGTGGTTGTCATTTGTGCTTTAATGCTCAAGCTGTATTTTATGCTTTTGGTTATTAGATTTATTAATAGACACCATTCACACACGTGAAAAGCATTTCAAATATAGTACCTGTTATTTTAGCGTGAGTGGGCTGAAGGGAATATTCCCTGTCTCCTTCATCTATCAACAATGCATTTTCATTGCACTAGCCAAAATCCTATTATAAAATTCCATGAAGCACAAGTGGTATTCACAATTTTCTGGCCCTCTGTCACACACCTGGGTGTATGACACAGTTATGTCCAAACATGCAACAGCTAGCTAGAACAATCATGCACATCAGTTATGCAATTTTGGATTTATGCTACACAACAGGATTCTGGCCACTGAACTAAAAATAAAAATACTTTGTGCCAACTGGCATTAGCATAAAATAAGCTTGCGCCTGGGAGCCCATTCCTCCTCACAAAATTATTTTAGGAATACAACTGTCCATTTCCAAATTAATTCTGGTATGGTAATTCAAAAAACACTTTCCAAGACTACTAGATTAGCAAAATAAATAAAAAGGAGCAATTCAGAAAAGGAGCAATTCAGAAGATAGCGGCACCTAAGTAACAGTGAATGTAACCTCAAATGTTTGCTTTCTAAACCTAGCTCATATGATATGAATAGCCAGTTCAAGTGAATGCTCTGTATAGATTTGGATTGGCAGCCCAAGACTGGCCACTGCAGCTATTCTTCTAAGTGGGAGACTGGCAATGTTACTCTATGCATCTTCATTTGGAAGATAAGCTCCTGTGAATCCAATAGGTCTTACTCACAAGCATGCATAGAATCACTGTTTTCACTAACAAAGAACAGAGCAGACTTTCAGCTGTGTTTAAGTACTATACAAATTTAACTATGTGGATTGATTGTTAGTTCAAATGTTTAAAGAGTTAAAATCTTTAAATCAGGTGCTTAAAGATATCCATGAACTGCACTTCAGCTTTGAATTTAGTGCTTTTCAGCTTAGTTTTAAGCATGATCTCATGTTCTACTAATTTAACCCATGAAGCTCTTGGAATAAATTACCTTATACCTTTCTACACCTAAAGTCTCCTTGCTACTTCAACATCTTCCCTGTGTTAGTGGCGGGGTACGGGGTGGGGGTGGGGACCTTTATTGCAATCAACAAGGATCAGTATGGCAAGGGTGAAATACAACAACTATGATGCAATTTTACATTTATTAAACTACAGTTCAAAGCACAAATTTACACATTCTAAATACACTAAGCATAGCTAATGAAGTCACACTTGTTTCCCCTTGACATTTCATATATCTGGGGGAAAGACAACTTTACAAGACTTTCTAACAGAAATCCTTAGTATAAAAACTGTACTTGTATGTAAACTGTTTAACAGAGAACCCAAGTGGTGGGTTTCCATCTCAACTAAGTCATCCATTTTGTTGCATATTTTATTTTAAATGCTGAGGGATTGCATTGTTTTACATGTTTTTTATTATTATTTAACCCTTCTCCCCCAGAGAATTGTAGTTGTAGCTGGTTTTGCCTGGTCCCAATTGATTTCAAGTTTGAGAAATTCATTCAAGATTGTTCCATTTTTCTTCCAAATTGGAATGCTGTGACCAGACAAGACCACAGACGTGCAACTGCAAGGCTAAAATGAAGCAGAAATAATGCCTGTTTAAGCTGCAATGGAAAAGCTGTCTTCAGGGCTCAGCTGAATGCATGAAGGCACAAAGAAGATATTCTTCATCAGTGTGTCAGAGGTGAACCCAGCATCTTGCATTTCGTACCTGAAGTGGAAAACATGAATAGAATTCAGTAAGGTACCAGAGGAAAGCAGAATAAATGATACAATTCAAAGCAATCCGGGTATATTCAAATGTTTGCCAGCTTTTATATTATATACTTCTACTTTCCACGTAGCTCCAAATTCCACAAATGCTACAAATATGAAAAATTAAACACACTTACTTTAACTTTGTCCCCAGTTTTAAATTTCTGTTATTTAATTTCAGCTTATTAGTATTCAGGTATTTGGAAGGTTTATATACCATATATAAAAACGTATCACTTTCCAAAAGCTGTGATGAAATTAATTCCTAGATCTAAATCAACCATTTCTCTTTCTTTCATTTAATAATGACCTTGTCAAGTAGCAACCCAGATAAGACAAATAACAAGAATCAATACTAAAGGAGTGGTGCTGTGCACTGTCTGTGGGTCAAGGGAGCATTACTGTACGTGGGCCCTGGCTAGATGGACAGTATATTAATTAATTAAATATCCTACTTCATAGAATCATAGAGTTGGAAGAGACCTGAAGGGCCATCCAGTCCAACCCCCTGCCATGCAGGAACCCCCATCACAGTATTTCCAAGAGGTGGCCATCCAGCCTCTGCTTAAAAACCTCCAAAGGAGGCAGTGGAATATGCTGCGGCAGCATATTCCACTGCCAAACAGCTCTAGCCAACAGGAAGTTCTTCCTAATGTTCAGATTGAACCTCTTTTCCTGCAGTTTGAAACCACTGCCCCACGTCCTAGTCTCTGAAGCCATGGAAAACAAACCTGTTCCCTCTAAAAAGAACCCCATGAGCTTCACACTGAATGAAGATTTGAATGTGAGTTTCTGTCTGTCCAAAGCCAACAACATACCCACTGTACCAACTCTCGATACACACAGGCATCTGACTACAACCACCCCCTCCCCCAAAAAGGCTGAATCTATACACTGATGTCTTGTAACAATTTTCAGATTTTCTCCTATTAACGTATTCTCGAAGGCTTTCACGGCTGGGATCTGATAGTTGTTGTGAGTTCTTCAGGCCCGAAAAACTCACAACAACTTTCTCATATTACATAAATATAATATAGAGAGGCCTACCTTTTCTCACTAAGAACTAAATACTGTACAGTATCTCTGACATTTTAAATTAATTCAGCAAATGCAAACTTACCAACTACTGACTGACATTATGTAGTAAATTGGAGGCCTCTGGAAGTCATTAAAGGCAGACTGTTCACCCAAAATACCAGAACCCATATTATCAAACAGCAGCCAGTCTCCAATGCTCAGCTCAGGGAGAAGACAGGTTTCCACAATTTGATCAAGCTCATCACAGGATGGACCCCAAAGGCTACTTGGAAATAGAGGCTCATCTTCCTTGTATTTCTGCAGTAAAAAAAAAAAAACATTCTGAGTTAGATTTAGGTATATGCAAATCATACAGTCAGGGAGGGCAGTAATTAGTAAGTGGCAACTACATAATTGTTCACTTGAAAAAAACCTTAAAGCCATCATTCAATACAAAGAAAGCTGTTCCAAAACCTCAGCTTGTAAAGGTAGTCTCTCACCTTGTGAACCTCTGGAATAGTAGTCAAATTCTGAGATAATTTGCTTGCAAATGAACCATAAATACCATCATTCATGTAGTATATGAAGACTTGCCCATCACTTTCGGTTTGTCCCACTGTGTTAAAAAAAAACACATTTTTCAAAACAGGTTTTGCAGCAAGTTTACATTTATGATTATGATCTATTTTAAAGCTGTGCAAGTTCTCTGGGACACACAGAACATGAAGATGTAAAGGGAACTGTTAAGAGCATTAGAAGCAAGACATTAAATTATTCTTCATTTATCTCAATGCAGAGTTTTTAAAGCTTGATAAACTGGCAACCTCTGAAATAAAAACACATTTCCTCAGTTTGATTTAGCAATAGTTATCAGGGCAAAATATTAATGTTTCAGCTTTGAAGAGCAACTCTACAGCACAGGTATGGAATATGTAGCTTGGCGCTGTCATCAGGCACGGGGAAGATCCGTTTAAAGAGACCTCTCTTCCTGCCTCCCCATGGCGAGAAGGGGAAGAGGAGTCTCTTTAGACCAGGTGTCCTCAAAGTTTTCAAATGGCGGGCTGTTCCACCACCACCCAGACACCACTGGGGGCCTGACCACAGCCCCCCCAAAAAAGGCCAACATGGGAAAAAAGGGGGGATGGAGGGGCAAGTGGGCGGAGCCCCCTATGATCAGCCCATGATCAGTGCATCTCCGTTTCCCCTTGATCGCCTGCTGTCCATCCCTCTGTCAGTCCACTGCCATAGCTGCTCCGGCTCAGAAGGCTGGCAGGCACTTCCTCCGCTTGCCCCCTTCCTTCCTCACAACCATAATAAGGCAGGCGATGGCCACACAACGAAGGCAGGCAGGCGGGGTAGAGGAGCAGGGACGGGGCCTCGGAACCATAGAGGGAGTGGGAGACCTTGCCACAGCCCTCCTGTTTTAAATTGCCCTGCTCAGCTGCAGCTGGTGCCCTGACCATCTGGGCAATAGGTGGGGGGGGGAGCAGGGAACCTTGCCGTGGCCATCCCACTTTGAACTGCCCCACTAGCAGCGTGCCAGTCATCTGGGCAGTGGGTGGAGGGAGTGGGGGAAGCGACATAGCCTACCACTTTGAACTGCCTCTGCAATAGAAGCAGCTGTGGAGGTTGGCTTGCTCATGAAGCAGGGGGTAGGTGGGGGGGGTCTGCAATTGGTCCCAGGGGCCGGATTCAAGCCTCGGGGGGGGGGCACATCCGGGCGTGCCCCCCCGGGCCTTGGGTTGAGGACCCCTGCTTTAGACATTTCTCCCCCACGTCGCTGATTTTTTTTCAAGCACCGACCGTGTGGCCCCGGTCAGCGCTTCTTTATTTTTATTTATTTATTTATTTATTTATTTATTTATTTATTTATTTATTATAAATAATAAATAAATAATAAATAAATTATTATTTTCTTTAATTTAGGGTGCTGACCCAGCCAACCCTGGGGCCAGGTCGGTGCTCCTTTATTTTATTTTATTTTTTACTTCCAGGTTCCTGGATACAAAATGAATAACGAATAACAAAACAAACTAAAAGTTCATTTCGTGCCCATCTCTACCCAGCATAATCAATAATGAGAGATGGAAAGTAACAGTTCAGCACCACCAGGAGAGTGCCACCCACCCCAAATCTGCAAGCAAAACAGCATATTCCTATGGGAGTTAAACAGGTCCGAGCCCTGAAACAGTTTAAAAACAAAAACAGGGACTCTCAACATCAGCAGAGCAGGACTGCAATGACTAGGTAATATTACTCTGGCTTTAATCTGACCTCAGTTAGTGAAATTATCACCCCAGTTCCCAGATTGAGGATTCGGTTTGTTGTTACCACCCCCATAGCTAAGTAGAAACATGCAGGTTCAAATAAGGGCTAAATGGGAAAATATATGTGCGTGGCCTGTGCTGCTTTGTTTGAAAAACTGCCTTAGCTGTAACTTTAAAACAGCACTCATGCAGCCCTGCCTCTTGTCTGACTAACCTCTAAGACCAGCATGCTTGATGAAATCCATCTTGCCAAGACCTTTTAGCCTTGACATTCAAGAGTAGCCTTCCTAACAAAATACATCCTGGCATGATAAGTTCTTCACATTGGTCCACGCATGACAAAATGGATGGTCTTGAGCCACAAAAGCTTAGACGTTGCATGATTATTTTTAAAGTGGTCTATAACTGTATTACCTACTCTTGCATTTAAAACAAAAGTTACTCCATGCTTACTGGTTCAAAAAAAGCTCAATTTCACTGGAACATTAGAAGAGAAGAGTAGGAAAAGGAGGGAGTAGACAGAACAGCTTGTTAGTGGCTGCCTACCATCTAACTCCTGGTGTTAGGGTTGAGGTGGCCCCAATCTGGCACCACTAGGCTACTGGAGAACAATTCAGATCTGTGGAAAATTTCTTTTTTAAAATGCTTTCCCTTAGTCTGCCTTTAACCATTTATAAAACTAAATTAACACTAATGATTTTAATATTGTATATGTAATCCACTTTGTGAGATAAACAGTATCCAAATATGAAACAAATGCATATCAGTTCTGAAAGCCTGCAATAGGAAGACAACTTTTTTGATGAAGGGCTTAACTTTTAGCAAAGATCCCAAACGGAGCTCTTCTCTGCAACTTCTGTGGTACTTGAAGCATGCAGCAGATTTTGCTTACTTTTAGAGAGAAGAGGTTCAGTTGATTGAATGGTTTTCTTTGCAATTATATTAACTGCAAGAGTAAATGCAGACGAAACGTAATAGAATCCAGGCTCTGCAATCACATTTACACCAGACTCTTCAGGAAAATAGATATCAAGCAATGGGCTGACAACATGATTAACCTAAAAAATAAAAAGAGGGACATGCATGTGTTTGCCAAGGTTAGAACGTGCAATTTGCATCTTTGATTCCAACACTGAATATGCTCATAACATTAATGTGAGTTCACCAAGCTCAAAGCTGAGGCAAGAAAGGGGAAAATCATCACTACAAGTTACTTCATGATGGATACGCCTATCACTGGTTACTATGCATGATGGCACTCCCCCCTACTGTTCTTATCAACAGAACAAATACTAGAAAGTTTCAGTTATTTTGACTTCTTAATTAAAATTTGTGTGTGTTGTGTCTTTACAGTCGTGACCGACTCTTCGTGACCCCATGTCCATGGAGGTTTCTTGGCAGGAATACTGGAGTGGCTTGCCAGCTCCTACTCCAGGCGCCTACAGCACCTGGTATTCCCTGGTGGTCTCCCATCCAAGTACTAACCAGGACCGACCCTGCTTAGCTTCTGAAATCGGGCGAGATCGGATACTAGTTATTTCCCATCTAATAGAAATTTCAAGTAAAGCCTGATAGAACTTTATAAAAACAGCTGCACTTTCAGGAGTTCTGGCTGAGAAGGAAATCAGAAAGAGGAGACAAAACAATTGCAGGAGAAATAACAGCATTTTCAGAAGGCAGCAACATTCATGGGACTCGACAAATATGCTGCCAATCCCTGGTTTTAACTTATGGCTGGTTCAAACAGTGCAGCATCAAAGCATAGAGGAATGCACACTCTATTGATTTGTTTCTCACAGATGCGTGAGGGGAGAGTTGGAGCGGAGGGGATGATCTCAGTTTACACAGTACTAAAACTATCATTTAACATTTCATCTGAATCAACCCAATATACAGCGATTCTTCACAACTCCCACAGTTATAGAATAAGCTATTTACAAATTAAAAACAATCAAGGATTGACCCTTCCTCATCTTTATTGCTGTGTGAGCACAGTAGCATTTATATTTAAAAGGTTCATCATGTTTTTAGTTTCCGTCCATATGCTTTGCTTAGAAATATTCACATTGGAATCAGTCTGGCCCCAGTCAATGTCCTAAGAGTAAAATCCCTGAAGAGAAATCCTGTTTTTTACAGCTACTGTAAATTTAAGTCTCAACTATGCGAAAATGACAGATGCTTCCAAAAGAAGAAAAATACCTTTTCCAGATCAAGTTCATGATCCGTGAAGCCACCACCAATGTTCAACATGTTCATAGTAAAGCCAAATTCCTCCTGAAACAAGAAATGAAAAGGGTTAGCAGTAGCCATGGGCACAACTTGACGAAATTCTCGTTTCCGTTTCCGTTACTCGTTTCTGTTACGCAACGGAAACGGTAACGACAATTACTCCCTCAGAACTCGAACTCGAACCGACAAAAGAAAAATTGGGTCTGATTTGTCATTGTCGTTCCTGGCATCGCAGCGATTGCGCGATGCCAAGCGGCACAGAAAAAAAGTTTTAAAAATAAATAAAAAAACCCGATTCCCGGCCAAAAAAGCAGGCGAAAATATGCCTGCCTGAGGGCATCTACCAGAGGGGTGGTTTTCGGGGGGGGGGGGGTCCCCACTCCAGCCTTCCCCCGCCTCCTGTCCTGGGCTGCTGGTACCAGGCTGGGAGGGGGCATCATCAGCGTCTCCATTTGCCATGCGGTGCGGGGGGGATCCAAAATGGCGACCGCAATATTTTTTTTGAAATCGTGGTCCAAAAACCCACCAAAGCACCACAGAAGCATGCAAAAATTAGCTATTTTAAATGCTTGAATTTTTACAGTAGCAGCAGTGGGTTTTTCTTGCAACAAAACGTCTCATTTTATTTTATTTTATTTTATTTTAATTTTTTTACACCTGCGCACGCGCAATGATGGGCTGGCCATGGGACGGGACCATGCAAATTTTTGGAGCCATTCCACCAATCGCATGGCCAGGTTTTGCTGAGACTTCTGGATGTGCCAGCGAGGGCATTAAAAGCCCACCAACCCTAAGCCTAAGGCTAACCCTAACCCTAACCCATACGCCAGTACACTGTGTTCTTAGTGGGCCAGAGGCACCCAGAGGTACAGCCCACTAACCCACCCTAACCTTAACCGTTACCCTAAGCCTAGCCCTTACCCCCTAACCCCACGCTCTGGGAACTGGAAGTCAAGTCGCGTTAAATCGCTGCGGTAACGACAAACGACAAGACGAAACGACAAATTTTTGAAAAATTTCGCGAAAAACGGAAACGAGCCGAAACGGACTCGTCCCGAAAAACGACAACTCGAAATTCCCCCCCCCCCGGTCATGCCCATCTCTAGTCAGCAGTCTACAAGATTATTTGTTACCACTTGCATTTACTAACAGAGCCTCTTACAATACTGAGCTTTTCAACAACCTCAGTAACTTGTTTCAGTGCTGTCATAACTGAAGCAATAAAAAGATAACACAAGAACAGCGTATTACATCAACAATAAACCAGCAACTACCTTCAATTGTATGATGGAATATGATTCAGCAAATACAACAACTTGAATCATCTACAGAGCAAGTACAGCAGTCCCAGAATGTGGCTTTCCTACCTTATCCCCTCCTACTGAAGCTCCCTGCTCTGTCTAAGAACTGAGGATTGTGGTACCTTCCAGAATGGCATAGGATGTAACTTGGGAGGATTATTAAAAAAAAAAGATTTGCAGAAGCTGCGCCTCTTGAGCAAGAAGTGTTTTACACCTTCTTATCACTCAACAAATACTAGCATACAGAATTAAGAAGAATATATATTTAACTTAAATTGACTATCTAAGGTACACAGGTGTCATCTGCTTAGGTCTCAAACATATGTCAGCAGATTTAATCATAATACTTTTTCTTTATGCAAGGATGCAGCTTAATTTTATTTTTTATTTTAGTGTACTATTGTAAAGCACCCGGCGTTTTATTTGAAGACAGGCGGTATATAAGTATATAAGTAAGTAAGTAAGTAAATAAATAAATAAATAAATAGTGATAGCATGCAAATCACAAATTTATCATCTATCATATTTAGAACAAAGAGCATAGTGTCTTGTTAGTACTGAAGCAATTTTACTATATGACTCAGAATATATACAACAGGTGCAATAATTCACTTACAGCCATGTCAAACACACAGCGAGCATCAGAAATAGCATGTTTGTATACTTGAAGTTCCTTGCAAGAGTTTGACACATGAAATCTAAAAAGTAAAAAAGAGACAAATTTACATTGCTATGAAGATCATTACATCTAACTAGATAGGAGACCTGCAGCTGATTCTAAGGCATAGCTCTTTTAAAACTATGAGACAACTTTTTTCTGTTGCAAACACAAATGTTGTGTTGAAGCATATGCCATTTCACATAATGTACAACAGTCTGGCTCTATTTACTACTTCAATATTATACAGAATCCCAAACTATTCCAATTACAAGGGTTTAATAAAGAAAAAAGGCTCTTTACTAAACAAATGATAGCTGAAAGACAACCAAGATAATTCCTGTTCAGGCAGTAATTTGACCTTGGGATTTTATCCAAGAAAGAGCAGGCTGTGGGGCCAAGAGAACACTATTATTTTTCCAAGATTAGAAGTGCAGCACCTGCACTGAAATATGGCTCCTCCCTAATGCACTGACATATTCTGAGGAACTCAGAACACTCCAACCTTTATTTTGAGACCATCAGGGCATATACATTTTAATCTGGGAAAAGCTTAGTGTATAAATATGGGCCCGCCTCTATTGCCACCCAAGGGATGAAGTATTGCTGAATAGGCCCATCATCCTAGCTGTAGTCATTCTGCACAGCAGGCCTCATCATTTTTGTTTGTTCATCTATTTTTTATTTGATTTTATTTGTATACCACCCCTCTGAATAATAAGGCTGCTCTGGATGATTCACAGCAAAATAAAACAATATTCACAAATTAAATGACATACTTATGATTAAACAACATAAACTTAAAAATAATACAGTGGTGCCTCCTAAAATGAATTTAATTTGTTCCACAGGTCAGTTTGTCTTAGGAAAACTTCATCTTAAGAGACACAGTTTCCCCATGCAATGAAAACCAATTAATCCACTCCGGAGGGCTGTCTTAAAAAAAAGAGAAGACTGTCTCAAACTCCCTCAATCAACAGACAGCTGAAGACTGTTCCCCCTGCAGCCGACGGACAGCTGATTTTGACAGCTTGTGTGGAGCAGCCTTCCGCTGCTGGTGATTGAGGGGCTTTACACCCAACCCAGCAAAGGGGGGAAGCTTTTCCTTTTCTTTGCTGGGTTGGAGCAGGGAAAAACTCCCCACCTTTTGCTGTCTGCCCCAATCCTGGGGGGTGGGGGTGGGCAAGGGGTGACTTGCCCACTCATCCCCCTCCTGCATCGGGGCAGCCATCTCCCTTGCCCGGGTTTTGTTGCAGCAACCCAGGTGAAGAGGAGGTGGCAGTGGCTTCGATCCTGGCTTTCCTGACCGTACAGAACCCGCGGATCGGTTGCTACAGGGTCTGGAAAGCCAGGATTTTTTGCAAGACACTGGGTAGGCAAACCATCATCTTGTGAAAAACGCCTATCCCCGGAAATTTCATTCATCTTATGAAGAATTCGTCTTGCAGCGCATTCATCTTGCGAGGTACCACTGTATAAGAATTGAGTAGGCATACAGTATATTAATCAATTTATACTTAAAAAGACAACCTAGTAACAATTAATAAAGCAAGACAGCATAATGGTTTACTTAAAGGCTGAAAGAACTTTAGTATTGCTTAAAATTCATAGAAGAGAAAGATATGCACAGTTCTCTCCATACAGCCTGCATACTTAATGAAACCAACCCCATTGCTTTCTGCCCAGCAGGACAAAAGAAACCAATTATAACCATAAGGATACTTACTTACAGGTTCAGCCCATTGAAAACAATGGGTTTTCTTGGTCATTAATTAACATGTACACAAAATCAATAATGACTTGTCAGAAGGGGAGGATTAACATAAAGGGTGCCATGATGACACTGAAAGATAATTTGGCTTCAATCTCCTAATCCACACTTTAACAAGAAATGTGTTTTTGGCAAGATATTGTGATTATATTTCAAAACTAGCTTCTTGGAGGCCAGGAACAGCACATATTTAAGTTATTATAAGGAGGAGGTATAAGACAAAAGGTAACAGGAAAATACAAAGGAAATGGCTATGTTCTAGAAGAGTTTCGTCTCTATTTAACACCATGTATTTCTAAGATATATTGTATGAAGGCTTTAACTGTTTAACCCTCAGGAAAAGACAGGAAGAGGGGGAAAATTAAAGGACAGGAATTCATAGAATAATTGAGTTGGGAGGGACCTCTAAGGCCATCACGTATAACCCCCTGCTCAATGCAGGCATTCAAGTCGAAGTGGTATGGACATATATATGGCTATCCAATTTTCTGTTGAATGCCTCCAGCACTGGAACACTACCACCTCCCAAGGTAATTGGTTCCATTGTCATACTGCTATAACAGTTAAGAAGTTTTTCCTGACATTCTGCCTAAATCTGACTTCGGTTAGCTTGGGCCCATTATGATGTGTCCTGCACATTAGAATGATCGAGAACTGATTATGTCCCTTCTCTGCATGGCTCCCTTCAAGGAATTTAAACACAGCTATCCTATCTGCCCTCAGCCTTCTTTTCTCAACACTAAACATGCCCAGGTTTTCAGCCTTTCCTCATAGGGCATTTGGTTTTTCCCCATAGGGAAAAGACACCTGCTGTGTCTTATGCTAAAAAATATTGAAAATGCTCTAAAGCAAATTTCCTTGAAGAGATCCTTCTTCACCCTCTTGTACTAACACCCACATATTCTCTTCAGGTTTTAGATGTTCTTGTACTAATAGTCCCCACATTCACTTCAATTCTTTTGACAAAATAGAAGCAAAACCATTTCCTAAATAACATTTACTAGGGTGAATGGCATACAATGGGAAGTGCAATTATGGGTAAAATAAATACAAAATCTACTGCTTTTTATTTTATATTCAAAGTTGCAACAGAGCAATGGTAAGCTGCAGGAGACAAGACAAACCTACTCACTTAACACCAATTATTTGGACATTCAGTTCCTTTGCACATTCCATGAGATGCCGACAGTTCTTCAGGGTGGTACCAAACGTCATGTTCATCTCTTCATCGCCATTATTATCTTCTGTGGCAATATGAAGCAAGACCCTAAGAGAAGGGGAAGATGATTGGGGCACAGTTGGTTTACAGCAGCATCAGCACATGTGAAGCCTGAAGACTGTCAGAAGTATGTTGATTATGTTGCCATTACTCCAGCTCTGCCGATGGACGAGAAGTGAACCTAATAAAAACAATCCTGTACAGAGAGAAAACTAGCCATTAGGGCCTAAAACATGGAGTCAAAAAGGATAAGAGGTTTGGAAATGCAGCTACTAAAGACTCTGTTGCAGCAGAAAGTCTGTTGAATGCTGTAATAAAAATACATTACCTTGGAGGTAGCTGTGGTCAACCTAGGCTTCTCTGAGGGACACTCAAGTTGTTACAAGTTTTGAAATGTTTGGTAATGGGAGATTGTTTGTCTTCAAAACATGGCCGAGATGAAATACAGGATACATTATATTTTTCATTCTACTAGTTATTAATGCTTCAAGCATTTGCTACAATGTTTACTTGGCTTGAATTTGTAGGGAGCATACCTTTTGAAGTCATGTCATAATTTGACTGGAAGGTGGGGAGGGCAGGGAACATGGCAAGAATTTGGTTTCCTGAATAGGAGATACTTTGTTCCAAGCCTGAGCATCAGTTATTTGTCTGTATTGCTGTCAAGACATTTGAACAAAATAGTATCTCAAATAACCTGCATGATATTCTTTGTGCAAGTAAGTGTACCACAACCTTCTTTAGTGACTAGATGCACTCAGTCAAGTCAAAATCGCATATGCCAATGACAGCAATACTAACAGTGTAGTAATTTGCACACCTGACAAGAAAAGACTGCATGGGCAACCTCCTCATTGTCAGTCTTGGGCTATCTGAAAAAGGAATAAATTCTCACCTTAACTGAAAGCAAACCCAAGCAAAGTGTCCTGCTTATATACTGCCCCATGGCATTTAAAGCACTTTCTGGGTGGTTTACAAGTTAATTAGGCAGGCTACACATTGCCCCCTCAGCAAGCTGGGTACTCGTTTTACCGACCTTGGAAGGATGGAAGACTGAGTCAACCCTGAGCCAGCCCCCTGGGATCTAACTCAGGTCATGAACAGTTTTGGCTGCAGTACAGTGGTTTAACCACTGCACCACAAGGCCCCCAAGATGTTACCTAAGGTTTAAGCCAAGGATGTCATAATGCCCCCAAATCAGGTCAACAGTAGTCATTCCAGATGTGCCTCTAAAGACATGCAACTGCAGCAAACATTATTATCTTATTTTAATACCCAAATAGCTAGCCTGAAGCTTTAGTTAGTAGAATACATTCATAATGCAGGATAGGGGCATTTATTTACAACAATCCTTTTTACATGGTAGTTGACAGAACATAGGTACCCAACTGAAGCACTCACCACCTTAAACAAAGCTTCTTTCTAAAGAGACCTTGTTGGCTCAGATATGACTCCTGCAGGATCTTGTGACCGCAAATGTAAATTAAAAAAAATCAGGGTTCATAAATTCTGTTGTGTTATCTAGGGGTGGGGAAAAATTCTTTTTTTATAAGGACCTCCAGCACCCGTTTTTAGAAATTAGTATGTATGTGTGTATTTACTGTACATATTTATAGGGCACTAGAGGGCGCATGGAGGCTTTTTCTGTTAACAAATCTAACTTTTGAAGGCTGCTGGGTTTTTTTAGGAGGGGAGCCACGGGTGTGGCTATTCAAGGCATGTGTGGGCTCTAGATATTTGGAGCCTGCCCACCCTGTTCTAGGGCAAGGAAATCTGCCAGGACTGCAAGCAACTGAAACAAGCCAGAGGTTGACATGCATCCTTTGAACTCCTTTATTTCAAAGGGGCAAGTACTTACCACTAACTGGCTTATCTGTTTTAGATAATCCACTGCCATACTTCTGTTACTCCGATAATGCTGATGCTACCCAAGTCATCTAGAAGAAAACTTGATATGTACTGCTGGCGTACCCACACCATTCTGGTACACAGCATTACAGTAGCATGTTTTGGATTTGCACTTTCTCCCCCCGGCCCCCTCCCCCAGAGGAATCTGGATCAGTTTAAGTGATTCTAAAGCAATCCTCACAAATGGTTATTTGAACCATCATGCTATCCTCCATCAAACTGCTTAGGTGCCCAGCAGAGAATAGAAATTATATATATCTATATACAGTGGTACCTTGACTTATGAATTTAATCCATTCCAAATGCATGCTCTTAAGTCAAACTACTCTTAAGTCAGGGTACCTATATAAAAATATTGAAAAAGTTTAAAAAATCAAAAAAATGAAAAAAATGTAAGTCGAGCAGACCATATCTAAAATGTGTAAGGTGGCAGTTAAAATGCCAACAGATTTCCGCTCTTAAGTCAAGCTGCTCTTAAGTTGGGGTGCCACTGTATATAGTTAATACAGTCTGCTGATATAATATTGTCAGGAACAGCTTCTAAGTCAAGGAAGGTTTAAGGAAACTTTATTAACAATTTCAGTGAAAGTTAGTAGAATCTTTAATGGCAACAGATTAAAATTGCAATGCAATATAAACCTAAGACTGTGGCCTAAAACAATGACAACACACAAGTGATGCTTCAGTTAAAATAGGCACATTAGAGCACTTAAGCAAGGCTACTGTTATAATAAAGTATTTCAAAAAGGCATTCCTCCAATTTAAATTCCCACTGTTAAATAAATGAATACATTTATACTTACTTTGCATTTGGGTGGTTTCTAGCAATTTTCTTTAATTCTAGTTCACTGTCACATGTCAAAACATTAACTCCAATTTTTGCAGCATATTTTATCTGAGAAGCTTGTTTGCAAGGACTTGTGTATATAATATTTTCCGGTGAAATACCCAAATCTTGAATCAATGCCATTTCAGTCTAAAAGAGACACGGGAATAAAATTATAAAGGCTTATGAAAACTGTCAAGTAGATTTGGAGATTATACGGGTTTTAAACAAAATTTATTCTAAATGTTTTGCAGCTTTTTAAAAAATAGAATTTAAATTTATCAAATTTTAGTTTAAGTTTACCGTCTGATCCAATGAAAACGTTTAGAATAGCAATGGGCAGGAAGTACTTTGTCCAAGTTCATGCTAACTTATAAAGGCTGCAGCACCTATGCTGCTGGTCTCAATCCCCACCTCCTCAGCTGATCAGCCACTCGACCAGGCCCAGCTTGCTTCCTTTTCCTACCTTCTTGGCTAATCGACAAGTCTCAAGTGGAAGATCAGTCAAGAGGGGCAGAGAAGTCTAAGCTGTTGCCATGACTAGAAGATCAGTTGAGGAGATGCAGACACCTAGCCCACCAGGCTTGTTGAGCAGCTGATTGAGCCAGAGGAGGTGGGGAAGGGGAGCAGCAGCACCTGTACTGCCCTCTTTACAACCTGGTATGAACTAGTTCATGTCCACCTGTAGCTTAGAATAGTCTTCCTTCGCTTAACACAACTCTTTTTCTTCAAAAGGTGAGGAGATGGAACCTTAAAATACTTCTGGCAGCTGCTCGTTTGGACTTACCACTCTGTCTACTATTTTCCTCATATGAACCATCTAAACATGGCATCAAATTGCTGTGGCAAAAATCTATCATTTGCTGATATTTGGCACTGTGAGGTTATAGTCTTTTAGATTTTGTTAAAACTATATCATTGAGATAAGAGCTTCAAAACTTGTAAATAAACATTTTGAAAGGTATGTAGACACCATATACCTCAGGGAGTATGATTCAATTTTAAGTTGTATGCCTTGCCTGTAAAGAAGATGAATTCCTAATCTCACCAGTTAAACAATCACACAGCAAGAGATGCATAAACTCTGCCATTTCTGCTGTTGGAGTCAACAGAGAATACAGGGCTGAAGAGAAATGTTTGACTTGCTATAAAGTAGCATCTTCCAATTCTAAATTGTATCATATACTGAGGGCAATGGACACACTGTCAAGATAGCTCTATACAGCAATGCTATGATCACGAACATTTATCCCATTTCTAAGAAGACTTTTATATCTGATATTTCCATCTAAGATTTATAAAAGTTTTAGTATGTTTAAGCCAATGGAATACCAAACTGAAGTATTTTCTTAGTAAAATAATGGCCTTTGAATGTGGGAAATGAACATTACAAATTAAGCACCATATGTGTGTGTGGATTAAAAAAATATGTTTTTATTTAGCATAAAAGTACAATATACCATGTACTTTTTTCTGTGTATATGCTATTTTTTTAAAAAATCATGGCACAAAAAATTTGGGGGTGTCGTATACACGGAAATAAACCTCTCCCAGGGGTGGGATGGTGGTGGAAGAGAACCCAAACTCAGCTTGTTGTTTCCCTTCATGGTTTGGTTTTTGCAGGATAGGCTCTGCCCAGGGAATGCTTGGGCTAGAGCAGCCCATAAAGAAATGCGCCCCGGAAAGAAAAGAAAAAAGCGATACCTTTTTTTTAAAAAAAAAAGCATGAAAAGGCATTTTTCCATTTATCCTCCCACCTAAGCGGAGAGGACTGTTCAGAACAGGGAAATGAAAGGAAATAGTGGGGGTGGACGAGAACTCAAGGAGGATTTATTAATCTTATTAATTTGGGGACTAAAAAGTGGGGGGGGCAATCTACTAAATGGCAGTGTCTCCAATCACACACCATCTGAGCTTTGAAGATAGAACCATTTCTATAGGAAATACTATGTACGAAAAGGACTTGGAATATGAAAAGAAACAAACAACATACTCACTTTATTTGAACAAGCAAATCCAGTTCCAAGAGCTGCCAATATCTCAAGCACGCCTGGGGCAGAGTTATATTTTACATTGTAAAACGGTTTTATTGGTGCCATCACATTCTGCCAGTGGATGTGCTGCTTTATCAGTTTTCCCAGATCACCAACAAAAAAGGCATTTTTTCCATTCTAGAAAAGAGAAATTAATCTACAGTTAAGAGTAAAAAAACTTACTGTACCAAGATATGAAGAGCAACAATGTTACAGAGGGGATTTTCTTTCTTTTTTTTAAATTGTTCACCCACAAAGCCTTGACTTCCTCCTAGCAAATTGTGACTTATTATAACCCAGTTGTGAAGGTTTACTATTGGTTAAAACCCTGACAAACATTAAGCTGAACAATAAAAACGGGATGAAAATACAAGCTTACAAGAGTATGTTCATAAATGCAGTTGTCAATGACATCTCCAACACGAACTCCTTCATCCAGTAAGCCAATGGAGTAGTTTGCGTCCTCAAGAAATCCTTTCATCTCAGCCGTATTCCGCAAAGCCGACAGTCATAAACCAAGAAGCACAAGGGATGGGCCACAAAGCCAAAGCCTTAGAGCTGGGTTCTTAAATTATGCAACAAACTGTTTGATAGAAAGTATAATCAAAGCATTAGTTGCTATAAATAGCATAGCACAAGGTTTTCCAAAATGTTGTTACTCCTCCCTTCTTTCTTTCCCTCCCCCGTCTCAAATTAGAACAGAAATGTAAATATACCACTAATTTAATTTTGCAAGTAGATCATAATGCCTAGCTCAATAGTATCATTCAAGTAAAATCTTTCTGTGATTTTACCACTGTGGAATATAGACAGACAATCTTTGCCGGAAGCAAACTCACAACTGGACATGTGGATGGGAATTCTAGCCTAGGATTTCCATAATGTGTGACTTATCCCTGTGTAAGATGACATCTGCTTTCAATAAACTAATGTTTTTAAAAATGCAGCTTTGGTGTATGATCCAAAGCAGAGGTACACAAATTTGGGTAGCCAGCTGTTCTTGGACTGCAGTTCCCAGAAGCCTTCCCCACCATCTATGCTGACTGGGGCTTCTGGGAGTTGCATTCCAATAACATATGGGTTACCCAAAGTTGGCAACCACTGATTTAAAGTAAAACAGTGCCATAAAAACTCTGTTGTGCCATTTGTTCAATGTCTAGATCAGTCTTAAATTTTCAATTGTACAGAATTTACTATTAGAAGACAAAACCGTTATGTAATCCTCAGGTAAGCTTTCAATAGTGGCCAATTCTAATTACAGTTTATACATCACTCTCACTCCTTTACATAGTTTTTTTGTCAGCAAAATTCATTTGCTGCACTAAGCAGCACATTTGCACAACATTTTTAAAAAATAAGCCAGATAATTAAATGTAAAGATAACAAGACTGAAAGAAGATCCCCATTTGGAAATTGTCCAATTCAGAATAGCAGTCTTTGAAAGTTTTGCTTTCTATGTGGTTTGAAGCAAATGAGATTTCTTCATGAAATATAATCTGATGCAACTAAACCTCTGTATTACTGACCATTAACATATCCTCCAATGTTCATCCCTGCTGTGCAGGTCCTGTTCCATCTGCATGCACCCCCCCCATGAGTTATAAAACAAAAATGGCCACAATGGGTGTACAGGGATGTGAAAGCCGTGTGCAGGTAGGTGGCAGAGGTGAGCACACACATACCTTAGAGAGCACTTTGCTGCCTACAACTGGTAAATATTTGCCTACATATATATGGGTGCTGGATCCACTATTTTCCTCCTTCACCCACTTTGACACAGTACATCCAGCATCTTTAAGATACAAACACTATAGGAAATTACTGTAATAAGGAGGTTTGTTGTAAGGCAGTGGTTCTCAACCTGTGGGTCCCCTGATGTTCCTTGAATACAACTCCCAGAAATCCCTTCCAGTACAGCAAGTGGGATGCTTCTGGGAGTTGCAGTCCAGGAACATCTGGGGACCCACAAGTTGAGAACCACAGCTGTAAGGTAACAGCTGGGGACACAACAGGGCAGAATAGCAACTTCCATTCATACTCTTTTGCAAGTACAGTATATCTTTGTATTCAACTAGATACAGACTTATCAAAGCTACCACCCAAGACAGTCTTTCATATTACTTTCATCATTATTAACCAAGAATTATGAAAAGACAAGACACTTTTGTACAAAGACAACCAAAACACTATACATTTACAGATTTCACTAAATAAAAACTCAATGCTTAACATCCTAATTCCTCAGCCAAGTTGTTAGTTAACTCCAACCTGTAGTTCTTGGTTCAAGCATATGCCCAGGTTACTCTGCCACATAATATCTGTCAGAACAGCTCCACCCACAAAGATCTGCTCAGGTCACTCATTCATCCCAGGCAGGTACCAACTCCAAGAGAGGCCCAGAAAATCAGGAAGAGGAGTTGGGCCTTCTTGGTAGTTGCCCCTCGTCTTTGGAACCACGTACCTGCAGAAATCTGCCTGGCACCCTCACTGCAAGCATTCAAATGCCAACTAAAAATGTGCCTTTATAGACGGGTTTTCCCTGATTACTTAGTTAGACCATAACTGATGCTTGATAATGCTCCATCTAATCTACCTCTTGATCTGTTCTTTCTCTTTTTTGTTGTCTTTACTATTATTTGTTTTTATTTGGTTACTGATGATGTTTTCGGTTTTTGACATCAGATTTATTTTATCATATTTTAAAGTAATAATTATTGTATATAGTGTATTTTTGTTGTTCAATGGTTTTATATTATGTATTTTCTACTTTTGCCATTCACTGCCCAGAAAGGTCTGGGTTAGATGGGCGGTATACAAATATAATAAAATCAATAATGTTCCAAAAGGGTGAGAAGGCACATGCACACTTTTAAAAGTACTACATGATCCAGAAAGCTCTACTTGCAAAAGCAAGGTGGGGCATACTGGTTCCAGAGAGAAAGAACAAAAGCAGTTTCTCTTGTGGAAGTATCAGGTGAAGGTGGAGACATATTTAAATGTACACCCAGGCAAGCAGGATTTAATTAATACTCTGTTTCAGGTAAACTCATTATGTTTAATTGACTTTTTCCTCAATAAATCATTTTATAGCAGAACTCCAGGGCACTTATTAGGCAGCTCACACACACACACACACAAAACCAGGGTGTGCCAATCTTCAAGCCTAGGCATTCCTAAACTCAGCATATTTACTGGTAAGCATAGGCATGGAGCTACTTAAGGTTTAATTTACTAGTGATGATTAATCTATTCTAAAATATTTGTACAAAGTACTGGAAAAACAGATCTTAATGCAAAAAAATAGCTAGAACACCTTGGTAGGACTGAATCAATTTACAGGAACAAAATTTTAAATTGTCTTCAGGGTGGCCAGTAATTCACAAGGCCAACATTTACGTGTCATATAAGTGCTATGCGCCATGCCATCAAGCTGTTTCTGAGTTATGGCAATATTATGAATTACTGTAATAACCCCAAGAAGTTCCCATCATTACCAGCTCTGCTCAAAGTCTTGTAAACTAAAGGTTGCCACTTCTTCAAGTCACTCCATCTCTCATGCTAAGTCTTCCCTTTCCTTATTGGTTTCCACTTTTCTTACCATTAGAGATTTTTCCATTGAGGTTTTCTTCTCAGAACACATCCAAACTATAACAGCTTCAGTTTAGTCATTTTAGATTCTAATGAAACTTTATTTAACTAATACCTAATTTATTTAATGGCCCAAAGCATTTATAAAGCTTTATACCAACACCACATTTCAGATGAATCAAAATCTGATATAGTGGCAAAAACTCTACTGCATACTTATGTCTTTGGAAAGCAAACAGCTTAACTCACAGTGGTTTCTCCCTGGCAATTAACAAGCCAGAGCTTGAATTTTCAGACATATCCCGAAGCTCACTACTGGAGTATGCGGCAATTGCAAACTACTCCTTGAACTACTCCCATACACTGAAACTCCAGAAGCAATGTGACAGCACATAGCAACACAATCAGGCCAAACAGCAGTTGTGTTTTCATGAATATAAATGGAATCCACAAACCTTCCTGTACCAATAGTGACTTTCCTGACCCCAAAGGGAAACCACATAGTCTAACAGGTATGCAACCTGTTTCAAAACTGCTGGGAACCATGAAGGCAGTTCCAACAGTTCCTGTGTGTCAAATGCTTCAGCCAAACAGTTGCAGCAAGATTAGCAGAAGGCAGGATACAGCCACAGATACTGATAAGGATTATGTGAGTACATTTCAGGACACTTTGGGGCACCACAGGTAAAGGTAAAGGTTCCCTCCGCACATGTGTGCTAGTCGTGTCCGACTCTAGGGATGGTGCTCATCTCCATATCTGCCGAAGAGCCAGTGTTGTGCAAGTCCATGGCCATGTGGCCGGCACAGCAGCAAGGAAACACTGTTTTACCTTCCCACTTTTTATGGCAGTACCTATTTCTCTACTTGCATTTACATGCTTTCAAATTGGTAGGCTGGCAGGAGCTGGGGTTAACAGTGGGAGCTCACTCCACTGCGTGGCACCTGGGATTCGAACTGCCAAGCTACTGACTTTGCAGCCGACAGTTTTTGGAGCCTTAGTCTGCTGAGCCACCATGCCCCTGGCTTGGGTTACCATACCCCATGTCAGTTCTCTTTTTAAAATGCCTTTCTCATCTCTGTAGAAAGTTTTAGAGAAAACATGACTCACACATTATCAGTCAAATCACTCACATATTCCCCAATACACTAAGGTTCCCACAATACTCCCACAGAGTATTATGTGATGACTAGAGATGGGTGCTTTGAGCTTTGCACAAAACTGGTGTATCCAAGTCCCCACTCCCCAGCTGTCTGATCCTCTTACTGGGCTCTACATGCCACCAGGATACTTCTTTGGCAGTGGCATGCCAATACATGCTGCAGCCTTGCCAATTTTTCCCTACCTCCTTCCTCATTCAGCGAGGAGGCAGGTCAACAGCCTGTGGAAGCCAGAAAGAGCCAGCTGGGCTGCAGTGTATATTTAGTTTTATTTATCTATTGGATTTTTATACCGCCCATCTGGCAGTGAGGTTACTCTGTAGATTGTTGTGCTTTTGCTGAAGGAACACCGCAGTGCATGAAGCCTGGTAGATGGACCAGACAACTGGGGAAGGGAACTTGGAAACACCTGTCCGACAGTGCTTTGTGCTTCATACAAAGCACAACGTGCTCACCTCTAGTGATGACCACAGTCCTGGTCAAGTACCAAATCAGAACATTCATGCTTGACATAGTCCTTTATTATAATGCCTATTAATTAACAGAATAGCAGTTTCTTTACTTCGCTCTTTCATTTCAAAGGTGCTTAACTGGTATATAATTCCTGTCCAATCATTAATCCAATCATTTGCTATACTTAAATAATGTACAGCTACTTCTGGCTCTTAACACAAAGGCATGCCTTTGGGGCTACATCCTACAACTGGAGCACTCACTTGAGACCTACCAACTTATGCATGACATATTGATTACATGATTCATTGTCCCAGCTAGCACACTAATAAAGATTACAAGTGAACATGGAGAATTTATAAACAAATCTTGTGGCCCAGAAATACAGTAAATATAAGTTAATACCACTTAACACATGCTGACATGAATGACAACATGCTATCTTGAATTATGATCAGGCTTTCATGTTTATCTCTTTTTCTTTGGGTTATTCAAAAGGAAAATAAGTTCTGGGGGGGATGAGTGAAGTGACAAAAAATCTTGTTGATGCAAAGTTATACCATGCAAGTTAGATAATAAATTAGATAATTTAAATTAAACATTTGGCAAAGGTAATGTTTAATTTAAATTAACTGAATTTTTCTTATTTCCTCTTTTCAGGTTCAAAGGCTTCCTAGGTCTCCTTTTTTCAAAGCCTTGAGATAAAGGGGAGAGCCTTTAACTATTTAAAAAATCATCACTAGTGGTCCTGATCCCTATGGTGTTCATTTTTGGCTGTTAAAGTCTCTTCCATGCTATCCCAAGGTTTCTAGGTTATTCTGCAGGTAAAAGGGAGCTCTAGTGAACCTCAGAAAGTAGGATAGGAGCTTTCAATTAATTTAAAGTGGAAGTTTTCTTTGCCAGATGATGACATTATATGGCATAATTTTCTGCAAGAGAATTTTGCCCACTCCTGCATTATGAGTAACTGTTTTTCATTAAGATAGAATAATCTGTTCTGTAAAGACTTTTAACAAAATGTAAAATAAAATGTATGTTCTAAGAACTATCTTATCTTTATGAAAAGATAAAGCCAAACTTACATGGACAAGTTAGGAGATGGAACCCTACTATCATCAGCTAGGTTCCCAAGGTGGCTCCGCGTTGAAGTCGAACTGTTCTCGATAAAGCACTTCTCCTAAGCCCTCTGGATAGTTGTAAACTTGGTCAGAGAGCTTGCCCTGTGGAGAAAGCATGCCTGTTAAATATTCATCAGTAATAAAGGAAAGCCAGAGCCACAAAATAAATATTCAAATATATCCACCTTGGTTCATCAACGTGCTTAACAAAAAGAACTGGAAGTTCAGGCGGCAGCATCCACAACAATCAACCATGACCCAATTTTCAGAAATAATAGTTTGCTTACCCATTTCTTTGAGTGGCCAATTGTGAACTCGTACCTATATGTTTACTACACCTGTGTAACAACATTCTGGAACCTGCCATAATTGAGAATTGAGCTTTGGCAGGAGCCCTGCCCCTCCTTAGTGCACATACTCCAACACTTCCCTCTATTTTCCTCTCAGTTCCATGGTCACTAGATAAGCACAAAAACAATCAGATGGGAGGGGAGGGGGTTGTGAGTTCCCAGATGACCGCTTGAAAACCAGTTACAGGTAAGCAACCTGCCCTCCTTCTTCAGAGTCTCTGTGAATCACTCTTATAGGAGAGTAGCACTCCTACCACTGGGTGAGAATATTAGTCACTGAAGAACTGCTAACAAAGCAGTTCTGCCAAAAATGCATTGCTTCTGGATCATGCATCCAACCTGTAATGCTGCACAAACTTTGAGGGCTGTGACCTTCTGGCACTGCAACGGATATCTGGCAATGGTGTCCCCACTTCCTTAAGGAAAGGAGATGTCACTTTGGCCTGAAACAAGTGTGAATGGACTTGTGGAGACAAAGGTATGCCCACAAGTTTATAAGAGAAAGCAAATGTAACTTCAATCAATTTGGAGAATCATCTGGCAGCAGTCTTTTTTATTTTTTTTTATTTTTACTGCCCTGTTGCAAATGAAAAGAAAATGTGTGCCCTGTTCAAAAGACAGCTAAAAAGAGGGCAGCCGTCTAGAATATGAAATGTCCTCTCTAAACGTACCGATGGGGGAAATGGTAAGATGAAGTCCTGAGATAGGTGAAAGGATGACACCATCTTTGTGAGGAAGGTGACATCCAATCTGAGAATTACCTTGATGAAAAATAAGGTATAGCGAGTCAATGGCAACATTACCATTCAGTGGGGCAAATGTCTATATGAAAACATTCACCTTGGAAATCTATAGATGCACATAAATCTCAATGATGTAGGAAAAGTACTGGATAGTCACTATGCAGAAGTGTTTGGTACTGACAAAATTGCTGACACTGCAAAGGACTAATGGAGGCACAGTATACAGTACATCTTTCTTTCGCACAGAGCAGTATCTTGAATAGAAGCCCTCTGTCAACTGTTGAGCAGGTAACAGCAAGCATTGTCCTCATTTTAAAAAAACAGCAAAATGAGGAAATAGGCAACTAAGAATGGTCAAGCAGTCTTTAAAATGGTTTGCTACACAATGTGGTGATGACATCTGGCCTAGATGCCTTTAAAATTGGATCCAACTGATTTCTGGAGGAAAAGTTCATTGCATGTTATATTCCATGCTGGGAATACATTTTATCTCCAAGCTTAAAAGGAGGGTTCCTCAAAATCCCAGATGTAGAGGAGTGGTATCCGGAGACAGAAATTTAGTTGTCTCATGCGCTCCCAAAGGCATCTGGTGGGGCCACTGAGAGACACAGAAAGCTGGACTAGATGGGTCCTTGGCCTGATCCAGTAGGGCTCATTTTATGTTCTGATGTTTTTAACCTGACATCAATCCCAGGGGAAATTCTGGAGCACATTATTAAGCAGTCACTCCGCAAGCACCCTGAAAACAATGCAGTAAGAACTAGAAGCCTACATGGATTTGTCAAGAACAAATCCTGCCAGATCAGTGCTCCATGATACTCTGATTAGCAAGCTAACAAGGCAAGGGCTGCATAGAACAACTATTAGGGAGATACACAGTGGATTACAGAATCATTCCCAGTGAGTGCTTATCAATGGCTCCTTCTCAAACTGAGACAAGGTACCACAGTGGGGTACCACAAGGCTCAACCCTGAGCTTGGTGGTCATCAACATTTTTATCAATGACTTGGATAAGGGATGCAAGGAATAGTTATCAAATTTCAGATGACACAACATTGAGTAAAAGAGTTAATATCCTGGAAGAAAGGAGATAGATGCTGGTTACTAGGGATGGGCATGAAATGGAAAAAAATGAGATTTGTTGTTTCCCCGTGATTCGATCCATTATGTTAGAAATGATTTTTTAAAAAGCGTACAACATGAACCACTAATGAACCGATTCGTTACTCTATAAAATGGGTCCCCTGGGTCCTAGGAGCACCAAATTTGGTGGGTACCTTCCTTGAACTCTCCCCTATAAGCCCTCCAAAACTTGAAAGATTTGGGGTTTAGAGGGCCAAGTTCTAAAAATTTAGAATTGCAATGTTATGTGCTTGAAAATAGTGATCCCAGGCAGCTAGCAGGGTGGAAATTACAGTGGACCTTCCTTAAGCTCTCCCCTTGAAGCACCCCCAATTTGGAGAGGTTTGGGGCATAGGGAATGGAGTATTGCGCTCCAAAGGGGTTGTGGGGGTACTTAATTGAAGGAGTGTGGATCGGCGCACTGAGGGGAAGCTGTCAATTAACCCTACAATTTGTAAAGCACACCAGATACACTCCTTCCATTAAGCACCCCCCACCTCCTTTGGAGCTTAATACCTCTACCCCCAGGAAACCTAACTTTTCCAAATGTCAAGGGGTCCACTAAAATCGCTTGGGGAAGCGAAGCTTGCCATTCACATGCCTGAGATCAGTAATTTTCCACTGAATATTTTTTAAATAATGTTTTATAAAAATATTCAATGGAAAATTACTGATGATTTTGTTCACTGGTTTTGTTTTAAGGAACTACATCTTCTTCCACTTCCTGGAAGCTGTCATGTGCAGTCGCATCTTCAAGTTAGCCTAAAGGAGCAGCTCACACCAAGCAGGCCACTTTTGCAACAACCAAAAATGAGAACACAGAACCTGTCCCACTTGAGAACACATTCCTCTATGCATCTGAACAATTTGGCATTTGAGATGGGAGCAATAGCACCCTATAGGGACTATGTAAATTTACTCTTTCACCTAGATTTTTCCCCATGTTACTAATCTAAGCAATACTAATAATGCCTTTCTAAAATGTTCCTGTGGTACTTAAAGCATTCAATAAACCAAAGGGAACAACTAAATTGATTTTTCCTCCATATCATAAGATAAATATTGCAAGTGTTCTTCCCCAAGTTCATTGATAAGGTCAGACAAGAAGTACTGCTTAGATTAACAAGGTCACAAAGCCACTTCAGTGAATGCTGCTGGCATTTCCTACCAAAATATACTAGTGAAGCTTTCGGAGTCCCTGGTTAGATGGTTCAGAAGCAGTGCTTCCCTTGCCAATAATATCTATGGACTTGCTTATAAAGAAGAAACAACCAGAAGGCTGCCAGTGCCAAAGAGCAGGAGAAATAATCACAGCAGTTTGAACATTCTTTTTTTTTAATCCATAAAGAAGCACTGATAAGGGCATTAGAACTGGATTGTTTTTTTAATTTGGTCAAGAGCCACTAATTACTGATTCCATGTGAATGATAAAAAGCACAAGAAATAAAACAGTGCCCTGAAGAACCCTGTAGTGTAACTGCCAATGCTATGATCATCCATACTGTGCATAGTGCACAAACACTATGAACAGTATTTCATCAAATAATTTTTTCTTGGGTACTCCAGAAAACAAGTACTAGACTACACAAGACCCTTGGTTTGATCCAACAGGGTTTTATTTTCTTATTCATTAAAGGAAGACTGGGAATACAGTACAGCATGTTCCCAAATTCTCCACTCAGTCTATCCAATCTACTACCATAACTAATAGGATCCAAAGTTGCTGAGAAGTCTCAAATAAGGAACACAATCAGTGTCCTGTCCTTTTTCTAGCACAGGTCACCCACCTCACAGAACTACCAATGCAGTTTCTGTTCTAAGACCAGGACTAAAGCCAAACTATGATGAATGCAGAAAATTAATTTCATCAATAACAAACACATACAGTATTATACAATGCTATACAGTTGGATGATCAAGCAATTTTGGAAACAGGTGCTTCTGTAAATAGTATGTCCTTTAACAACAACTGAGGTTGATTCAGTATACAAATACTAAAATAAATATTAAACATTAAATCAGATATGCCCAAACTTTGGCACTCCAGATGTTTTGGACCACAACTCCCACAGTCCTTTGTCACTGGCAATTTAAGCTTAGAATTCTGGGAGTTGTGGTCCAAAACATCAGGAGGGCCAAAGTTTGGACATGCCTGCATTAAATACAGTAAATTTAATGCTATACTAAATCTGTTTCTGAGGTCATGGAGAGGAGACAGAACCAGTTTCTAATATCTACTTATTTCTACTTTTTATGTGAGGCAAAGACAAATCTGTAGTTTAATTTACATACTGGTCTTTAGGGGTAAGCAATTAACTCAATGGAATTTAGACTTCAGAGCACAATACTTGTGATAAGACTTTATCAGAAGGGATCTAATATACAACACAGGCCTGTGCCATAACTGTTTGGTTTCCGTACCAACCTTTATTCCTGACAAAACATTTTGATACCAAAGAAAAAATGGAAATACTGTAATCAAGTTCATGTTTAAAGGCTACTTAGTCTTCAAGTGTCATTAGGACTCTGCTGTCTCCCAAGGCAATATGAAGTACATGACTTAAAGCAGATGTGTAGATCTAGGTGTAATTCAATAACGATCATTTTTTTAAAAAATATATCATTGCCATTTATACAGCAACTGCCAGTTTAAAATTAAAATCTCTTCAGGTGGAGGTAGATATTTTTTCCGTGCAGCTCCAAAACCGCTTTTGTTAACAGATAATTTTATCCACTATTTCCTGCACAATTCCACTGATATTAAGTGCAATTATGCTTCTCAAACCTGTCATTTCAAGTCACACTTAGTACATGCCCTGTACATTTTAATCCATAACCTAAATATAACATATAAATAAGGAATCAAAAGAGGCAAAGTAATGAACTTAAGCATTTTCTCACATTGGTGAACTGGCTTGATAGCATGAGAATGCTACAGAAAAGAAACCCAATTGTGTAGCTTTAACAAATTCTCTTATTTAATATATTACTGTTGCTCTCTTACATTTCCACCTCCCTGCCCAGTCTGTTAGAGGATACAATGATATGCCAAGTGGCTACAGTACTAGCTTTGCTTTATCCCACAGGTAGGAGACCAAACAGTCTATTGTGGGCTACAAAACCTCTTTTACTCTGCTGTAACTGGTTGGATTGGGGGGGGGGGGGCTTCAGTGGTACCTGTGCTTGGGAAAGCTTGTGCAGGGGTGTTATGTCATACACAAACTGCAACAGCAAAAGTAGCATTGTTCGCACCATGACAGGAAGCAAGGAACTAGACAGGACCAGTCCAGACCAGAACAGACCCTCCTCCCTTTTCACCACCATTATTCACTACACAACTCTTCTGTTAACATGCCACCGCCCACAGCAATGAGCTGCAACGGAGCACTCACATTCTCGCTGGTAACTGGCAAAGACGTAATGAGGGCACAGGGAATGACCAAGTCAGCATTGCTGAATGAGACTACAATGTTGAAGTAGACACTCCAGCTAACTAGACTACAGCTTCAAGTGACAGCATTTTCTCAGTATACAGGCATCCCTAATTGTGCTTCTTTGAATGCCTTATTTTGGTGTCAAGTGTTAAAAGCAATCTGCATTTCAAAAACAAAACTTTCAAATATACAAACCATTTCCTCCTCTTTCTGCGCAAACCCCCAACTTATTTAGCTTTTCCTAAGGCTGTGGAATTTGAATCATCTACTTAATATTTAGGGGAAATAACAGTACCAGAGGTTGTAGGGACAATTCTTTACATTTGCATTCTGATTTCTCTGTCTCCATGAATACATGGTCAAAAAAACTGAAGACATGTTAACTATTAAAATTAGCAACTGTCCAATTGTAGGACAACAGCTGTTTTCTTACGTTACTCAGTGTCTGAAGAGAAGAATAGGCATTCTAAACAGACATTGATTATAATAAAACAAATATGAACTATCAATTATTCCAAAGACAAAATGGCAATCAAGCTTCTATATAGGCATCCTTCAGTCTTGAGAGAGTATGTTATTGTGCTCTGTATAGAAGTCCTAAAGCAGCATCTAGTCTGGCTAAAAAGGCCAATTTGAGAGTGACAATCTCTTCCACATTCCCCAGATTTCACTGTTTCCAGGACTGTCTCTTTTCCTCAGCCTGTTGAGCAAGTGTCCCTTTAAATTGTAGAATCAAGCTTCTACTTTTGTGTATATCACACTGAACAGCAAAATTTCTGCATATCCTAATCTTTTCCCCCACAAAAATGAGAGCAAGTGTTTGTCAAGCTTTATCTTGTCCAACAAACTTGGCGAAACAGTTATGTGCCGCTGTCATTTTATCCTGTCCTCCCCACACATATGGGTTGGTTAATATAAGGAGTAGGAATGTCAAGTTGCTGCCCAAATTCAGATCCACCACCATAGTAATCCCTATACCACACTGGCAGTCAACAATCTGCCCAAGTTAGAAGGACTCTATTTCAAATTAGTCTTAGCAGAACTGCACTGAAATTCAAATTAGTATTAATCTCTGTGCATATTTTATGGATAGTTTGGCAGTGGCATACAAGGAGCAAACACCATAAGAAACACATACATCTATTAATCACCCACCCACTTCAAGTTACATCAAACTCAACTTCTTAGTAGACAAATGTAAAATGGCATTGTTAACTAACTAGTCTGTCTAGAAATCTGGGTGGATTTTCTTAATGCTTCCATGTATGCTTAGAAACAAACCTCCACTGCTAATTTGCATGCATTGAACAAGGTGTTAGGGGTTACCTACTCCAGAATAATTAAAGCAACTTCTTGTTTAGCCTGGAGCAAAGATTATTAAACGACAACATGTTTCACATCTTCACATATCTGAAGGGTATGACAAATGGAAAGTGCAACAGTGAGTTTAAACAACTGCAAAAAGAATTAGATAATAACATTAACAAGAATGTCTTAATAATAAAAGTTGTTTGGTTCTTTCAAAAAGAAACAAACTGCCCCAGAAGTCTATAGACTCTTCATCTTTAATATTTTTTTAAATGATGCATTTAGGATATTTCGCAGGCAATGGGCACAAGAGTTCCATTTCAGTCATTAAGTAAGAGGAATAAATCCTGATTGCATCTTTGAAAAGTCTAAAGTTTTAGCAATGAAAAAGGGGTAGCTTTGTGAAAGGCCTGTGTGTGCCACATGTTTACCTTTGAACAAAAGCAGAAAGGGAGCAGAGCCTGTGTCACATTAGGCAGCCAACAATCAAAAACATCGCCATCCATTCAAAATATTGAGAACAATCTAGCCACAAAGCACAGATGCAAGATCCTCACAATCATGTTATCTTTTCCAAGCAGACAGCTAGCTGGTCTATTCCACTCCTTTGCCCCTCTATGTGGCTGTCTTCAGGTAAGCTGGCCACCATGACACAACAGCTGGTCTGGTATGGAGGAAGGCAAGGCATTACAAGATCACCACACCATACTACCCGCTAATATAAGGAGGTACAGTAGTACAAAAGAAACACCATTTTTTGGCAAGGTGCGGGAAAGCCCATTCTTAGCGTCGGAACCTCCAGTAACGTTATAATTCTAGACACACCGAGAGCGGCCGCCTCTGAAAAACCAGCGGGAGGGGAGGAGAGGGGAGGAACTCTGCCATGTCACCAGCGCTCCTGGTCTCCTTGGCGGTTCTCAAGCGAGCCTTGCCCGCTCGTCCTCCCCCCAAAAGCCAGGAAGGATTCCCTGGTCGGGGAACATCCTCCTGACAAAGGCATGACTCCCTCCGGATGGTGACGAACCGAGAGGAGGAAGACGACGAGCTGCCGGCTTCCACAGATGGACCGGCGTGGTGGTGGTGGTGTTGGGGGGGGGGGGGGAGGAGGAGGAAGGAAAAAGAGGAACCGGCTTTCCCGCTGTTGGCCAGAGGAAAGAAGCCCTCCTTCTTCTCCCTAAGCCGCCGGCCTCCCATTAAACCCCGCCACCTTGTCCGAGGCGGCTTATCGCGGCGAACTGACCCACTTCTGAGGCAGCAGCCACCCAGCAGCGCCGGCCTCCCACTCCCCTCCACGGGAATCCGCCATGTTAGAAGAGCAGCCGTCAAGCCCCCTCTCTGCCATGTTCTCCTTCGAAGGCTCGGCCTCGGTTCCCCCATCTCCTTCTCCGCCAGGTCGACTACATTCCCCACCACCACCACCACCCCAAAAGGCCCAAGGCACGGGCCAGAACCGGGGCGCCAGATGCCCGAGACCCAGAGCCCCTTCCTCCCTCAGGCAAGCGGCCGCCATGTTAGGAGAGGAGCGCCTCTTCCCACCACCTTCTCTCAGACACACCGTTGCTCTCGGTGGGCGAAAGCTCCGAGTTTGTTCACAAGGAGCCCAGACCGGTGGGTGGGTGGGTGGGTGTTTTGTGCGTGTGTGTGTGTAGGAGACAACGAGTCGCAGCCGTGTGTGTGTGCAAGGACACGCAACACAGGCACGACCCCATCTTCCAAGGGAAACGGGTGGCGAGCCTGAGCGCCTGGATTCATTCTGCCCTGCCAAGCCGCCGCTCTCGCTTCTCCTCGAGAGTAACGACCCCCACCCACCCCATGGTCCTTGTTAATGGGAAGGAGCTATTAATTAGGCTGCCCCGGCCTCCCCCTCACACGCGTCCAATCCCACCAACACCCCATTCGAGTCTTCGGCCGCGGAATGGAAGGAAGGGCGTATCGTTAATCGTTTCTTTCCCAACGGATCCGGATCTCCGGGCAACTCCACCCGCCGGCGATCCACACGGAGGATCTTGGCGCGGCTCCTTTCAGCATGGCTGCGCCTCAACCAGCACCATCTATGGCGCTGGACCTCCCCCGTCCTTCCCCGGGCAGGGAGAAGCCGCCTCCACCTCTCTCCCCTTCACCCTCCTAGCGCTGTATATGGAGAGATCGCCACGGCTGCACCTGCCTCCATCCAGAGCCGCCGGTTCACAGGGCGCCGGAGGTGTCTTCAGACGGACGCTTGCCCTCCTTTCCCAGGGAGGTTTTACACACATACACACCCCACTCCCCACAAGAAATAATACAGGAAAAAAAATTATAAATCACCTCCACAGGATCCAGGGTGCAGCCAGAATGAATGATCATCATTAAAAGAGTACTCACGTGGGACAACGGCCCGAAAGATTTGGTAAATCGTCTTCTCTTTTTAGGCGGAATTTTTAAAGAGTGATGTGGGAACCTACAGCAGAAATACAGGAGGCGGCAACGGCGCCTTCCAGGGCCATAGGCTGCAAGACGCAACCGGCGAAAAGGAGCGCAAGCTTGCGCCGAGGTCTTAGGACGCCAAAGGGCCGAAAAATGAGGGAGACGGCGCGGAAAGAAAAGGGCAAACACTCGGGGGAGGAGGAGGCAACGGAGAGGCCGGAGGAAAAGAGAGAGACCCAAAGCGTGCCGTAAGAAGGAGAAGCGACAGAAGAGGCGGCACCATCAACGGAGAAGATGGCAAAAGAAGAGGAAGAAGGGCCTCAGGCCGACCTTTTATAGGCGAGCCGGGCTGGTAGGCGGGGCGAGCGCCACGCGTCACGAGCGTGCAAGGAAGGAGGCGGCCGGCTGGCTCCCTCGCAAGGGACACCGAAGGCGCCCTCTCGGTGCGGCTCGCTCCTTTCCCGAGGGGAGGGGCCGGCTCCTCCTCCCGGCGGGAAAGGCGGAGCGCGCATGGGCGCCAAGTCGCCACAGACTTGGGCGGAGGGGAGCCAGATCGGAGCTCTCGTTCTTAAACCCGACCGGTCCGAGACTCCACTCCGCCTGATCCAGGAGGAAACGACTTGGCCTCGAAGTCGGCCGGAAATCGGCGGTATACTCAAATAGGAGCGATGACTTGTCATAGCTGCCTATCGCTCACCGGGTCATGGGGCTACGTCTCCATACTGTATATCAGTTGTATTTATTTATTTATTTATTTATTTTATTTTATTTGTATTTGTAGACCGCCCGACTTTCCCAAAAGAACTCCGGGCGGTTCACAGCACAAAACACAACAAATAAAAGCAAATCATCAAAACAAAACAGCGAGGCGATCACAGCCACAGCATCAAAGCCAATGAACAATTAAATGAACAAAGCCGGTGTCTGGGGAAGTGGACTTCACCCCAGAACGCTCCCCTTGAAATATAACAGGTTTCAAGGTGCACACGTGGTTTGGGGCGTAAATGCCAGGAATATGACTGGAAAGGGAGACGGTGATCGCTGCATGGTAGGTTAAAACAAGATCAGTCCGGATTTCCACAGCAGGTTTTTTCCCCATATGGCAGAAAAGATGTACAGTACCTGTGTATTGTCTGCCCTCAGCAGGACAGGTGGCCTGTGGTTTCTTTTGGAAAAATGTGCATTCCATTATGCAGGCAAAAGTGTATCCCCACACCCTCCTGAAAAATCACGGAAGATTCTGAAATGTACAGTGGTACCTTGTATAAAGGAATTAATTCATTCTAAATGAAATTTATGTTAAGCAAATTTTCCTTTTCCTATAGGAATGCATTGAAAACAGTAATCCCTAATTGCAACCATTTTTATGTTATACGCATTTGCCGCATAGGCGATTCTGTTAAGCAAATTTCCCCTATCTCTGGAATTTTTATGCTGTACAGATTTTATGTTATACAACCTGTTATACAAGGGTCCACTGTATTTTGATAGGGAGAGGTCCAAGCCAATGGCATCTGATTTGACCTTTAAAATTTACTGCTGAAAGAACGTAGAGTTGACCAGAAACATCACAGATTAAATATCAGCAAAGGGGGGATGGGCTCCAGATTCTGGAATGGTGCAACAAAATATGCATGGTAGCTCTTTAACATCCCCTGGTGTGAAATACAAGCATCATGACAAGTCCCCATTGCCTTCAAGGGGGATCTGAAAATGCAGATGGCTACCTGTTCCAGCAGTTCTTAACTCCACTGCAAGCAAGCCTTTACTAAAGCTAGTCAGTCTTAATTGCAGTCTTGATTATCTATTCAAAGCCAGGCCACACCAAAATACAATATAGGTCACTGTTGCTGGAAAAATTTCTGCTCTTAAAGACAGAGTGAACCAGAGAAGATTGAGGGGTGGTGGATGATGCCACTGCCAAATCACTGTGTCGTGTCTTCTCTATACCCTTGCTTCTGTACATGAAGCTCTTGTCTTTTAGACAGCTAATAGACTTGTGTGAAAGGGAAAAACATTTCTAATATGTTGTCCCTAACTCCTATTCTATTTAGGACAAGGTGATATCTTAATTTGTCTCAAATTCTGCACTTAAATCATTCACTGAAGCAAAGTTAAGACTGAATAGTGGTGGCATGAGTATCAACATCAGGCAGATCTATGAAGATTATATGGGGGAGGAGAATGTAGGCTATGATCCAGTAAATTGTTTAATTCTCACCTATACTGGTACTATTTATTTAGCGCTTCCCTCTAGTACTGTACCAATATTTTAGAAATCCATCCTTGCATTTAAGAAGCTGATTCCCCAGCACATTGGTGAGTGGATTTGTGTTCCTTTTATTTATTTATTTATTTTTATACTGCCCGTCTTCCCAGGGGAACTCCGGGTGGTTTACAAAGAAGAATGAGACAACAATATAAAATCAATACAGCAATACACACACACACACACACAGAGAGAGAGAGAGAAAGAGAGAGAGAGAGAGAGAGAGAGAGAGAGAGAACAAAACAAAAAACAAAACAAACCAGACAAATAGTTCTTGGATGTCAGGGTAAAGAACATCTCAGCCAGCCTAAAAGAGAATTCTGGGATATGTACGAGAATATATATGTATGAGAATAGAAGTAGCAATGTGTCTAGAAAAATGAAACCATGCTTGTGACAGAAAAGCCATTTTAAGAATAAATTGGAAATATTTCAGAAAAAGATGACTATGATTTTCCTAAGAAGACAAGTAGAATTCTAAATATGAGAATTCTATATGAGAATTCTATAGTTTAACAAATATGTTTTGTTTTAAGACCTGCTTTTTAGAAGTGGCACCATTCTGTAATTTACCTACCTATGAAAGAAAGAGAGATAGGGGCATGTGATCTTGTTGGTGCCTCCTCTTTTTTCTATTCAGTTTTACAGCTATTTTTTTATTTTTTTTAAATAAGCAGGGGACTGATTCAGGTTGTATCTACTTTGGCTCAAAAGATATTTTGTTCATACTAAACAACATAACCTTCTTGATAGATCACATGCTTGATCTTTGTCAATATTTACAGAACTGGCAACAGGAGAGAAACACACTTGAGAACAAAAAGCAAAGTTCTGCTTTTATACATGTCATAAACTCCCCACTGGTAGCTATGGGTCATTTTAGTACAGCAGATAGAAGACATTGGCATATACTGTCTGCTACAGTGTGGCAGTTGCTAATTCTCATATAACCAAACAGCTGGCTGAGCAACTCAGTGGAGCAAAGTACCTGGCAGGGTCAGGAGTTGGATTCCCCATGCCTCCTTGGAGAAAAGCCAAGCTGTAGACCCTTGGGAAAGCTGTATGGTTCTGAAGCACCAGTAGAAGGATGTACTGTAATGGCTTTCTCTTATCGGGAATATGAAGTGTTTCATGATATGCAGTATGAATGTTGATAATATATGCATATGGGAAGGATGAAAACACATGCATCCAAATGTGAATGTTACATTTTGTTGTGGCTCATTTACTTGGCAATCACAATAACATAAAATGGTGTTACAGTGTTCTGTGTCTATTTCAGTTTTCTTCATTTCTCTCTTGTTGCCTATTGTTTCCAAGTAGATGGATGCTGGAGTTCTCCCTTTTTTCCCTATGGGCCCCACTTGCTTTTTAGTATATACTGTAAATATTTACACAGAAACAAGCAATCACAGCACTTAATATACATTATGTAAGAGCTGCCTCCTCCAACATGAACTTGTCTGTGCATGTGAAATAGGTTAGGAAGAAAGTGTTCTCACATGTGCCAAGCTCATTATGATTTAGTAAATAAGAGAATCATAAGGGTTTGCTTTTTCGGATTGCCAGTTTCCCTGAAGAAGGAAATCTTGTTTCCGAAACACCTTTGGCTAGAATAGATTTTTGGCACTCTTCCAGAACACTTTCTCCCAGGTTGACTCGCTGCATGATTTCTTCCCCTGTTTGGTTTCTATCTGTAGTCAAGGTCTCAAGACATTGTTCTATGTTTTCCCACTGTCAATAGCGCAATAAATGAAAGTTTTAAGACTGCGCCTAAACTCTGAAATACCATTCTGTGAAGTTATATCTGATTATGTGATTTTGTTAGTGGCTTAAAATATATCACAAATGCTCTCATTTTGTTTTAACCCATAATTATTTGTTGTGGGAGGGGGAGCAAAGAGACTGGTATTTTCTTTCCTTCTACAGCATATTGTTAGCCACTGAGAAAAGGTTATTTATAATTTATTAATGTTATGCATGGAGGAACAGGGTTTACATCCAATAAGATGAAGCCTAAAACATTATATTTTTTTTTGGCCTACAGCTGTAAAAACCTCTTAGCCCAGATGCACAGTTAGTTCTGAGTTGTAGTCCAAATGCTTTTTAAGTTCTAGGTCAAGACACCCTGCCTTGCCTGACACTGCCCAGGGCGTTTGTAGTTCAGGTGACATTTGAATCAAGCATTTTCTGGCTCAGTGCTCCATGTTTGCCATGTTACACTAGTTTTTGCCATCATAGAAAACAGTATAAAATATGCAGAACTAGTAAATGTCAACAGGCTGATGTACTCTGGCATTTATAACGGGGTCATTAGTATTGGCTCTGCTTTTCCAGCCTGCATGTCACCACACATTCATCAAGACATGGTTGCAGACACATAGGCTGGAAGTTAATCCATTTGAATTTGCGACATATACCAGACTAGAAGAGTGAAAGAAAGATCAGATTTGCATTTGCATGAAGGTAGGTACCAAATTAAATAATTCAGCACAGATTTTAATAATCAAAGCTACCTGTTGTAGGCTTGTCCCAAGCTGATGCAAACTTCCTTATACCATGTCCTGGCATTTAAATGGTGCCATGGTTCATACAGAAATGTTTATTTATCCTGGGAAGGTACATTCAGTGTCCGCATATCCTTCTCCCTCCCTCTCCTCTGTTCTCATCACCACTTCTTACCCATCCATTTCCCTGGCATTCAAATCCCTTCTTTTTTTAAATAAAATGTTTAGTAAGAGAGATACTGTAGTGTTGAGCTACCAAGACATGGTAAGCATTTTTATTAGTTCTGTGTCAGTTTAGCACTAGAGTGCTATGTTTAAATTTAGCAGCAGTGTTGAACTAGGAGAAAAAAAGTTTAAGACATACAATTTATGAATTGCTGTTAAAGTCCATACCAACGCAAGCAGAAGGCAAATGGTATAAGACTCACTCATATACCACCACCAACACCCACTTTGTATATAACCAATTATATTATCTAGACATGCCCAACAATGGACCTAAAGGATCTACATAGGCAATCAAACAAAATAGGTAAAGACAAAATACTGTGAATGAAACATGAGCCCAACTAGCTGAACAAAATATACTCAGATCTGATCTATTTGCGGTCAATATCATGTAGTCAATGGAACAATTATAGAAAACAACAGGGAGAAAGACAGCACAAATAGCAGGGCAAATACCTGTCTAGTTGTTCTCAATGCTTTTTTCCTACAATGCTATTTCATCTGGGACAACAGGATTTCCAATAAACATCCTCATGTTAATAAAATCCAAGAGCTCTCAACTGGGAAAAACTGTATTAGCAGGTATACTCTTAAACCACAAGTAGACTTCCAAAACGTATGTGGCAAGAATTATAACAAGAAAAGGGAAAAACTGGATGAAGTTGCAAATAGGATGCAGTTTCTTTAATATTTATGTAGAAAAAGTAGGACAACAAACAACTTAGGAGCAAGGAAACTTCTTTGTTTATTAAGTTCCCTTGGAGGTAACACTTGCTATCGCCTCTGTAGATATACTGTATATTCGGATATTTAATCAGGCAAATCGCTCTCCCTATCTTCCAAGTCATGTTACGGGTAGCCATAGATAATTGGAAAAGCATTCGTTCTACTATTTACTTGGTTGACATGCCAATTTATTTTTTTACAAAGGGATCATTATTTCTACAAAAGGAACTTATTTTCTTCCCTTTACCAAAATGTACATGCTGTAAACCAAAACAAATTGATGATTATGTTGAAACATTTTTAGTCAGTATAAACTAAAACATAAACCTGTGAAAAGTTTGGTTATTTATAATATAAAATTTACACAAGCAACATTCAAAACCTGAATGCTCCATTCCTATGAACACTTAACTGATAGAGTAATTCCTGTTATAGAAGGCAGAACTTAATATACTTCAGATCCTTCCAAACTGACATACACCACTTTCACATGACCAATACAACCCGCTGCAAAGTGCTAGCAGATGCGGAGCATAAAATTGTTTACCCACAAGCAGCGGACTATAAAATAAATAAAGTTCAACCACGCCCACTTAAGCGCATTTTGCAAGTATCTGCTCTGGAGGTGGTAAAATCCATGTCGCTCTTCTGGTGCAGATTTTACTCCGTTCCTCGAGTCTGTGGAGAAGTGGAAAATCCGCACAAAAAAACCTTTCGCCCCTGTTTCTGTGTCTTTAGTTTAATGTATTTATTTTTTGAACATTCAAGTACAGGGCGCCGGTAGGGCGGACTGTGTCCGTCATGTTTGCATGGCAGAAAGACCACATGTTCTGCTTATTTTCACTAACAGCCCTTTTTGGGGTGTACCACATGGTGAAATACAAACTTAAAGCACTTATTACTTTCCAGTTTGCCTTGTCTTGTGTTTGCAGAGCTTTTTCCATCATCATCATCATCACCACCACCACCACCACCACCACCACCACCATCATCATCTTGTTGTTGTGCTGTCATGTCACCTCTGACTTATGGCAACTTCTATGAATCAAAGCTCTCCAAGACGTGTGTCTTCAACAGACCTGCTCAGGTCTTGTAAATTCGGGGCTGTGGGTTCCTTTAGTGAATCAATCTATCTTGTATTTGGTCTTCCCCTTTTCCTGCTACCTCTGACATTTACCAGAATTATGTTTTCCAGAGAATCTTGCCTTTTTGTTATATGCCCAAAGCATGGCAGTCAGAAAGTTTCATTACTTATAGGAGTCTTTTTCTTTTAACTTATGGCTCAGTTGTTCTATTTCAAGCTTCTCTTAGAAAGTACTGTACAGTGTTTACTTTTCTTATATCCTTCATATATATATCATATTGTACATAAATGTATAAAATAGCTCTTAAATAAGCAGGTTGGGGGGTTATTTGAAGAAGACAAAATATGAGTCTCATTTCTGTATAAACAATGTTAAGATTGTGCTGTAAAGCAATTTAAACTCAACCAATGTCAGCACAACAAGCTGACTACTTTTATTACCTGAACTGATTACTATCTTGGTTCAGTGTGGTTTCATATTTAATCTCAGTGCTGGTATAAACAAATCTGGCTTAGAAATAATTGAAAACACAACCAAGTCAAAGAGAAATAGTTTCATGTCAGGAGACTTGCAGATACTTCAGACTGGCTAGGAAATGTCCCCCCTCTAGGCAAAACCTTCCTGATCAGTCAGTCATTTATCTCAGGGAACTAAACACTTCCCCTTTCTCCTCCCTAGCCTTCTGCTTTTCTTCGGTTTGAAATAACACATAGGGAGTACACTCCTCTGTTGCATAACCATGAAAGACAGGATTTCTACAAAACAAAGTTCTTTCCCCCTTTTAATCCGTTATATAAGAGGTGTCCAAACTTTTTGCAAGGAGGGCCAGATTTGGTGAGGTAAAAATGTGTGGGGGCCAACCATTCAACCTGAAGGGTGGAGAAAGGGTGTGGGCCCACGCACACCTGCAACAGCCACAAATGTACCAGTTTCAAGGTGCCCAAGGGGCCAAGGGGCTGTTGCACAGCCTAGGAATTGGCAGGTGTGCACCCAAGACGCACCGCTGCTTGTATATGCTGCCCTCCCTTGCAAGGAGGCGGGGAGGATACTGCAGCAATGGAGCCAGGGGCGGGTACGCTTTGGGGGTACAGACAGAGGCAGGGAGGGTAGTCAAACCATAAAACTGCAAGCTGATGTCTCCAGCTGGCACAGGGAGGGGCTGGATGGTGCGGATGCACGACAGGATGAGTCGGCAGGGAGAAGAGGCTTAAAACGAGCCACATTTGGCCCCTGGGCCGGACTTTGGACATGCCTGCCCTATATGCTCCTAGATCTTTCCCTTCTGGCTTCCTACACATCTGCCTCTATATTGTTTCCCAGGGGGCTGAGTTATATCCTTGTCTGCTAGGTTGCTTGCTGTCACTTTCCTCTCTGCCCATTCCTCTTTTCTGTGTGACCAATCCATGTGAGTGTTTCTGGTCCTTGGTTGGTCAAACCTGACTGCCTCAGCCACAGCTTTCTGTTCTGTTTTTGACCTCTCATCTGCTCATGGATTTCACAGTTTTGTTCTGTTCACATATATTCATTTCTGGATACCACTAGTGTTGACCTACCTAAAGCTGAAGAGGAATCAAACCTTTCCCGCCTTGTTTTAAAATCTGAAGTCAGATTATCACTTTCCCCCGCTTTTGCCTTTTGTTTTTTTAATGACACAGAGATGCTAATACTGTAACCGAAAGGGAGACTGGAGACCAGAGAAGGGTTTACTCTGTTCTGGAAACTTCCACGTAAAGAAATGTAAGTTGCTTTGTGATAAAGCTAGTCCTTTCAAGTTTATGGAGAAAACATCATTTCTCTGAGATATAGCCATTTTTGTTCTTTTTCTGCAGGCCTCTGTAATCTTAAGAGCAGCAGCTTTCCATCTGCATGGAGTTCTGTGGGGAGTGGGGTAAGATTTCTGCTGTAGTTGGTAAACAAAATGCCCCATTGGATCTTGGATTATGTATGCCACGATACAGAGAAACTCTCAGTACTTTCTTGTAATTTGGCAATGATACAATGCAGATAAGAGTTTGAAAAGTTACTTTTGAGAAGCAGGTACTGTATTTCCTGTTACTTGTTGCACTGGTAGAAAAGTAATTAATTATTTTTTTTCTGTTGCACAGTTTTGTAAGGTTACTTCATAGGTTGTTAGAAAAAGTTATACTCTAATCCTTTTGATATTTATTTCTTTGTTTATTTCATCCTTATACTCCCCATTTGGCCGAGGGCCTCTCTAGATCTTTTACAACAAAAACACAGTAACATTCTTTTGTCGCATTATGTTGCTTTTGAAATATAGCTTTGCCACACCCTTGTTGAGGAAGGAAAATAAATTTCCTAATTTCTTGCAGGTAGTTGTGTTACTTGTAAGTAATTGCTAGGAGGCTGTGATGCAGATCAGAGAGGCATCAATGTACATCCAGTTTCTTAATGACTAATAGAATCAGGTTTGTGATAGTGGCTTAGGAAGCTGGGAAGGTTTAGACTTACAAAAATAAGGCGGAGAGTGGATGTGATAACTATGTTTAAATATTTGAAAGGATGTCATATTGAAGAGGGGACTGGTTTGTTTTCCATGGCTTCAGAGACTAGGACTTGGGACAGTGGTTTCAAACTACTGGAAAAGATATTCAATTAAACATTACAAAGAGCTTCCTGATGGTTAGAGCTGTTCAGCAGTGCAACATGCTGCCACAGAGGGTGGTGGAGTCTCCTTCCAATTCTATGATTCTATGATTTTATGAGTGCTTTCAGTTCTCAGGAAAAGGAAGGACTGACCAATACATAGTATGGTGGAAGAGTGACATCAAAGTGAACAGAAGCATTAGTGATATTTTGACTATATTATGGAAACAGTGATGATCTACCCCACATAGGGTTGTTACAAATACAACAAAGGATCTTGCTGCACCTTAAAAATTGCCACATTTATTATGGGAAAAGCTTCTCTGAACTAGAGGTTATTTAATCAGTTGCATTCTATGAAAAACTGTAGAATCGCGTTTGTTTCTCTCTGTTCCTCCACATTCATTTTTGGAGGACTGGCATGAGCCAGGTGTTAGCATGGCAGTGACACCCAAGACCGCAGAAGAATAGCAAAGTCATTGCCACCAGAGCAGCAGTGACTTTCATTCTGCCTGAGCCTAGCATTCTTTCAGGGTGGCAATAGTAGCACAGTGGAGATAGAGGGGACCTGGGCAGAAAGATGCCTGCTTGGGTCATGGAGGAGGAAGGCAAGAGAGACAAAAAGGTGAGGGAGGCAAATCAGGGAAGGGTGGGGCATGGGGCAGGGCCCACGGACCAGCTGTTCACTGGGAGTTGGGGAAGAGGGGCTCTGAGGGGTCTTTTTAGGGGTGGTGACATGAAGGGAGGGTTGTAAATTAAACTCAAAGTGTATTGTCATTTTTTCCTACTCCAATTTTATCTGGTAGATTTACAACCCTCCATAATTATGTATAATTATATTAATATTAATATTATTAGGCTAGAATCATATTCTGAAAGATCTATTGTTTTTTTCTGCCCTATTAAAATGCCTGTTTATGCAAATGTGGGGCAAGTTACGAGTGACTTGGCTATTATAAAAAGGGGCGCTGACTTGACAACGGCTGGGAAATACTGCTATATACCTTAAAGTATTTTACTGTAAAATACACCTTGATGTATCTGTTATGCCAGCCCATCCCTTGTTGTCTCCAGCCTCTTTGTAAGCTGGTGCTGCCAAGGTAAGCTCTGCCATTAGACAAAGTGAGACAGCAAACACTGAGATGAGGTTTTGAGGAATATCTCAGCTCTCCGCTAGTCCTCATAAGCGTCTTCCTTCCACTCTCTGTTAGAAAACAGGAATTGTGCATTGCACAGTCTGTCTCACACTCTTAAACTAGCTTGCTGCACTCTCAGGTATGCTAGAAGAGCCTAATTTTGTTGCCAGTGTTTACTTGTCGTTCCCGGACTTTTGTCACGGAGTAACTTGGTAACTTCGGCTAGCTCTGGACCGTACAAAGATCAAATGTGATAAGATTATAAAGGCATTCTGAAAGACAAACCATAGATGCAGCCTGTTTCTTTTAAAGAGCTCCAAAGTGCACTGAATGAAGATCCAGATGCTGGGCTTCCAAAGTCACCCATCAACACCAGTCCCCCTGGTACTGAATTGCAGAAGTGAGCAGAACTATAATTTTGCTTCACTAAAGGCAACAGAGGAGCAACAAAACAAATCAGCCAACACAACTGGTGGCCAATCAACTGGTAGAGTAGCAAGATAGATGGTACTTCTGCTTGCTCTCTTCTTTTTAAAAGAGATACTTAATGGTCTTTCAGTTGACAGTAGCCAGCCCTCGTCATTATTCCATTCTTCTGCACACATTTTTGATGCTGTCACAAGACCAAGGCCAACTGGGCTCAGGAATTTGATCTCTTTGTGAGCTCAGGATGGAAACTTTTATTTATTTATTTATTTCCTAAGTTGCTTGTTGTTTTCAATTACTAACCAGTGGCTTACTGTGAGGTTGTACAAATATAAGGCGATTACATAATTTGATCTGCAGAAGGAATGAATTCAACATGCAATTAGTTTCCAGCTGGCAGTCTGACAAACATCTCTTTAAATGGAATAATTTCATGTGGTACAATTTATTAAGTAACAAAATGTAACAACCTCTGGTTGCAGTAAACTTTATGGTAATTTTCCATGTCTCCACACGTTAATGCTGAGCACACACCCTACTTAGCTTATAGCTTGGGGCTATAAACTGTGCTATTTTACCCCAGCTACTGGATTCTCCTACATAATAGCAATATCCATTGGGAATTACAACATTTGTTCATTTGTGTATTTAATGTCTACACATTTATTTATTTATTAAAGGCATTTATAAACAGATATTTGACCAAAAAGTCTCCAAGACCTTTAGCCATAATTACTGACGAAGTAACAATATACTTACAGTACCATTGCTGAAAACATTTATCATCAATAAAGCAGGCCTGCCCAACAGGTAGACCATGGGCTACTGGTAGCCCGTGAAGGGTTCAAAAGTAGCCCGCCAACCATCAATAAAAAAAGTGAGGGGATAAGTTCTCCACCCCTTCCTGCCCCATCCCAACTACCACCACTGCCCCAGCAAAGTTCTGGGTATGCCAGCCCACTGTCTCAGCCGAGCGGGGCAGTTCAAGGGTCATGGTGCATTGAAATATGTTCGCTCCAGAACAGATTAATTGGTTTTCAGTGCATTCCTATGGGAAACCGCTGCTCCACTTACAAAAGTTTTTATGAGCACATGTTCGGAACAGATAAAATTCTAAGTAGAGGTTTTAGTCTAGTAGCCCTCAGGCACTTTGGGCCAGAAAAAGTAGACGTTGGCCTGTTCAAAGTTGAACAGCCCTGCAATAAAGCGTATTTCAGGAGATAAGAAGGGATTCATTCTAAAATAGATCACTTCAAGTACAGCAAACCAGATTTCTTCCACAACATTTTTACTGGAATCTAATTTTAATGGAAACATATCTTGCACTTCACTGGTTACAGGTTTGTGGTTTGTTTTCCGTGGCCAAAATCCTATTGCTGAATGTAATAAAGAAGCAGTTTTTGGAGAGAGGGAGTTGTGCTAGGGTCTGCTCAGCAAATAAAAAAAGTACAATGATATGTTTAAAATTAAGATTTGGATATGAGCTTTCTTGGAATTATGTTCTCTTCCTGATGTGCCGGTGAGGTGGGGTGGGGGTTGGGATACTCAAAGTGAAATAAATGTGTTAGTCTTTAAAAGTGCCTTAATGCCCTTTTGGTTGAAATCCAGTAGTAGTGCCCTTTTGTTTTTGGATCCGAGAAGCAGGTCACAATGAGTTAAGTAGAATTTACGTCCAAGTGTTAGATTGCAGACATACATCAACAATAGTCAAGATAAGCAACCTTTGAGACTCCCATCTGATTAGCCATTCCTTGCCGATCATATTTAGGGAATTAACTAGATAGAATAGAATGTCCTTCCAGGCATGTCCCACTTTGAAACTTTAGTCATCTTGTGTCATCTGAAACCCTGCTTGGCCCCAGTTGAAAAGGGAGCTAGATCCCACAGCTGCTGTGCCTGCCTTAGTATTCTTTAAGAATGGACTTCACAAGATTTAAAATGGAACTTCAGAAGCTGTAATCCCTTTGTATGAACTCATTCATCAGGACTTTTTTTTTTTAAAAAAAATGCAAATCATGCAGAACAGCTAGTTGCCCATCACAACCAGGATTATGGGCTACTCGTCAAGTTCAAATGATTCCGGCATATAAACCTAGGGGGAACTAATGAACGAATCCAAGGCATTTGTCTTAGCAGCAATCTGAACTATGCACATATTTCCCATTATTGCCTTTAGCATAGATGGAAAGCCACAGTGCTTACGCAATCACTGTGTGTGTGTGTGTGTGTGTGGAAATTCTTCCAGTCGTTTTGGCAACACCACAGTGACCCTCTCCTTTGGAGGGACATTCTGAAAAATACCTGAAAAGAATATAAGTGGGGAGGGAAGTATATTTAGCTTCCCAGCTACATTTCACCTGTCCTTACTTGACAGACACAATATGAGCAATCTCTTGTGTGTCTTAAACCCTTTCTACAGGCTTCCATGCATTTCCTGTACAAACATGTCTCCTCTCTTTTTCTGTATTATTCAGAAATAGAACGAGCAAGAAAAAGACAATAGTGATAAGGAAGAAAGCCACCATTTAGTGACTCCACTGGACTTGCAATGGGTGAATGGATTTCAACATGATTTGATAATATGAGAATATAGATGCCATCTAGGCTCTCAACCTTTAATCCTCTAGAATATTTTAGGCTTCCATTCCTGGAATCCCTGACCATTGGTCACTTGGGCTGAGGTTTTGGGGTAATTAAATTATGTTGGATCATAACAACAATAAGCAGTCACACTAACGCTAAACCAGTCAAAACTATTTTTTGTATCCAAGGCAGGGGATCAGAAATCTCCCTCCCCATCCTGGGCAATTGAATGACAATGGACAAAAGAACCAACTATTTGCTTACCTCACGTTTCCATTAAATTTCAACTGGCTGCTCTCCATTCCATGACAGCAGGGCCACATGTTTACTACACTTAGCTTCCACTTGAGGGTTAAACATCTTTGTGCTCTTTGATCCTGGTATTTATACTTACATGAGCATATAGCTATTTATTGTATTTACCAAAGGACTTTAGACTTTGGCTGACAAGTTTATTATTTTGACTGTTCAATTTGTTTTCTTTCTATTTGTGAAGAATATTGTCCTCCTTTATTTGTTTTCTCTTGAAATATGTTCTGGCAATTGAGTATTCCAACAACTAAATACTAATTAAGGGTGCTAAACACATTTACATGTTTATAAGACTTACAAAACACACACACACACAACAACAACAACAACAACAACAACAACAACAACTGAAGGTATTCTCTTATGTCTTATAAACATGCAAGCTTTTACAGACAATATGAAGTCAAAGGCTATTAAACATAAAAGTATGCAATATTTACAGGCTAAATGAGACACCAGGTGTATTTTCAGGTTATTTTGTAAAACACTTGAAATGCCAGCAAGGTTTTATAGGCTAGTTTGTTGGTGATCCTTCTCTTCATTCAGCAGACCTTCCTGTTAAAAGAGCATGAAACAAGATCTTAGTAATAAAATTACATCAACCCATCCCATGCCCAGAGAACAGTCCCATGACCCCAGATAAAAGAATCATGAATAATTTTTTTCAAAAATTACCTTACCTGATTCCCCCAATTCACACTTTCATACCCCTCATCTTCAGAAACCATTTCCAGCTCCGAAGTCACGGATTTCTCTTTTTTCTTCTGGAGCCCCTTTTTTATTCCATGAGGACAATCACACTGCAAATCATCAGACCAATACTGTACATAGTATCCTCAGCATGGTGACTGGATCTGGTCGGCTTTTGGGGGGCATAGGACTTCGGCTTTCCGGTAAATAAAAATGTATCATTTGAAGATAAGGTCTTTTCTGTTGAAGGTTCAAGGTCTGAAGATTCAGGATCTTCAAAGGCTCTCCCAAATTGTGAGGGGGTGTTTTAAAGGGTAGACAGGTTTTGAAAAGCCTATAGGGTATAAATGCCTTTTCGGTCTCGCCCTCTGCTTCTCCATCTTTGGGGTTTCCCCTCTCTGGGGAGACTCCGGGGAGTCCACTTGCACACCGCTGGAATTTGCCATCTCCCTCTCAGAGCAGATTTCTTCTCAGAGACTGACAAACCGGTAAATGCTGTAGAAGCCCCAGGACAACCCAACCCCCTTATAAAGTGATCCAGGCATGTGCACATGCAACAAGACATGCCCGGGCAACACATGCACCAGTTAGTGAACCCCTCTCCTATTGGCCAGACACCCTAGGGGAGAAATATCCCCAACCAATTACAAAACAGTGATGTAATTGCCTACCACACCTATACACACATGCTCACATAAGCCACAGACAGGGCATGCCCGGGCAAGCCACCGGAAGGGGTGGGGGTGATGGGGCGTCCCCTACAGAGTCACAGGACCCCACAGACAGGGCATGCCCGGGCAAGCCACTGGAAGGGGGTGGGGGCTATGGGCGCCCCCTACAGGGTCACAGGACCCCCCAAGGGGGAGGAACATCCGGCCAGAGGACCACAAAATGGACGAACTTCCAGTTACAGGCCCACAAGATGGTAGAACTTCCAGGGTCAAAGGTCTAAGGTGGCGGGACTTCTGCTATGGAGGCGGGACTTCTGCTAAAGGGGGCGGGGCTTAAGTTTGATGGGTGACTTTGACATAACCTAGGTACATCTACTACTCCCATTTGACTCAATGAAAGCAGCATAGCTGGGATTCCCAGTGTAGTGTAGTGGATAGAGTGGTGGACTAGGACTCTGCAGAACAGGGTTTGAATCCCACTGACCATGGAAAACTCACTGGGGAACTGGTAAAACCATTCCTTAAATATCCCACTTACCTTGATAACCCTATTAGGGTTGCTAAAAATCGGTTCAACTTGATAACACAGAACACATAAGAAAATTTAGTGACTGAAATCCAGTATTAAGCTACAACTAGAGCAAGCCTATTGAATCAGGGGAACTTGCACAGGGATTGACTCACTAAATCCCCACTAATTCAATTGGCCTACTCTTGTTGCAACTTACTACTGGATTTCAACCAATGTCTTGGGATTATAGTTTTAAGGATCTGCCCCTCCTCTTGAGAGCATCACATCTTAATCTAGTGAAGGGAACATAACTATGGATGATGTTATCCTGAAAACAATTCAGGAAAATCTCAGATCAAATATTAAAGTTTTGTCATTTCTGACAATACTGTAGTAATAAAATGTTTTGGCTCCTAAGTGAATCACCGAGGACTATGTTCAATGTTCTGTGCATGGATATCTGCTCACACAGCAGATCTTTCCCTCCCTGCCCCCTGCAGCATCCTGCACATCTCTTATATATTGTGGAGGGTCATTAGCCCTTCCAAGCAAATTTGGGAACCAGATGAAGGCGTGTGGGAGGGAGGGGAGTTTGTTCTACCAGCACTGCAAATTGCATTGGCAAGAGGCCACTGCTGGATGAAAGCTATATACCACTCAAGAGTCCTTTTTTTCATAATTTCAGGAATATAATAAGTTTTTTTTACTTCTTTGCACATGCTTCATTATATTAATTTATGGAATAAGACTGCTTTTTCCACTTCAATATTATCAGATTTTGTCAGAGTATAATTTAACATGCTATTGATGTAAACAGTCGAAGTCAGTTGTGTTTATTGTTCAGGTAAGAGAGCAAAGTCCAATACTTAAGGTTTTATAATGGTTCTATTATATGACACACAGTGAATGAATAATAACACACAGTATCATGTGGTCATTGCTGTTATGGAAACAAAGAACTAAAAAGTTGAACCTCCAAGCTTTCCAGTGCATTTCCCATATGAATCGCATCAAGGTTGCAGGATTCTATCTCCTTAGTCTTTAGGGTCACACTTTAGGTTCTCATTCTTAACCAAAGCAATATGCAGTTTATTTAGAACAGTGGTTCTCAACCTGTGGGTCCCCAGATGTTCCTGGACTGAAACTCCCAGAAGTCTTCATCACTAGCTGTGCTGGCCAGGATTTCTGGGAATTGCAGTCCAGGAACATCTGGGGACCCACAGGTTGAGAAGCACTGATTTAGAACATTACAGTACTTGGTTACCTTTAGAGTGGCATATATACTTCTATAGTGACATAGGTTACTTGACTGATATGCAGAGACAGCTGGGTGGTTATACTAGAGTTCATGAAGGATTAATGTTAGCACCAATTAAGAATTGAAGATATAAGTTCCTTATAAGTCTTGTCACATTTTAGGGAAAGTATGTTTGAAGCACTATTTATACTGGAGGGAATGTAACAGAACTTCATAAGCAATTTGGCAAGGAGCAAATCTAAGGGAAGAGGAGATGAAGGTCTGGCCAAAGTTATCCCTTTCTGAATATGTCTTAATTTTTAAAATGTATTTTAACAGCCCTCTTTCTTACACTCACCTATGTTCTGAGCAGCCTAATGAATTTGAACGTGGGTGTGCAATAAGCTTGAGTACCACCAAGAAAAGACCAGGAAAAAGGTGCTTTTTGGACTGCAAATATGGTCATTGGGATTTTTGAGCAGTGACATCTATTCCAAGCTGTGCCAAAATTAATGCAAGAAACCCTCTGTGCCCCTAAACTTGGAGATTTAACAATTATTGGTTTATTTAAAAATACTAACCACCGTGTCAGTAATTCATTTTCTTTCAGGCTATTGTACTCAGACACAAGGAAGTTAGCAGAAGAGAGTTAACAGTTTAGCTAACTATGAAACTAAAATCTAATGCAGGCTCTGACTATACTGGCCTTTTTGGAGTTAACTGTAGTGGTCTAAAGTGGGTGGCCAGCAACAGTGGACAAAAAATAAAATTCAAAATAAACAAAGATGAAATAAGCTGGAAGGGTCTCTGAAAATATATGTTTTTATTGACTTCCAGGATGCTAGGAGGGAAAGGGCCTGGCACACCTCCACCAGCAGGGCATTCTATAAGATGCCAGCTGCCACCGAGAAGGTGCCATTCGTCATCATAAACTTCTGGGCTTCTCTCAGAGTGGCCACCAGCAGCATCAAAGCTTGGGAGGAGTGGATAGCACATGTGAACAATCTCAGGGAGAGGAGCTCTGACAAGTAATGAGGTCCCCAAACTCTTAAGCATCTCATCTACACACCCACACCACCGTATAAATGTCTGCTGACGCTACAATACGCACACCCAAAGCAGCAGCTCCAGCCGATGAAAACCTATGCAAAATAAGACATGTTCATCTTCAAGATGTCTGTCCATGGTCATTATTTTTAATGATCTTTCAGGGGTCTGGTACATTTAAGTGCTTCTAATGTAAGAAATTCAGCATTCCTTTCAGGTCTGTAATTCTTGATGCTTCTTTAAGTTGATGCTTCTTTTGACCTTAAGTTGATGCTTCTTTTGACCTAAAATAAGTACCCGCATTTTTTCTGTATATAAAATGCCCTCATGTAAAAGACAACCCCCACTTTTCCAACCCAAAATTAGTTTTGCAATTGAGCTGTTCTCTCCTTGGTTTACTTTGGTGTATAAGATGGCCCTCAATTTTTAGTCTTAACAATTTTAGGGAAATATATAGTCTTATACATGGGGAAATGCCATCATTCTCAGTAGGTATGGTTCTGATGGTGGGTTTCAATGAGAGTTGCCATGGCCAATTGCTGGGAACTGAGATCTATGTGTGTTAGGGAGAAGCCTGCAGTAAAAGGAGAGCCGATGTTGCTCTCTGCTGGAAGGACGTCTTATGACAGGACAAGTCTTCTAGAATTCTGACTGGAAACCTCATCCTGCACTCAGCAAGTACATGTGTATACAGCTTCTGTATGCTAAATGTCTTCAGAAACGTTCAGTGTCTTCAACCCTAGGCTGGGGATGGAGCCCCTGCTCAGAAACAAGACATACAGATTCCACCAGTTCGGATGTTCAGAAACACGTTATGGCTAAGGGGCAAGAAGTCGTCCCCAGGTCTTAATCCCATGGTCGGCTCTCTTAAGTAACAGGCAGGTACTTCTATCCGGTAGTCTTTAAAGCCGCAGTTCCGCCTGAGGAACGAAGGCACCCACAGTGCTTAAAATACCGATTAAAATAGTAAAAATAGGTTACAGGTGATACCTTCATAGGCCACTATTAAAAATAAAAAAGGAACATTGCAAGCTTTCGAGTGCAGTCAATCACCCTTCTTCAAAGCAGGTCCCAGAAGTTCTTGATCGATTAAAAAAGGTTGCCTTTGAAGCTGAGCAGGTGGATGCTGTCCGTCACAAGTGGGTAGAGAAGGTTCTTTTTCTGCGCAAGAAATGCTTGCTGGGGCTTGTTTGCGGGGGAACAAATGTGAATGCGTGCATGAACCCCAGTCCCATAGGAGCCTGCAGCGGGGTCCAGCAGCTCCGGGAAGGGAAGCCGGCGGGCTCAGGGCTACTACCTCCGAGGAAGGCGGCAAGGAGCCAGCGGAGGTGCCAAAGGGCAACGGGAGGGAGGCGAGCGGGCGGGCGGGCAGCCCCTTCGGCCACAAACCCCACGCTCTGAAAGAAGCCACCGCGGCAAAAGGCTGGGCGCGAAGGGACCACAACCCGCGCTTACCCGCCTTCTCTTCCCTCCCGCCCGCCCACGGGTGGCCAGCCTGACCCTGGGCGGGCCCGCATTCGGTCACATGACCGCCTCGTGGACAGCCGCGCCTGCGCCCGCTCCTCCGGCGCCCGTCCCCGTGACCCGTGTTGTCACGTGTGTTTTCCAATTCCGCAGAGCCTGCCGGTCTCTCCTTCCCCTTCTGCTTGCCTGCCTTCCTTCTTTCCCTCGGTTGGAGCCCGTTCGTCCTCTTGCCGCCCCCCCACCCCCACCCCCGGCGGGCCAGGGCTGTGGGCGCCGCCCCGCGAGGTAGGCAGGCGCGTCCGCAGGAGGGACTTCGTTGGCCTTGGGTGGGAAAGGGGGCCGCCGGCTTGGAGAGGGGTTGGTGGCGGCGGCGGCGGCCCCCGGGGGTTGGTGGTGGTGGTCCTTCCTCGCCCTAATCCTTGGTGACGCCAGGAAGGAGGGAGTCAGTCGCAGCCCCTTCGCCCAAGGGAGGGCCAGGCCCGAGTAAGCCCGGGTGGGCTGGGGGGGGGTTTCCTAATCTCAGGCCTAGCCTTGTCCTGATGCTCGTATTAAGGTCGGTCACCCAGCGTCCCAAGGAGAGGTCTCCTTTGTTGACTCCTCTCTGTCTCTCTCTCTCTGTCTCTCTCTCTCTCTCTCTCTCTCTGTGTCGGGCGGGGTGGGAGTAGGTGGGAGAAACCACTAATTTTTTTTAGTCCGGAGGTGTCAGGCGCACTTGGCCGTCCGGAGGTATCGTACTGCAACTCCCATTATCCCTAGCCTTGCTTAGGAGTTTCTGGGAGGTGTAAGCCTAACCGTCTGGAGGGTCAGAGTTTGGTCTTCGTGTTTTTCTCTGCGAGTTGCATTTCAGCCCTTGCGCAATGTCAGTATTACCCCTGAAGTGAGTTTAGCAAGAAATGTGGACGCAAAATGACATGTGTCTTGATGTTCACTGGGAGGGGGAGGCTGATGCTAGAGAGCCCCAAGACATTTTGGCTAATGCTCTTGTTTAGATCCTGCATGTGAAGTACAGCATTATTTTCTGTATGCTGTGATTTTGATTCGGGAGATTTCAAGTACAGAAAAGTGGCCTTCAGGGACCCCAGCTGATGACACCACTGTGGTGGGGCTCATGTCCGAAGGGGACCCAAGTCCGCCTATCTGGACGAGGTGGAGTGCCTCGGTGCCTGGTGTGGAGACAATAATCTGCTCCTTAACACCATCAAGACCAAGGAACTGGTGGTGGATCACACGGGAAAAATGCAAACATTCAGCCCCTGTATATTGTTGGGGACCATGTGGAGAGGGTGGCTGTATTCAAGTTCCTGGGTGTAACCATCGAGCAGGGCCTGACCTGGAGCACTGTCACCACTGCTCTTATGAAGAAGGCCCAGCAGAGGATATACTGTACTTCCTCAGACTCCTAAAAAAACAACAGTCTGAGCGAGAAACTGTTGGTGTCCTTCGACTGATGCTCCATTGAGAGTATTTTTACATACTGTACTGTGTCTGTGCTTGGTTCTCCAGCTGCACAGCCACAGATAGGAAAGTGTTCCAGAGGGTCATAACACATTCCAGAAGATCATCGGTAACCCTCTTCCTTTCCTGGAAGAACTATACAGTTCTTGTTGCCTTAAAAAGGCAAATAAAATCTTATAGCAGTGATGGCGAACCTTTTAGAGACTGAGTGCCCAAAGTGTGATTCAAAACCCACTAATTATTCACAAAGTGCCAATGCAGCAATTTAACCTGAATACAGGTGGCTGTGAAGGGGCAATGTTGGGTGCCCACAGAAAGGGCTCCAAGTGCCACCTTTGGCACCCGTGCCATAGGTTCGCCAACACTATCTTATAGGATTTATCTCATCCTGGACATGGTTTGTACTACTGCCTTCAGGCAAGAGATACAGAGTAACAAAAGCAAGAACTGACAGATTAAAAAAACAGTTTCTATCTAAGAGGCATAACCATCTTAAATGCTGTGACCAAATAGTGTGACCTTGGGGAGTTGTGATGGTTGGATGGATGTGTATGAGTGCTTTAATTCTTGTTACCTTTTAAATGTTTTTTCTTTTTAATTGCACCAGGGATAATATTCAATTTTGTTGTACTATGTTATGTACAATGGCAATAAAGTATCTATCTATCTATCTATCTATCTATCTATCTATCTATTAGACATGGGCACGACTCAGCGAAATTGTCATTTCCGTTTTTGGTTATCGGAAACGGTAACAATAATTAAGCCGTCAGAACTCGAACTCGAACCGAAAAAAGAAAAATTTGGTCTGGTTTTTCGTTTTCGTTTGTGGCATTGCAGCGGTCGCGCAATGCGAAGCACAGAAAAAGTTTTTAAAAGTTTTTTTTTAAAAAAACCCGACTCCCGGCCAAAAAAGCAGGTGAAAATATGCCTGCCTGAGGCTTTGCCACCACCTGGTGCAAGCAGCCCCGGCCTTTCCCCCCCTCTTCTCCTGTCCTGGGCTGCTTGCACCAGGCTGGGGGGGGGGTCATCCCCGTCGTCTCGCCATGCCATGCAGTGGGGGGGATCCAAAATGGCGACTGCAATTTTTCTTTTGAAATCGTGGTCAAAAAACACACCAAATCACCACAAAAACGTCGTGTGAAATTTATATTTTTTAAATGCCTGAATTTTTATAGTAGCAGCAGTGGGTTTTTTTATAGCAATAAAACGTCGTATTGATTTTTTATTATTATTATTATTTTATTTTTTAGACGTGCCCATTTGGGCTGGGCATGGGATGGGACCATGCAAATTTTTTGAACCATTCCACCAATGTCATCGCCAGTTTTTTGACTGACACTTCTGGATGTCTCAGAGGGCATAAAAAGCCGAGGCACCTTCCAGAAATCGCAGTCGGGTGTATGGATGTGGTTGAGGGAGGAGGGCTGGCTGCTGGTGCTGGTGTGATCCGATCGAGATTGAGGAGGGAGGCTAGAGGCTTTAGGATTTAAGATAGGCAGGCAGGGAGGGAATTGAATTTAGAAAATAATTTCTTTGATTCCCTGCAGCTTTGTCTGCTGAAGGGAATAGCAGTTTATTCTTTATTTCTTTGGCAGTTTGTGAGGATTTTTTTTCTGATATTGGATAAAGGGGGAGGTTCGACTGGGAGTGGGAGGTGTGGATTTATTTTAAAAATATATTATATACTACCATTTATTTTCTATTTTCCCAACTTCAATTTGCTTGCACACACACACATTTGGGGTGCAAGCTAAGAACAGAACCTCTATCCTAAGTGATATCTTAACTGCCCACTCGCCCGTCCGCCCACGCTGCCACCCGCCTGTGGCCCGCGCCACCGCCCACCCACTCGCCCGCCTGCGCCCGCCGCCCACCCATGGCCCCACCACCACCTGCGCCCGCCCCCCCGCCGCCTAGGGCGCAAAAACACCTAGTGCTGGCCCTGATTGTGGGATGCCCCTATGCTCTGGGAAGTCAAATTGCGCTAAATCGCGGTGGAAACGACAAACGAAACGACAAATTTTTGAAAAATTTCCCGACAAACGGAAACTACCCGAAACGGACCCATTCCGACATACGAAAACTTGAAACGTCATTTTTTCTGGTCGTGCCCATGTCTACTATCTATCTATCTGAAATCAAACAACAGGCTATTGAAGCCTTAGATGTGGCTAAGAGGAAATACTTTAGTTACACTCTGATTTAGAAGAGAAGGAATGTGCTACATAAGTCCTTGTGTTCTTTTCTTCCATGATTTGAGTTCATTTGCGCCGTGTTGCACCCCCACATCCCATATGCTCTGATTTCCTGTTTAGTTGTTTGGTTTTTAAGTGTAGCTTGCAATGATATCTGAGTGGGAATGTTAGTTTGATTTCAAAACTGTTATTTAGTTATTAGGAACAAAACTCATTTCTGTGCACAACAGTTTAATAAAATGAGAGAAGGTTAACAGGGACACCTAGTCAGTCCAGGATCCCTGTGAGGATGCATTCAGCTCCCAAACAACAGTAATTCATGTAAACTACTTTATAATTCTTAATCCCAGTGTTGAAAACAGCAAGGACTACTATGAATTTGCCAGAGTTGAACAAACAAATTTCAGAGTCGTTTATCATTTCCTCTTTTCAAAGAGGCCTAGATTTGCTTTAAGGCTGTAGGTCCCTGCCCCTTTTTACAATGACAATTTAGAAAGGAAGAGTGATTAACCAGTGTAATTATGTACCCTTAAGACACTTCTACGTTACATTACCTTTTGTATAATGGCCACCACATGCACAGTATTAACAAAGTAGAAGCACTGCAGGGGGCAGGGAGAAGAAAATAAGTTATGGTGGAACTGATGCCTACAGTCCAAATAGGTTTCTGCTTATCATCTACACAGATATCATGATAAATGAATTGCTACAAGTGCATGAATTTGCATTTTTTCCTTTCAGAATATCTGCAATATAAAGTCATTCTAAGTAATTTCAGCTTCGTATTCTGAGTGATACTTTCTTTAAAGCAAAATATTATCTTTTTTATTTACAGTGTACCATCACTGTCTTCCCAAGTCATCAGCATCATAGTAAAGTGACAAAAATGACAGAATTCTGGCTGATTTCTGCTCCTGGGGAGAAAACATGTCAGCAGACATGGGAGAAGTTGTGTGCAGCAACTATGAAAAATAACAATCTTTCTACCAATGCCAAATTTAATATTCCAGATTTAAAGGTATCTCTAATCTTTTAATTAATTGAAAAAATCTTCTAACATGTGGGGCAATGGGTAGAAACTAAGCATGTTTATTGTCCTTTAAAAAGGAATAGGACTAACGTTATGTATTTGTATACTCAAGGCAAAAACTAAATGACTTCTCTTGTGAAGATGGAGTATGTAAAACATCTGTTTTCCACAGCAAGGGCAGAGCTATCCATTGAAAGGTCACTTGGGTTTATTAGTTGTAACCCCCTTATTAAGAGATCTGGGTTGTCTCTCTTGATGCAGATCAACCTCTTGACAAGAAATTCCATGTTTATGGTCCATTTGACTGCATGCACACTGCATTTCCACCTGATGGCAGCCAAGGTTTCCACTGTGTGGTAAAACAAACATTAATTTTTAATTCCTACATTAGATACTCTTTGTAGCAGTTTTTAACATTGGCAGATTGCAGGTTTCAAAGCCTATTGAACTTGTAACCTGTGCTGCTGGTCTATGCCTCTTTTTATGTAGTAGACTGTCTAATTTCTAAATGTGGAATCACTACTATTAGTATAAGTAGTTGCATTTATCTCCTGACTTTCTTCCAGTGAGCTCAAGGTGGCACATCTATGGGTCACTTTCTCCCCACATTCTCATTATAATCCTGTGAGATATGTTTATTAGAATTGCTAATAGATTGTATGGGAAAATATTTTATATATTTTTGAAAAACATACATTTGGCTGCCATTCTTTGCACTCTTACTTGGAATTAAACATGTTGCACTTGCTGTGGAAGAACAACATTGGCCTTGTTTTTTAAACAGAGGTCGACCAATATCAGTCAACAGACTGAAGAGACCTACAAAAAATTTTATGAGTTTAGCTTTCAATTAACTTTTTTAAAAAACCCTTTACTACAGTTTAAAAGATTCAGAATGCTCCAAGAAAGTAGGAAAGTTTTTATATTAGTCTTGTTGTCTGTGAAGATTGTCAGTCATCCAGGTGAGGTTATCTGGAGACTGAGTCATGGCAACTTGACTTATTTTCATGTGAAATCGAAATGTTTCAGTCTCAGACTGATGAAGCTACTTGGATTAGTAACTACACATTTCGATCTCACAAGAAAATAAGTCCCGTTGCCATGACTCAACTTCCGGATTAGCCTTGTTGTTCTTTTTAAAAGTATTAATGCCTTTTATAATTTTATTCTCTTTAGGTTGGCACCCTTGATGTGTTAGTTGGTTTGTCTGATGAGCTGGCTAAGCTGGATTCATTTGTGGAAGGGTAACTACCAATTTGTCTTACACTTCATTTATTTTATTTATTTTATTTTATTTAGAGTCTTTTTACCCTGCCTTTCTCCTTAGAAAAGAATCCAAGACGGAACCAGCGTAGGAACCAGTCTGTGTTCATTTCTTTATCTTTTTAATTTCATTTTACGTATTTCCTCATATTTTTTTCTACTATGTTGTTTGAACATCCAATTGTTATTTGTTTTGGTGCTGTTAACCGCCCGGAGTTCCAAGGGAAGATGGGTGGTATAATAAATAAATAAATAATTTATTAAATATAATAATAATTTATTATTATATTTAAATAATATAATTTAAATTTTATTTTAACATGGCTTTGTTTTGTGCCTTTTAATAAATAAGTTTGTTTTCAGTGACATGACTTGTAAGCTGCCTGGAATCTGCAGGGTAGGAATTGAATAAGTAAAAATAAATGAATAAAATAATTTGTCTAGTTTAGGGATCCCAAACCCCTGGACCGTGGACTGGTACCAGTATACAGCATGTTAGGAACCAGGCCGCACCGCTAGTAAGGTTCCTTCTGAGATGTGTGCCCAATAGACCTGCCAGGCTCCCCCCCCCCCAACACTCCACCCCAGACCTGTCACAACCATTTTTGTTTTGGTTGTAGTGGAACCAGCATGGGAATTGTGTATACATGTGCATGGAAAAGCCCTGCACATTAAGAAAACCACACCCTGGTGTCAAAAAGTTGGGGTCTGTTGGAAAGGTTTCTAACCAATATACCATACTATGTGAGACCAGGGATTGGTATCATTTTTTTGTGAAAAGAATGACAGGATTGTTTGAATAGATTGACTTGGGGTAGGTTGGAGAAGTATGCCCATTACATTTTTCGAGGACAAAATGTGGGTCTTAATAAAGCAAAATTGATTTAGCAGTTTAAATAATAGAAGGAAACAGCAGGTTAGTTCAAAATATTGTGATTTATTTTGAGTCTAGACCTCCGAGCAACTGATAAATTTAGTCTAGAGGAAGAAGAATAAATGGGATCTGCTTTCATCATCTTAATTTTCTCCAGTGTTGTCAAGAAAGTGGCCCAGTATATGGCGGATGTGCTGGAAGACAGTAGAGACAAAGTTCAGGAAAATCTTCTGGCCAATGGAGGTAAACATTGAATTCCTGTATAAAATGTCTTTGGATATTGAGGTTTTTAGAATAAATATAGAAAATACTTTTCTGTGGCTCTTATAAGTTACTTTTGCATCACAACGTGGTATGAATTCCAAGCACTAATAAAGTTAATAAAATAAATATAATGCTGAAACATTTGTTTTATTAGGTAGAATAGACCTAGGGTGCCCACACCGCATGCTCATCATGGCAGGTCAACTCAATTAAGCTGTTTCAAAGTCATTTCCAATTTTTGATTTTCAGTGTCACTTACTCCTTACATTGAGAATTGCCCATCTGAGAATTGCCCATATGATGAACTGTGACTCTCTGAGGCTTGGCCGCTAAGGAGTAGCCCCAGCAAAAATTCCACGGGTTCCATGCTGATTTGGTAACTCATGGCAGCTTTTATTAGAGTCATCCCCTACTCCCCTTCTTTTATGTTCCCAGGATACTGCGTTTCCAGCACTAACCCCTGTAGCACAGTTTCTCCTGCTAGACCCCCATTTGGCTGAGAAAGTCCAGGGCAATAGAAGCAAGCAGAAAGTATGAGTCCTGATCCATGGCACAGTAGTCTTAGGGAAGGCTGGTAAAGACAGGTTATGTGAATCGGGCTTTGCAGCAGTGATAATCCTAGAGCCCAAAACTAGTCTGAGAGAAGTTTTCCTGTCCTACCTGCACTATCCTGACAGAGGTAACAATCAAAAATTCCCTTCTGCACAACAGTGAAAGCCCTGTTCTCTGTTACTTCCTAATTTCATGCTCACAAACGTCAATTGTGAAGAGAAAAATCCTGAATAGCATACTTTATAAACATGATCACATCATGTTTGTTTTCCAACTGTGTAGATATATTATTTTTAATTTGTGTTTAATAGGTAATGCATTTATTAAATTCCCAGAGCCTTTATAACAATAGTAACATAGTAAAAAGTGCAACCTACATTACCATGCCCAATATTTAATATATTTCTCCACAGTTGATTTGGTCACCTACATAACAAGGTTCCAGTGGGATATGGCGAAGTATCCAATCAAGCAGTCTCTTAAAAATATTTCAGAAATAATTGCCAAGGTAAGAGAGTGTTTTTGAACCAACACTTAAGTTTGTATTCTGATTGTTGAAGTCTAGTTGTGGATTTCACAAACTGTACCATGAAGCAGTAAAAAAGGTCTTCATGTAACCAGGCCCGTTAACAACATCTGCTTTACATTAAGACTGAAATACTCTATCTATAGTCAGGATATGAATTCCATTGAACTCAGTGAGGCTTGCCTCTGAATGGACTCCTAAGGTTCATATAGCTTCTGTTCTGTATTCCCCAAGGAACATTACTCTTATCTGCTTAAATACTGTATATTGGCTAGAATCCTGTTGGAACCATACAGTGTGATATTATATCCAAAATGGGGGAAACTATAGTTCCAAGGTGTAGAAAATATAATGTTCTTTGTTCATTTATAAAAAGCCCAATGTGTTTTGGCCTTTCAGCCTTCTTCAACTAGTATAAAACATTAACAGAATTACAATTGCACCATTATAAGTTGCTGGGGACAACATCATATAATTAAATGTGTATACCTCACAATTCTACAGCATAGTCATAAACGTTTTTAACTTATGTTCATTTGTAATGCTCTTGTCTGGGGTATGACACCAATATGTTAAAATGAAGACAGGTGGACATTAAAAGAAGATTTCACTTACTCTGTAATCATAAATTATTTATAAATATTGTATTCAATGAACTAGTTGTTTTTCTGTTTATTCAATCTGTGACTCGCTCCATTCAATCAGTTCTAATACAGAAGGAAAAGAGGGCTGTATATACACATTTTCTAGTGTAGCTGTTATTCAGGTTCATGCTGTAATAATTTTAATTGCTCATCTGCAAACACACTGAAGTGAAAGAAACAGATGTATACTTAAAACAAGGGGGGAAATCTATCCCTTCATTTAATCATTTAGAGACAAATGTGTTTAATTTTATTATCCTGTCCACTTCTTTTTTATATCACTCCACTTGTATTACATTTAGTGAGTTCTTTTAAGTTTTACTCCTGCCATTATTATGATTGACAGACCAGGTCAAAAACATGTATTTTTACAATAGCTACAGTGTCCACATGGGCAATGACCACTTGGGGGTAACAAACCTTACAAAATATTGCAGAATGTTTGTTGTTTTTCCTTAAAGTCACTTCTCAGTGACAACCGGGTTTAGGAATAGAAATTTATGGGAAACCCCCACAAAGTGACAACTACCTACTGTTTGACTCCCACTGCTCATTACAACACAAATTAGGATTAATTAGGAGTCTAAGCCATAGAGCAGAGAGCATCCCCACCTCCACAGAAGCCAAGGAGAAGGAAGACAGGCATCAGAAGACAGACAATCTGTTGATACCCAGAGTGGGCCTTTAGCAAGGCAGTGTCCTGACCCAAAAGAACAATGGATCAGTCTGGGACCCAGTGCCAATAAATTCTATGGGACAGACTGATAACAGGTACCTGCAGATATAAACACATATCCCCAGTCTTGGCATGCTTTCATTGGTTCCCCATTGCTTTCTATGCCCAATTTAGGGTGACATGTCAAGCCCATAATAGATTAGGATCCTGATATTTATCAGAATGTCTCTCCTGCAAAACATCTGCCTGTCCCATCTGCTCCTTGCAGTCCATTATGTGAGAAATTATGACACTGAAGGAAGCCAAAAGAGTCAACACAAGGAACCTTGGTTTTCAGTCATGGCCCTTGCCTTTGCAATACACTTCTTGCATAAACTCATCAGGCATCTTCTTTCCCTATTAAGAAATTAGTAAAAACTGAATACAGTAACTTTTTCTATGACATAATGACTATGTTATTGCAAGAGTGTTTCTGAACCAATTTTCTGCAAATAACACACAATCATATTGTATTTTACTGAGCAAAGGGTTTGCCAAAGGAGCTTTGGAGCACACAATAATATTGATCTCTGCCTAATGAGTTATATTTTAGTTTTTTTCACCATTTATTTAGAAAAGAGTAGGTTAAAATGAAAAATTAAACAACTCCAAAGAGATTTTGTAGTGCAGAGGTTTTTCAATCATATTATGATTTAATAGGCATGAACTGACATTTGTCAGAACTTAAATATTGCTCTTTGAGAAGGAAAAGCAAACTATAGAAAGGTAGCAGACAAACATTTCGTTATTGCACTGTATAGAAATAATTATACTAACATAACATGGTAAGAAAGAAAAAGATGGCATAGAAGTTCTAATGTGCTCACTGTGTGCTTAGATCGTGGAGATTATACTGCAAAATATGTTTTGTAATTCAGGGACTTGATGCAGCTTGTATCCTCCAGGTGTGCTGGACCAAAGCTTACATCATCCTTCACCAGCATAGTTCATCATATCTGGAGGGTGCTAGGTTGGGGAAAACCCGGGGAGCCTCGGAGCCTCAAGCTGATTACAGCTGCACATAAATGTAGTAATGAGCCTGTTGTAGAAAAAAAATGCTCACTCAAGTAACAACACATGTTTAATTTTCTCTGTGTGTTCAAATTTGGACTGGTTATGGTTCTGCTTTTGTAAGCTGAATCTTCCTTTCATTGGGGTTAGTGTAAAATAGATGTTTGGCTCCTCCTGAAAAAAAATTCATACCTGAGTTCCACACCCTCTCTTTTCCCACTTCGTACTCTGTTGTGTTCCCCTGTGCCAGTGGTTCCCAACCTGGTGTAACCCAGGTGTTCTTGGACTTCAGCTCCCAGAAGCCTTCCTCACTTGCCGTGCTGGTTGAGGTTTCTGGGAGTTGTCGTCCAAGAGCACCCGGATGACCCAAGGTTGGGAACGACTGCCTTGTGCCATCCTTTCCTCTTGTCCCATGTTTTTCTTCTTCAAACCTCTTACTTTGCCATTCCGATCCACTCCTTGATCTCTGTCCTCCTCTGTTACCACTCTTCCCTCATGTCAGTGTCCTGGGTGTAGAGGAAATAAAACCGGGGTTTGGAATCTCATTGAGAAACATTAGAGCAGTTGTAAAAATGGGAGGTCTGAAAGTGAGACATTGTAAATCAGGGTCTACAGTATGATGATTATTTTTTGATGTCAGAAGAGCTCAATTCCATTTTGAGCAGGGCCAGATTAACAGACAGTTGACAAAAGGCATTGGCCGAGGGCAGTGATGGCGAACCTTTTAGAGACTTAGCGCTTAAACTGCAATTCAAAGCCCACTAATTTTTCGCAAAGTGCCAATACCGCAATTTAACCTGAATACAGGTGGCTGTGAAGGGGCAATGTTGGGTTCCCACAGAAAAGGCTCCGAGTGCCACCTTTGGCACCTGTGCCATAGGTTTGCCAACACTGGCCTAGAGGTCATGATATTAGTCACTGTCAACTGATCTGTCCTTAATATTTCCCCCATTAAAGGAGCCTTTCACAAGTGCTTGGCACCATGATTTTCATATGATAAGATAAGATAATCTTTATGAATCCCACATCGGGGAAATTTACTTGTTACACAGCTCCCAATATATTTTAAAAAAACAGGCGAGAGGATTAGGTGCACAAAAAGTGTAACGTGAGAAAGAAAAAAATAGATAATAGAGATTAGATTTTAAAAATCCAATATACAAATATACACTATAAAATTTGGATTAAAAAAAAAGGAAAAAAAAGAAACTACAATATACCACCCCCTATGAATAGCATGTTAGACTGTAGAATTATAGAGTCTAACAGCAGTGGGAACAAAAGACCTGCGGTAGCGCTCCTTCCCACACTGGGAATGTCTGAGTCTGCCACTGAAGGAGCTACGCAGAGCCTCCACTGTCTGGTGCAGTGGGTGAGAGGTATTGTTCATAATGGATGCCAGCTTGGCCAACATCCTCCTCTTACCCATCTCCTCCACAGAATGATGCTAGTTTTGACAAGGCTGTTGCTGCAGAGTGCAAGAAAAATGTTTAAATGTTTAATTGTTTTTCTTTGTCAATTTAAAAGGGAAGTTTTTTTCTCTTGTTAAATTTGTATTTTCTTAATTACATTGCATATATAGTTTTAACTTGTGACCTTTTGTTATCTTCATTTTGGGGATTTTCATTGGATACATTTTGTTCCCTAGCCCATGCTAGGGTTTTTACTGAACGTAATTCAAATAACCACCATGAGTTGTTTTCATTGGTTGTGGGCTGTCAGCTGTATACTTGGAAGAGTTTCACTGGGTGGAGCTGACATGGAAGAGAAGTACAATTTGCTTTTGTGAAGGCGGTGTTTACTTGACAAATTTGTAGCTATTATAGAGGTTGGAAGCCACAAATGAGGAGAGGGGTTAGTTTTATAGAAGATACATATTATTTGCATTGTTTTGTTTCTAAGTGTTGCAATTCAATTTTAAGATGTCTAATAATTCATCAAACCATTAGAATAAGAAACAGAATTGTTATTATATTTATAGCAATTTGTAGGCAGCCCTATATACCGTATATTCACTATCCTTCACTTTCCACAGAGAGAGGGGGGCAGTGGAGGCATGGGACCTCCTGTGGTTCCTCTTTTCAGTACGAGGAGCCTCGTGGCGCAGTGGTTAAATGCCTGTACTGCAGGTAAAACTGTGCTCACGACCTGGGTTCAATCCCTGGTAGCAGGCTCAAGGTTCACTCAGCCTTCCATCCTTCCGAGGTCGGTAAAATGAGTACCCAGCTTGCTGGGGGGGCAATGTGTAGCCTGCACACTGTAATTAAAATTGTAAACCACCCAGAGACCACTTGTAGTGGTATGGGGCGGTATATAAGCAGAACACTTTACTCTCTTTGAGCCTTTTCACACGACCCCTAAGATCCGCTGGCTACTTAAATTCGGACCAGAGATCTTAGGGGTTTGTCGCTGTTCCTGCCTTCCCACACCCTCCGCACTCCTGGCTGCTGGCTGTGTGAGGGGAGGGAGAAAAAAATGAAGAAAAGAATGCCGCTCACCTCCGTTCTGCCGTCCCGGCACTGCATTCAGATCTCTTAAAGGGGCGGGGGGCAAAAAAAGAACAAAACAGAAGCAAGGAGAGCCCGGCAGTCACTACGTTATATCGCATCAGGAATTTTCACCCTCCGAGAGCAGGTGCCTGAAAAGTGCGCTGGGATGCGCTTAGGTGGGCGTGGTCACACTTAATTATCTGTAAACTCCGGAGCTGGTGGGGAAACAATTTTAAGCTCCGGAGCTGGGAGCCATTTGCGGCGGAGTTTAGGGGTCATGTACAAATACCCTTTGATTCTTATTCAAAGTCCTTTCAGCTTAGCTACAGCTATTGGATTTTGAAGTTCTAGTGAAAAAACAGTGTTGATACTGCAACCTTGAAATCGGCCAGCTCAGGATGTAACAAGTCTGAAATTGGTGTTAAATTATCACAACAAGCTGCCTTACTACTACTGCATGTTGTACAACGTTCCTGACCTATATTCTCTACTGGGCTTATAAACAACAAACAATAACAAATAAAATGCATAGTAATAAACTTTTATAATATAACCATAAAAATAAAAATTCATTATTAACAAAGTAAGATTATACTGTACCATGAAAATAAATTAAAATCAAATTATACGTAACAAGAGGAGGAGAAAAGTTTTTTGGGGTGTTAGAAGGATGAAGATTAAGGTTCCGGGAAAGCTGTCCTAAAGAGCCACGTTTTTAACTGCCTTTGAAGATTTTAAGTGTGGGAGTTTATTCCATAGATGAAGGGCAGCTACAAAGCGTTCTCAAACACCCCACTTGAGATGAACAAGTGGTATGGGGTCTTCTGTTTGGAAGTAACCATTCAGACAGTTATCGAGGTCCTTCTGTACTTCAGATTCCCTGCTGTCCTAGTCTGTTTTAAAATGTACTTGTTTAGGGGTGAGCAGAACCAGAGCTTAGAAATGGGACTTGTTTGGACAGCAATCCCCAAAATCTCCAGCCAGTATGGACTCCAGAGCAGGACTGATAATGGACTGAATACAAGAAGACTCTCTCATCAGCTTGAGCGTAGACAAGAGACTGAGCTCTATCTTGAATTTGCTGCCCAAACAAATCATCCCTCCTAATCAATGGTACCATTGTGTTGTGGAGAGATGCCAAATTAAAAAAAAGAATAGTAGGGAATAGAACACTAGGCTAAAATGCCATTGATGAATAGCACTGTTTTAGCTTTCTGATTGTCTTTCTTCTAGCTGTCCACCTCTCAGCTCTTGGCAGTCATTTCCCTAATGATTCATACCTTCAGAACAATAAGTATGTGAAGAAGAACATTTCTCTCTTAAGAGAGGAACTGAATGAATATATTTTTCTTCTTGTGTTGAGCTGTTTCCCATTCCTCCACTTCAGCAAACTCTTGGGAGCTGCCTTTTGTTTCATGACTAATGCTGTGTGTTTCTGTGGTGCTGTGTTTACTTGTGTCCTGAGATATTACTGCAATTAAGCACATTGCACCAGGGATAGTATTTAATTTTGTTGTACTATGTACTGTACAATGACAATAAAGTATCTATCTATCTATCTATCTATCTATCTATCTATCTATCTATCTATCTATCTATCTATCTATCTATCTATCTATCTATCTATCTATCTATCTA
>JAHTLZ010000204.1:21459612-21634314 GCA_023846285.1 Phrynocephalus versicolor | reverse complement strand
TATGTATGTATGTATGTATGTATGTATGTATGTATGTATGTATGTATCAATAAATCAATCAACCAATCAATCCTCACTTTCATGTCTTCTCATAGGGGAAGTTTACTAACAAGAAGTCTGGCTGAAATTGTGAAGAAAGATGACTTTGTACTTGATTCCGAATACTTGGTTACATTGTTAGTGGTCGTACCTAAGTAAGTCACTGTCAATGTCTGAGAAATATTATAGAAATATTAGTAGAAGCAAAGAGAATCTAATAAGAGACAGATTAATCAGCCTTGTTTGTCAAAATGACTATAAGGAATCATTGAATTGCTAGAGGCACTAATGGAAAACAATTATTATATGTTGTGAGTTTTTCGGACTGTTTGGCCATGAAGAAAAACTTCCATAACATGGCCAAACAGCCCAAAAAACTCACAACTACTATAAAATCCCAGCTGTGAAAGCCTTCAAAAATACATTGAAGACAATTATTTGCTTAGAGTTGTGAGTTTGTCTTCTCAGCACCTCAGTGTCTGCAGAATACTTTGAGCACCTCTTTCAGTGCTTCACATGCAGATGGATACACTTTTACTATTATATCTTCCTATTTAAAATAAAGGCAGTAAAAAGTAATCTCTTCAGTGTGCAATTTCTCTCTATGTAAGTGTTAACTTGTAAATTGAATTAGCCAAAGTTAGTCAACACTTTACTGTTTAGGATTCAGTTTACATTTTTGTGCTAATTCAGAGTTTATTTTCTTTATCTCCATTGTAATCAAGAACTTAAGTAGCCCAATTAAGCCTTTAGTAGTTGTATATCTGTGTTTCTTTAGGAGTAAGCCTCTTGAATTCATTGAAACTTACTGGTCAGTAATAATGACCAAAATCCTATTACTTTGTTACAATCAAAGTATAGTTTACCATGCCTTCTAGCTGCCAGGTGATACATTTCCTCTGGGATTCTCAAGACTGCTATCACAACCCCAGCAGAAACTCATTAATTGCCAGCTAGAAGTGACTGACTGAATTTTATGCTATTTGTCTTCTCCACCAAAGCATTAGGATGTTAGCTAATTATAGTGTATTACTCTGTAAAACACTTTTCTGCCTCTTTGACTTACAAATAGTGGAATCTTTATCACGCTGACTGAATGTGTGATAATGATTCTTTCACATAGATGTGACAAGTCTAAAAGGCTTGCTTTTATGTGGAATCATCTGTGCTAAAAGGCGTAGTGTTAAGGTCCTTCTGGAAAATATTATTGTATCTGTATGTCTGAGGAAAGGAGCTCATCTCTGTAAGTTTTCTTTTTCCATTTTACACGTAAAGCTGCTGAAATGTAGTTGATTTGCAAGATGCCAAAAATGAAATTGTATTTTTTTAAAAATCAAACCAAGTAATTTTGTTATGTTGTTTTCTAAACTTTACAAGTTCCTCTTCATGTTGTGCATTCGATGAAAAGTCTCTGGATTAAATGGAATTCTTCTTCTTTTTTGCATCAAAAAGGCGAAAGTAATTAAAATGACATATAGGTGTGTTGAAAATAAACAATGACAACATTGCTTTTTATTTAATATATTTTGTAGGTTAAACTTGATTGTCTCAACAATCCCGAGTTTCATTATTTGTCAAAAAGAAAAGGTTGTGTCACGTCAGTTCCAAAATAACAGGTTGCATCATTTCTACTCCTTCAAGCTCTGTTCCGTAACTATATATCTATGCTATATGCAGTATTCTTTGTGCCCACAGAAGCCTGACAGGCATCCCCATTTATTAGATCACTTGGGATGCCCAGAGTCAGTCTTAAAGAGCAGAGGCTGCTAGAACAATACCTGATCCAGTGTTATGTTCTGTAGCTAGAAAGGAAAATGAACACCCTTTTTTGCTCAGATACAGGCTTGGGGGATGTAACTGAAGGAGCTCTAGTTTGTGGTCCCCCTGTTCTGAAGAACTTAAATACTGTCACAGTGGGGAACAGATCACGTCCTCCATGTTTTGTCAAGACCGTAAACTTGTACCTTTCCTTCCTTTTTAGGTCAAATTATAATGACTGGATGAAGCAGTATGAAACTTTGACTGATATGATAGTTCCACGATCCAGCAAGTAAGTCTTGTTTCCCTTTTGTCTGTTCCTTTACGTATAGGAATAAAATTACGAATGCTGAATTCCAAGGAAAAAGAAAAGCAAGGTTGTTCAAGATGGGCCAGGGTTTCTAATACATTCTTTCCTTTTTTATAAGTCTCTGGTATTTCCTCACTGGAATCAGGTCATTTCTACCCAAACTGCATTCCTACACAGTGCATTTACAACTGCTACCCAGTATCCCGAGACTTTTTGAATGGATTGGCAGAGCTCTTAATTCTGTGTTGGCAGTGTTCTTTTTTCCTGCCGTTTCAGCAAAAAAAAAAGTGTATATGGCCTTTCCGGAAAGAATAAAAGCAAGTTGGAAAAGAAACAAGAGAGACCAATGTCTCTCCAAGGATTAATTAACTGCTCTGGTGTTGATCTCTTCCCCCTTCTCTATTCCATTTTGCCAATTCAGTCATCTAAGCTTTATGCCGGAACTTGCATTTTCCCTTTCCATAATCTGCTGTATTGAAAATTAAAGAGCATTTCTTCTTCCCTTTTGCAACTGGAGTCTGATTTGCAGGATCTCTGACTGTACTGATAACATTTGTTCCTGAGATGAGGTAGCTGGCATTTCCCCCATGCCTGATGCATGTTCTGTGCCTCCCTCTTCCTCATGTGGCTCGACAAGGTTAGAAGAAACAAACCTGTTCTCAGCTAGGGCATCCTCATGTTGCTATCTTATGCACTCAGTGTTTTTTTTCTGATATTGTTCCCAGATTGCCTCCTTGTGGTCTTTGTGAACATTATTCTGGGGAGTATTTATCTTGACTTGCAGGAATTTCAAGGATTTCCCCCCCTCCTGGCCTCGGTTCCGGGTTTCATAACTATGAGACTCCAAGGTCATTCTCAAACCCTCTCCTTGCTTCTCACTGTGTTAGTATCACATCCGCAAAGAGCAATTGTGGGAGAGCTTTATCTAAAAAAAGCATCAGCTGAAGCTAAAATAAGAGGAAGAGGTACAAAAGATCTACATCTCCTTCTCCGTTTTTCCATTACTGAGCAGCTGCTCAGCCATTTGATGAAGGTTCAATATACTGAATCCTAACAGGCAATTTCTGCAATATTTTCTCAACCTCTCATCTCTGGCATTATTATACAGCTGCAGGATAGAGGACACGAATGTTTATATAAGCTGGGTGAGGAAATAAGGTCGGCTGCATGCTGTCCTAGGATTATTTTGATGGGGCCGGAAGGCAAAACCACTCCACTGAAATTCAGGTACAGTAATGCCTTGGTTTACAAGCATAATTGGTTCCAGAAACATGCTTATAAACCAAAGCACACATATATAAAAGCAAATTTCCCCATAAGAAATAATGGAAACTTAGATTATTCATTCTAGGGCCCCATAGACCACATACGGTACACACAAAATGCCAAAACTCAAAAAAGAAGTTGCCTAAAAGTCCATGTCCATACCATGGTTTAGGTACCTGGCTGTGGAATCTGCTCTGCTTCAGATTTTAACAACTGGATTTTATTCTGTTTTTAATATGACAATAAAGTGCAATTGTAGCCATATACGCGCTTGACTGTTGGAATTCTCTGGAGAACTTCTTAAGGCCAAGCTGACCTTGATTGCCGGAAAAAGGATAAAAACATACATACAAAGAGAAGTGCCTTTTCAGCCAGCTGAGCAGACACGCAGACAGAAGACTGACATGTTCATCTCAGTCAGAAGCCTTCCTTTTATTCTCTTATCTATGTTTATAAGTGAGACATTGGAGCACTTAGATAAACAATGATTTTAATAGGAGGCAGGTGTCCTTTAGCCCTTTGGCCCTGCCTCAAAGCAAAAGGTCAGGGAAAGTAGGTCACTTCCTTCTAGATATGCCACAGTGGCAGCCAAGAGTGTGAGCACTTCACTGAAGCTCCTCCAAAACACCATCCTTGTAGGAAAGGTTCCCACATCTCCTGCTTCCCCCCCTTCCCCCCCCAAGCAAAGCACATTTACTGTCACATATTTGCAAGATACATACAAGTCTTTTAAAACTAGAAATAGCAGCTACGAGGCAGCCGATGAGTACAGAAAAGAATGTAGGTATGTACTGAATAGCAATTGATACATAGAAACATTTCCATAGCAAGATCTCATGTGTAACATCTACAGATGCTTTACAACGGGAAGTAAGCAAGTTCCTAAGAGATCAGGCATATGCAAATTGTCATTGGCTTCTACAACACCTAGTGGAGCAATTCCACAAGGAAGAAAGCATCACTACAGAGGTTTTGAGTTAGCATCCAGATGTGAAATCACAGCAGCCATAAAGGTTTCAGGAGTTGCTGGAATCCCTTGATGGGTTAGAGATGCTTTTACATCAGCAGTTAACGTCTTCAGCATTCCCCATGTGACTTTGGGTTGGCTCTCTTCATGGCAGGTTGGTCGTTTCCGCCTGTGCACGGCCACCTGGCTCTGTTGGTCTAGGGCTATTGCTGCGCTGAACTCTGGAATCGGGTCTTGCAAGTTGTGAAGCCAGCTCATTCTTTCCCTGGTAGGGCCGCACACAGCAAACAGGGATCCACACTGCGTCTGTAGGAGAGAGCACAGCAGCATATTTGACTAGCTGCCCCATCACTAGAAATGGTTTGAAAAATAAGAAAGGATGTTGAAAACAAATTAGAGAAAAATATAAAGAAAAAAACCCTGACCTGCACTCACCCTTGAAAATATTCCTGGCTGGTGCAAGGGAGACCTTCCTCTCTCCTCCCTCTGCTTTTCAGGTGCATTCCAGACAAGCACCCACAATCCAGCAGAGGGAAGAAAGAAAACCACAATTGGCTCACTTGTGATCATGTGACCAGCTCCAGTGCTTGTATTGCAAGACTTTGGTTGCTGATCAAGGCAAAATTTAGAAGAAATGTTTGCTTGTCTTGCAAAACATTCTTAAACCAAGGTACATGTAATCCAAGGTATTACTGTACAAATCATACCATTGAGTTTTTTGGGTGAAATCCTCAACTCTCCACCATTTTAGAACAAGCATCTCTGTGACTGTGATTTTCCTTACAGAAAATTTCCCAAAGAGGCGGCACATGATGGAAGACTTACAGGAGAACCATTATTGGATTCATTAAATGATGTTTTATTTCCTATTGAATATAATCTAAAATAGAGATGACTCACTCACTCACTCATAAATACACCAAGCATACTCATCTAGGACACAGGGAATTTGAGCCGTTCTTAGAGCTGATCAGACTTTGAAACAGTGTGGGTCTCTAACCGCTGCACACCTGGCTATGTCAATTTTAGATTGTATTCAGTCTAAAAGGTCAAAGCATTTCACTACCCATCCAGGTAACTTCTATAGCCTGAGGAAGGTTGGTAGGAGATCTCTAATTTATCCTCCCTGTTGGTTTCACTTCACCCTGGTCTGAATAGGCCTGTTAGATGGACAGTGGATAAACTAGAAGTCTCCTACCAACCTTCCTCAGACTGAATAAGCTACTTGGAAGAGTAGTGAAACCTTTTGATCCAGCAAGAAGAGAAGTCCAGAAGGAGAAGAGGGGGAAGTTCTAAAACCATTACCACGTGTCTTTCAGTCATGTCATCTTACTTTATGGAGGAAGAGTTAAGCCTACCCTAAAGACTACTTCACATGCCAGTGAGGTCAACTTTAAGATAGATACCAGTGATTCATTGGTTTTTTAACTCTGTTTTTTAAATCCACCTGTTCTATTCATCTGGGAAGAACGGGGGAATGAAATGGTTCTAGCACCACTCGTTGCTGTAAACAGCTACTTGCGCTAGGATGAAATAGCGAGGTGATATCAACATAACTATGTAATACAAATGTCAAGTGACACAATGGAAAAAATATTTTGCAACCTTTAGATGGAATGGTCGTAATAAAGACTAGAAGGCCAAGATAATAATATCTTATTGATAGGGCAGTATACCCTAGAAGTGCAGAGAAATCTTTTGGGGAGTTGGGCAGGAATAGCCTTCATTCTGACCTCTCCTCTGAAGAAATATCTTTGCTTCTCTATTTAGGAGTATCTTTTATTTTCTAAGCAGACAAAAGTAAGGGGCAAGGGGGGGTACAGAAAGGATCACAGGGTGTTGCAAACCGAAATGAATGCCACTTTCCTGAAAGAACATTTGAATATCTATTCAATTTGATGAGGCGGCTTTTGCTGTGAAGAATAAAGCTTTGATTTTGAAATGTGGCCCAACTGTAATTACAAAAATTGGTAACGGTAGCCTGCAATTAATCCTCTGATAGAGGTATATTGTCTGTGAGTGAAAATCATCATCTGTAACAGAGCTAGTTATGCACAAACTGCTTATTGACCTGATTGGCCTTAGATAATGAGCAACCGCTTTTACTGAAGTATGTCATTTCAGTGTCTGGCCTGTGATATCTGGCTCATTTTCTTTGCAGTGTCCTTTCTGAGGACCAAGACAGTTACCTCTGTAACGTCACCTTGTTCAAGAAGGCCGTTGATGAGTTCAGACATAAAGCCAGGGAAAACAAGTAAGTGGCCTTCCACTTTGTTTCGTGCCTCCGTGGTCGTTACACAGCAACCTGCCATTTCAGCTCTTTTTTCTTAATGTAGGTTTATGGTCCGCGACTTCCACTACAATGAAGAAGAAATGAAGGCAGACAAAGAGGAGATGAACAGGCTATCTACTGACAAAAAGAAACAGTTTGTAAGTTAAACTGCAATTTGTGTGACAAATACAAAATAATGCTGTGCCGGTTTCTGGTTTTCATAATAATGGTGTGCCATTAAGTCAATACTGACTCCTGATAGCCCATTTTAGTAGAGAGTACCATACTCAGAAGTGGTTTACCATTCCTTTATTCTGGGGGCATGCTGGAACTGTGCAACTTGCCCACAGCTACACAGGCTGGATCTTCTGGGATGTATATAGTGGGGAAGTGAACTTCCATTTCCCATTAGCTATATGTAATTCATTGAGCTATTCAGCCACCCAGGTAATAGATACCTGGTTTTAAGGTCTGTAATTTTAGGATAGATCAGTAGATTGGAACACTTGACTGAAAAGTCAGGGGTCCTTTCAGTTTCCCACAGCAGTTCCTAGAAGACTGTGAAGCCTTGGGCAGGCTGCATAGTCTCAGAGTGCCACCAAAAGGAGACTGATAAACCACTTCTGAGCACTTGATACCCAGAAAACCCTGTGTTTCAGATGATAGAGAGGTCTCCTCTTCCATTCAAACACAGGCCAAATGGCTGCCTATCAGGAAAGGTGTAGTTGTTTCCTACATTGCATAGCCTGCATTGAGAAGAGGTAGATGAGGACACTTCAAAATCTATAATTCTAGGAAAGGTTATTCAGTTTTCTGCACAACATTGGGGCAATATCAGGAGGACTCTAGAAATTATAGCTGCTAGAGAAAACATGACATTGATTAGGCCATACTTCAGAATCCACAAAAGAAGCATCATCCATATGGTCCCTGGATGCTTCTGTGCATGTGCAGTGATGTTCCGGCTGTATTTTCATGCCATAGCTTTGAGACAGTAAGAGCTTGTCCTATTGCCTCTTGTCTACCTTTGCCTGAATAATCTTCTGATTTTCTTAGAAAGCTCGGTCTCTGGGTATCTGCCTCTGTATACCTGTCCATGCATTAGGCAAGGATGGGCAACTTTGGTGGGACTGGGATATCTCAGAATTGTCCTTCGAGGGCTGCATGTGGCTCATAGGCCACATGTTTGTTTGTTTGTTTGTTGGTTTGTTTGTTTAACTTATATGTTGCGCTCCTCACTGCATTAATCAAGGACCCTTCTCTAGGGCATACTGATTTCAGAACTGAGACAGCTGGTAATGGGGCAGGCGGCCTTCACAACTGTGGTTCCTCCTTCAGGGGAATCTCTTTTCTTGAAGAGATTTTATTTTATTTTATTTTATTTTTATTTTTATTTATTTATACAGTTTATATGCCACTCACTACCCAAAGGTCTCTGGGCATTTTAATGTTGGACCAATTTTTTGTTCTGTGTTTTCTATCATAGAGAGATTATTGTTACTTGCTGCTTTTAGTGGACCACTTATTGATGTGGTATGATGTTTTTGATACTAGAGTTTCCTTGTGATTTTATGCAAACTTTCTTGGCCATCAGATAATGGAAGGACAGAAAATGAATACATTGTTACCTTGCAATAATGCATTTGGCACTAATTTGATACAGTGCACATGTTTGAACAGCCATTTCATACTTCTTCACAGGAGCCCAATCCACCTCCAGTTGATTAAAATAACCCTGTTTAGCACTTATGTGGTTAGCAGTCAATTTCCTTGTAATGTGTCCTGACCACAGAACAAGGTGTTATGCTACTTAAAATAATAAATAAAAATATGTTTAATAAATAAAATGATGGTTCTAGAAGTAGATCTCGTCATGACTTTACTGTTCAGAAAGTATGATATAGCAACTGTTCCTTACATTTTAATAAATTAGAAAATGTGTTGTTGCTTTAATTGATTTCTTGCTATTTTTGTCACATGATAGGGACCTCTAGTTCGGTGGCTGAAGGTGAATTTCAGTGAAGCTTTTATTGCATGGATTCATGTGAAAGCACTAAGAGTCTTCGTTGAATCTGTTCTAAGGTATTCTTCTGCGCAGATACCCTGCAGGTCACTTTAGAAACCATGCAGTTCTGTGGCATTAGCAGCTGTGTTTTCTTTCAAGAGTACAGGCACTAGGATACTCCCAAGTTAAATTAATATTTTAATAACTTAATGCATTCTTATGCCATGCATGTGAACGAGGTCTAGATTACAATCAAACAAGTAAAACATTTGCTAAATAATACCTATTTCCCATTTCACCCCCACTGTTCAGGTCTCAAGGATCCCTTTTGACCTGGAGAAGCCTTTGGGAATCTCAGAGCAGGGGAAGGGAAGCCTTTATGTTTAGTTCCTAAAGGTTCAGGAGGCCAGATCAAGGTCGACTCAGCCTTCCATCCTTCCGAGGTCGGTAAAACTGAGCACCCTGCTCGCTGGGGTGGAGAGCAATTTGTAGCTCATATAATAAATAAATTGTAAACTGCCCAGGGAGTACTCTTGAGTGCTGTGGGGTGGTACACAAGCAGCACATTTTGCTGTACTCTCATGCTTGAAAACTGCAACGGGTGAGCCTGTTGCTAAGACCATCAGTGGTGATTTTCAGGCATTAAAGAACCCTTTGTAAGGCTTCTCCAGGTCAAAAAGGATCCCAAGGGAGCTTGAAAACCTGGGGAGGTGGAATAGGAAACTTTTTAAAAATTGATTTTTTAAAAAACCCATGTCAGATTATGTTATCTTGTGGATTTAAATTATGCAATAGGATTTTAGCCCTTGTGTGGGACAATGGGGTCATGATAACTGTCTGCATGAGTAACAGCTGTATGTGATCAGGTTTAAAGTTTTTATTTTGTAGTTCTCAGTTCCACTGTACAAAACATGCCTCAGTAAAGTAATTTTTTTTTTACATTTGCATCAATGTTGGTCACAAAGACCTCTTGGTCAGCCTTAAGTGACATCCTTTATCAAATATCAGTTATCTGTTGTAGCTTTTAGGAAGGATAGATGTGGCAGAAGACCTGAAGGGGAAATGTGATTATGGTTTTTGACAATTGCTTCTCAATTACCGTAATACCCCGGTTAGCAGAGCAATTACAGTAATACCCCGGACAGAGCAAAGTCAGTTGGGGGTGGCAAAGGAGCTAGCTGTCTGAAGCGAGGACGGCCAGCGGGAATGAAGCCACTGGCCAGCGAGCAAGCAGCTTCATTCCCACTGGCCAGTGGTTTCACTCTCGCTGGCCAGGTTTGCTTCAGACAGCTAGCTCCTTTGCCACCGCCACCCAACTTTGCTCCCTGCAGTGGTAGCGAGCGGTAGGTGGGTGGTAGCGCTGAAGTAGCTAGCTGTTTGAAGTGACTTTTTCACAATCGCCCCATTTCCCCCCCTGGGATCAGGCACCCCAAAGCTTCCCTGCATTGCTGGGTTCAGCTTTGGGGCACCTGATCCAACACTTCCTTTCTCCCACTGGGCACCGCAGTGAGGGAAAGGAAGTGACCGCCAATTAATTCGACCTCTGGAATGGATTAATTTGTTTCCATTTTATTTCAATGGGAAACTGCCCTTCGCACTGCAAAAGGAGAATGAATTACTGTAATTTTGTTAGCCGGGGTACCACTGTATTTCTAATGGGTAACATTAGGAAGCAATCCAAACTTAATTTTTCAGATAGTAGGTAGGGGAAGAATGTTCTCTCCCTGTCTACGTACAGCTTCCTTAGACTTGGAGAAAGAGGAGTGGAGGGATTCTTATACAAATTTAATTTAAAAAAAACTTTGTCTGTTCTTCAGGTATGGTTTGCCAGTTAACTTCCAGGCCATGCTGCTGCAGCCCAACAAGAGAACAATGAAAAAGTTGAGAGAGGTTCTCTATGATCTGTACAAGCACCTTGACAGCAGTGCGGCAGCTATCATTGATGTGAGTAATGGTCTGTGTTCACAATATGGATTATTATTTGTTTACACCAAGTAGAGGGAGGAGGTGGTTCTGAGAATTAAGACATCCATGATGTAATAGGAACATATCAGACAGCTTTTGATGAACTCAAGCCATTAAAGTGTCTAGCTTAGCGTTTTCTGCAGGGCTTCCAACAGTTGTCATTCTCGGACTTCTCTGTTGATGTTAGAAACTGAACCTGGGACCTTCTGTGTGATTCTCTGGCTTTTCTCCAGTGCCATCAGTATGTCTTTTTTGTCTGTGAAGGCTAAATGTTAAAATATTATCAAAAATGCCATTCAAAGTTATTTTTAGTTCAGGATGCACTCTTTAAAAATACAGTGGACCCTTGTATAACAAACAGCTTGTATAACATAAAATTTGTACAACATAAAAAATTCCGGAGATAGGGGAAATTTGCTTAACATAATCGCCTATGGGGAGAATCCGTACAACATAAAATGGGATTACTCCATTTTCAATGCATTCCTATGGGAATTTGTATAAAGGAAATTTTGCTTAACATAATTTCATTTGGAACGAATTAATTCCTTTATAGAAGGTACCACTGTATATGACACTTATTCCTCCGGATAGTTTCTACATTATTATTTTTTATTCTTGTCTCTACAGGCAACTATGGATATTCCAGGCTTGAACCTCAGTCAGCAGGAATACTACCCCTATGTGTATTATAAGATAGACTGCAACCTGCTCGAATTCAAGTAGATTGTTCCTGGCCCAGACCCTACCCTCCTAGTGTCGGTGTACAAGCAGACAAGGTTGAAGAATGATGATGCTTCCTAACTGTCTTGTAAACCTGTGCTTGCTTCTTTCTCCCTTTGCTTAGGAGAATAATTCCTCCTAGTGGTCCATCTCTTGACATTTTCTTTTTAAAGAGAAATGTAAGTATTGCTTTTAATGGATCAGGTCTGTAAATGTATATTGAGAGAATCAGAGTGTATTTATAAATAGTTCTTTATTTAAAGGATTTAAAAGAGAAGGTCATTCCGCTTTTGCACCATGGTCTCTATAAATTCCATTGATTTTCCTCCATGATGAACTTGTTTACAAAGGAAAAACAAGCATTATGCCATTTTGTTCACTGTGTTTCATTGATACTGTATATTGTAAACATTGGTATTGAATTGTGTTGTAAAATATGTGGAGACTGATATTCAGTCGGTGCTGTCTGAATGTTTCAAATTTACATTAAGCCCTGGAAACATTCACAGGAATAAATAAAAGCACCAGTACAACTGTAATTTAATTTGTCTCGTTCTGCGATCACATTGCCAGAATATACATGGATTAAAGTTCTTAATGGATAAGCCTCAAATCATTCTTAGGAAACAATGGCATGAAAGAAAGCAATCGTCATTATGAATACCTTCCATTACCATGGCCAACTACACAGTAAACATGGTGGGCTACAACTAATTGTTAGTCTCAAGTAGAGTAAACCCACTGACTGACTGGGATCTGTAAAGTCAGCCCTTAGCTATATTCTATTACTTGGCATTGGTTGAAATCCTGTTTGTAGTGTAACCCAAAACATATATTTTATCCATTCTTCCTTGCTAAACAAAACGCCACTGCCACAGTTCTTGGAGATACATGTTAGCTTTGAGCAACCGTTGAGCCAAAAAATTCTCCCCAGCATACAGCTGGAAGAGAAATTTAGCTTGTCCGGCACACTTTCCCTGCGTGTCTCTGCTTATCTTCTTATCTCCAGACACAGGGAATCTGCAGAGTAGCGTTTCTTCTCAAGTTTCAGCGCAGCGGACTGTCTTCTGCCAGTGCTCAAGGAATAAATCAGTCTGACAGTCTGAGACAAATAACTACCTAGTTTATTTACAATTAACTCACATATTTACAACCCGGACTGCAAGCCGGCATGTCGGCGTCTTGCAACACAGACGCTAAGGAAAAAACACAGCTGAACACACTAACTCTCACTCTAACTCTCACTCTCAGTCTCAGAACAAACTGAAAGAACCTGGAGGTTTATAACTCCTCCAACATTTCACTGCGCATGACAACAGATTTGGTTTTAACCCTGTAAGCACCAAATCTGATACTCCAACAATACACACACATGCTAGCTTGATGCGTTCGTTTACATGCCCGTGTGCATCACACCAGGCACCGTTTACCATGGAGGAATGGATGGAAGATTTCACTTTGACATGCGACAAACAGGATTTCAGCCATTATGTCCTTGCGTATGCATATTTAAGTCTGCCACAGATTCTTGGTGTGTTGCATTTATTTCATAAACACTCTAAAGACCCCTCCGTTTATATTGTAGCACATTGCATTCTTTGGCCAGTATCATTTTGATCTGCTGAATGGGTTGTCTTGTCAGTACCATAATGCAGAAGTGTACTGTTTGGGCAAGCACTGCCATTGCATGTGGTACCTATGAGAGAAACATGCTTTCTACTTGCACAATGGTGACCCTTGTGCAAGCAGTGTGTCCATAGTGAATTGTAGAGTAGTGAAGTTCCAAAGGGCCTATCAGGTCATCAAGTCCAACCCACCACTCAATGCAGGAATACAAGTCAATGGATATCTGACAGGTGGTTGTCCAAATTTCTCTTCTGTCCATTGGAATATGATACGGGCTTGCATGTTAGTATTTATACCAGGGCGGGCAGCTTCTATACATCTAAGCATGGGCTGCATGCATCCTATGTAGCTCAATGTATGTTTTTTTTAATGACTAAAAGCCCACCTCCTCACATCCTATGCTAAATTATGGGCATCATCACCATGTGTTTTCATCCCTCTGAGTGTTTCTAGATCCAAGAAAGACCTTTTTCCAAACTGATCAGCAGTGTGTTCAGGCTTTCAGGGAACCCCACCGACACCTCCTCCCAGGCGTAAAATTATTCAGGGTGGGAATGGAACCTGGCAGAATTGCCTCGTGTGTCTCCTCGAGGTAGAAGTTTGCTGGGGCTGCCATTCTTCCATTTCTGATTTAGAGAAATTAATGCAACTGTTCTACTATCCTGCTTTTGCACCTAGAGCACCAGGTGGCACCCTTTAGCCATTGTAAAAACCACTGCATCCTTACAGAAAATTCTGTCTCAAGTACAGGTAAAAGGAGAACTTTGGAGGAAAGGTTGTGATTGCTAAGTGGGTTTTAACCGATGCCTGTTGAAATAACGGCATAAGATGGTAGAAATGACAGCCCTGGTTTCAGTTGGTTTGCCCTGCATCTGGCCAATGCAGTATATCTTCCTCATGCTAGAGAAGTTTGTGGACAAGATGCAAGTATTAACATGCAGTGTGGATGAAAGCTACATCCACAAAAGCCCCCATGAAAGCGTCAATCAAAGCATGCTCCTTTTATTCTGTCAAAGCATGCTTTGATAGAATAATAGAACAATTGGTACTTTTCTGAAATGTACTGTGAAATGTTCAGACCAACTTCTAGACAACTCAGTTGTTTAAAAATTATTTTTGTTGCTTGAAAATGTTTTGGCTGATACCAAATATTTACACAGCTAATTTCAGATTATATTGTACTGACTTTTAAGGGGATGCCAGTCATTTTTTTTAATTGGTATTATTAGTTTAGGTAATCCTATAGAATAAATAACAACCTTAACAATCCAAGGTTGTAAGCTTTGAAGCATCATTAAAAATATCTTCAGGAGTGGATGTTGGGAGAAAAAATTAAACAATGGAAGATGTTGCTGTTCCTACCCAACATTAAGCCAGACTTTATTTATTTATTTATTTATTTATTTATTTATTTATTTATTTATTTAGATTTCTGTATCGCCTCTGTATATACACAGTAGACTCTCGTATAACAAACCATTTGTATAACATAAAAACTGTACAACATAAAAAAATCTGGAAATGGGGAAATTTGTGTAACATAATCACCTATGGGGCAAATCCGTACAACATAAAAATGGTCATGATTAAGGATTACTCTGTTTTCAGTGCATTCCTATGGGAAATTTGCTTAACAGAATTTCACTTGGAATGAAATAATTCCTTTATACAAGGTACCACTGTGTATGTGTGTATGTGTGTGCATAGATGATAGATAGATAGATAAATAGATAGATAGGTAGGTAGGTAGGTAGGTAGGTAGGTAGATAGATAGATAGATAGATAGAACATCTTATCACAGTACAATTTAAAACCATTATAACTAATAAAATAATTTAATAATTTGGGCGGGCGATATAAAATCACTGTGGGTGAACACTGTGGTCATGTTTTGGCCTGCGGAAATACCTGCATGAACAACCAGGTTTTTAATGCTTGTTTAAAAGAGATCAGAGGGGGGGCAGGCAGATTTCGGGGTGGAGGTTATTCTCAAGGCGCAGGACAATTGCCAGGAAAGCCCAATTTCTTGTTTCCCCCCTGCAGTCCTCTCTTGGCGTTAGTGCCCTCAAGCTCCGAGCCTGGGGTGACTGGGTATTGCAGGCAGTCAAAATTGGGGAAAGGTGCTCTGTCAGGTAAAAAGTCCATAAACCATTGAGGGCTTTATATATCATTGTTAACACCTTGAAGGTGATGTGGAATCAAACTGACAACCAGTGCAGGGAGGCCAGTACAGGGGATATATGCTGATATTCCTTAGTTCCCATCAACATCCTGGCTGCTGTTTCCACATCAGCCCCAAGGGCAGCCCCATTTGAAGGAAACAGCGAACCAGCTGACTAATTATAGGGTTTATCTCAGAACTTGGAAATGTTATTTATTTAAACTATGGCCCCCAGTACACTACTTGTACTCAAAGAGAGGTTATGAGAATAGTTGTCCAACTGCATGCCAAGCTGTGTCATTTTAAGCTCCAAAATCAAAAGTAGAATAATGCTGCAACACATAAAGCAAAACACACAAACAAAACATAACAGGAGAACCAGATCAGGGACACATTGTAAATAATTTTAATGACAGGAACCTCATAAGTGTTAAAAACAGGACAGGCGAATGCAGCAAAACCTACCTGTTGATACTTGATGCTATAGAAAACAGAGGGAAGAATGATCAAATCTTTGCATATAGAATCTTGCTGAAGAATTCAGCCTTTCTACCATTTTCCTCAAACATACCCATTGTGTGCTGCTATAGAAGAGGAATCTAAGAAGAAGAAAGATGGTTCAGTTGGTACTGTTCTTTGCCTCCTGCAAGAAAACTACAACATTGGAAGAAAAGAAAATAGACACTAGAATAATCAGTTGTTTCATCCAGTCTGGAAACTGTAACTGGTAGAATTATCCCAATAGTGGTGATTTTGAGAAATTAAACACTCCTTTCAGAAGAGAACCTGATGCTTGACCCTCCCTAAGAATCCTACAAAACTTTCAGGGAGAGAAAACAGAACCCTGTGTTGATGATAGCTGTAATTTCCTCCCAAAAGGGTTAACTCTGGAATGGAACCAAACGATCGTTAGCAGTCATATCAAAAACTCCCAACAGTGGTAAAATATACAGAATATTTTTTCAATAAATCAATAAAAACTGAAAGGACAAACAAAAAATGGGGGACGGGCGGGAAAGAGCCAATAATGACATACACTTCCAGCCAATAATAAAGCCTGCTGCTGTATTGCTACATGCCATGGAGTAGTGATAATGTCATGAATTTCCTAATTGTGTATGTATCTTGTTTCCCTATATTTACAGGTCTTTTGACTTGTTTTCATTTCTTCCTTGCTATAAACAAAGTTTACTTGTAGTTCTTGAAAGTCCAAATGCTTAAGGATTCATGGAAAAAAATGTATGTTTGTTTATTTATATGCCACTCCATCTAGCTGCACGGCTACTGTGGGCGGTTTACAAAGTTAAAATAAGCATCTCAGTTGTTCTGGCAGACTTTGTAATTTCAGAAGTTTGTAACTCAATATTTGAAAGTTGCCATTTTAATGATAATGTTATTGTTTCAACTGGAGATTTTGCAAGGCTTGGGTCTTTGGTTACACAGCATCAGAGTTTTAAACTCTAAATTCTTAGAAGACCGGAATGTTAAAAATCCAAATCCTGTGAATAATGAAAACCGTGGATAAGAGAGAACGCCAAAATGTCTCCAAAACTGCTGTTTTCTGATAGTAACTTGCTTTACAACTGCTGTTTTGCAACAGTAGCTTGCTTTACAGCTGCTCTTTGTGACGGTAGCTTGCTTTGCGGCTGCTGAATTATTTATTTATTTTTCCTCTGCCAACTGTGGATAACTCAATCAGTGGATAATGAATCAGTGGATTAGGGGGTCCTACTGTAATTAAAGGAAAACCAATTTGGGACAGTTCTACTTTGAACCCTGTCCGAAAGGGGGTAGCTCAGTGATGTGGTTGTAGAACCAGAGGTTTGGAGTTTGATTCGCCTCCTAGGAGAAGAGCCAACCTGTTAAATTGTGGGCAAGCTGCACAGTCCCAGGGAACCCCAGAGGAAAGGAATGATAAAGTACTTTCAGGTTTTCTCCACCTAGAAAGTCCTGGAATTGGATTTTCCAGGACTGACTTGATGGCACGCAACTGTTATGATTAGAAAAGGAATCCTCCTTGAAGCAACCCCAGTCTTGCTACTAGATATTTCTATTTCTGCTTCCTTGTGCCGAATAGACAGAGTAAATAATATATGGCAGCAGGGTTTTTTGTTGCCCTTTCCCAGTAAGGAAATCAATTATTAAGGAGTCTGAACTGGAAAACAAAAGATTTTTTTACTCTTTTCCTTTATTTCTCTTCTCCATGAACCCCCCCCCCCCGGCAAATGCTGGCACTTTTTAAGTAGGAGGTTGATGTTTGAATGATTCTATGTTGCTAAGCAACAGTGTCTTTTGTACAGCCTGGTGTTCATGTGCTGACGGAGAAGAATGCTTTCTCACCGAGTGATAAAATTCTTGCCAGAGTCTGCAGTTCCCAATCTGGTTTCATTGTTCTGAATCAAGATGGGTGACTGTCTTCACTATCGGCAGTCAACATCTGTTTTTAATACTTATTTTCAGAATTTATATCCTGCCTTCTTGCTGTTGCCTTAAGAGAACTACCAACAGTGGTGAAATACAGAACAATATTCAATAAATCAACAAAAACTGAAAACAGCAATAAAACTGGTCCTAGGCGGAAAACAGCCAATAATGAAGTACACTTCCAGTTAAATGGAGAAACTGGGTAACACAAAAGCAATGAACTGCCTCTAATGCCTTTTTCAAATGCCATCAATAAAACTGGGTGAATGTAGCAGACTTTGTACTTGGTAAACAACTCATTTTTTCCAGAGTAAACTGTGAATGATAGAAGTAGAGCTTTCATCAGTGGTACAGGAATACGAGGCATTTCTGTAACATTACAGTAATTGTCACAACTATCTTCTCTACAAAATATTGCTGGCCTATTACTGTCAAGAGTCATTAAGGATTTAAGGTACATGTGCTGTTTCTCTCACTACGGAAATAGGTATGACAGTTTATTCAGCACTTGACTTTTTAATTTATTGAGAAGTGCCCAAAGCAGTATCCTTGCCTGATGTTGGCTTCTGGGATCATTATTATATTAGCTAGCACAAGGTGGTCATGGAAGTTCATGTTTGGCCTCAGCTTAGCGAAGGCATTCTGTATTAAAATGAACAAATAGTTCTTCATTGTAGTTTGGGTGCACGGATGGGTCTGTTGCTGCACAGAGCCATGATCCTAAATTGAGGTGGAGGGAGTTTTGGTGATAGCTCCATCCCCTCCTCCCTGCAACACATTTTTAGTGGATGTCTCTTCATTCTGCTTCATCAGTCACAGCAGCCTGCATGCTGTAGATTACCTCTGAGAGAGTTTCTAATGACCGCTTGTTGCGTGCCATCAAGTCAGAATGGGCTCAAAGTGATCCTAATAGTGCTTTCAAGGTAAGTGAGATATTTAAGGAGAGGTTTTACCAGTTCCACCTAATTAGTCAGGCTCCCTGGCGAAGCAGAGAGTCAAACCCAGGCTTTTCGGTTTAGTTTATCACTCTATTGCGTTTTCTTTTCCTTCATGTTCCACTCAGGCCGTTGGTTCCAAAATATTTTTAAAATATTGTCTGGCTTGTAGAGGGGAAATTTCCTCTCCTGCATAACATGTGTGTCTTCTGTCTTGGAGAGGAACATAATGCCTCCTCTTATAAGACCTGCCAGGATTTCTTCAACCAGCCATCTTCTCAAGAAAGCCATCTCCAGTGTCATTAAATCATCTGAGAGGTCTCATCTGCAAATCACCGGGTCATCTTCCTTGCTTCATGTTCATCCAACATTCATTCAAAGGCCTGACAACTTCCACCTAGGTATTAGTTTTGATACTACACATTCATGTCAAACCAATAAATAACAGGAGAAGTTGGAATATATCCTAGTGAAAAGAAGTATGCCAAATCTACCTGGATTTATTTCAGTATTCCCACCTACAAAATTTCCTAGTTATTTTCTGTGGTTCAAGTTAACTATACCACCAGCCTCCTCAACCTCTTCCTTGGACCTGTGTATATAAGAGAAAGAAGAGTCTATCAAGTCAATTGCCACATTAGGCATGTGGATGCTCCTCTCTTTCACTCCCAAAAATACTCTCCCTCTTTGGAACAATGGGAGTACTACAATCGCTCTTAATACTGATATTGGTTTCAATCCCAGTCTCCATAAAATACTGTCCCAGGTACTTGCATCTATAAACCAATGTTAATAATCTCTTGCAGTATAGAATTTGCAGCAATGCTCACCTAGTTCTCTGAGAAGGTGATTCACCACTCCAAATTAATATTCTCTGAACCATTTTCACTGAATTTCTCCAATTCATTCCATTAGTGGCAAATTTAATGGCTGTTTAATTCAATGACAGAGAGAGAGAGAGAGAGAGATTGGCCCTTTTCTCTGAACAGAAGCAGAGAATATCTCTGGAGCAAATCTGTATGGAAAATATGTGGAGGAGATGTGCTACAAAGTCTCTCTTGGACACTATGACCTTAGATAAGTCCTTTTGATTCCAATCTATGGCATTCTCCTAAGATGATCATACAAAGGTTAAAGCTGTATCCTTCAGGGACTGAGCTGAAAAAATGGATAGATATTGGCAACAAACTATGAAACACAGTTCATTGGATCTTACCTTGGTGCATCAAAATTCCCCTTTCCAAATCTCTCCAACTGAATAACTATGAATGATACCAACCATCTACGTTTAGTAATTCTCAACAGCAGTCTACATCACACATACTACTTTTTACCCAACCCCAGAAATCTTAACATTAAAAAAAAAGTCTAACACAAAGCATGATTTTACTAACTTCTCATTGACACTTCACTTTATCTTCCACCTCCACCAATGCCAAGAGCTTATGTGTAACAGTACTCTCCTTTGTCATCCTTCCTCTCCAGTGGTGGGCTGATATAGAGCATGTGTTTCTCAGAATGCCATTTACTCCCCACATCCCAAATTGTTCTAACAATTACAAGCAGACTCATCTAATACATTTTGGGGGGTGGGGGGGAGCTGAGTGCAGTTTGCCATCACATGTAGTTCCTGGAACTATACTGGCCATTTACACATTGTGCAAGGCTTTTCTACTGATTTGGGCAGCTACTGTGGCATGGACAACACTACAGCCTCATACAGTAGATCTACAAACAGGGAGGGACTTGTCCTCACCCCCCTCTGCCTTTAGCACTGTGCCTCTGTCATAGAATTTTCCTCAGAGCAGTCCCTGTTGGGAGCAAAACAAATCACTTAGCAGATCTCACTGAGATATTCACAAGTGAGAACTTCACCTTTCTACATTGAGTGTTCACAGTGTGTGCTGACTTCAAATCAACACATTTGCTTCAGTAAATGACATGGACTTACAGTGGTACTACTGCTGAGCTTTTCTGCTGAGGCACAAACTTCACATGTTCCCACTTAGTTCTCTGCTCAGGAGAATTACATTAAAGCTCAATATGGACAAATTGCACTGCATTCTATCTTCATCATTGTGAGAGAACTGCAGAATTGGAAAAAAAAACCATTTGAATCATTGAGCCTAGTCCCATAAAGAAGACACGGTGGGCAACTCTCAGCTCAACAGTCAAATTTAAAATAATGTGTGACAGAACACTTGCAAAAGCAAAGTGTTGTGTTTATATACTGGCCCATAGTGCTTAATGCACTCTCTGGGTGGTTTACAGTTTATTTATGTAGGCTACACATTGCTCCCCCCTCCCAAGATCTGGGTACTCATTTTACTGACCTTGGAAGGGTGGAAGTCTGAGTCAACCATGAGCCTGCTACCTGGGGTGGAACCCCGGTCGTGAGCACTGTTTTAGCTGCAGTACAGGCTAGAAGGCTGAATCAACCATGAGCTGACTACTTGAGTTTGAATTCCAGGTCATTATCAAAGTTATATCTTCAATACAGCAGTTTAACCACTGTGGCACAAGTCAGATTCCTAAACCACACTGATCTATCCAGCATACTGTTGGTAGCTGAAGTCAGCCAATTTCTCTTGGTTTCCTCCTTAGCTCGACTTCAGTGGAGGGAATCAGCATCAGTCCCCTCCCAACATCCCCAGTTTGAAGTTCACAGGTTGGAGCATCCATTCCTCAAGTGTAGGGCAACCAGAGTAGGCCCATTGAATCAAATGAATTTTCTTAGATGATGGCTCCTCAAATCCCCACTGATTCAATGGACTGGATTTTAACCATTATGTAGCTATGAACCTATTGTTCATTTGACTACATTCCAAAATGCCTACATTTTCCAATATGTTCTACATAGTACTTTCTTTTAGATCTAGAACTGTATGTTTTCTAATTTCAAAAATTATTGTTGTTGAATGGTTGGTTACTTAATTTCATGGCTGCCCTTCCTAGGCTCAGTCTTATGATTTCTTGGCTGCAGTCTCCATTTGGACTGATGGTTGAACCAAAGTAAATAGACTATATACTTTTTAAAATCTAAAATTTCTAAAACCTCCTATTTTACAAGCAAACCAAAGTGTTCTGCTTATACTGTATACCACCCCATACCACTTCAAATAGTCTCTGGGCGGTTTACAGTTTCATTACAGTATGCGGGCTGTACATTGCCCCCCCCCAAGCAAGCTGGGTACTCATTTTACCGACCTCAGAAGGATGGAAGGCTGAGTCAACTATGAGCCTGCTACCAGGGATTGAGCCCCAGGTCATGAGCACAGTTTTAGCTGTCACATATTATTTTAAATTTGAATTCTAACTCCTTCCAATAAGCTGTTTAATTATTTAACAAAATAGCAGGGTAAAATAAATAATTAAACGCCACCATGCAGTCTTGGAGATCTCAGCTCAAATTCCTGGCTAGCTATACTAATGTCTTACACACTTTGAAAATCCTATTAGGGTTACCTTATATTGGACATGACTTGAAAGCCCATAAAAACAAGCAACTGTGTGTTTTTAAATTCTATACATATACATTCTGTCAGTCACCCAATATTATTGAATGCATGTGTTTTGTATGAAATATTTAACATTGTAGTAGATGAACATTTGTTCTATCTATCTATCTATCTATCTATCTATCTATCTATCTATCTATCTATCTATCTATCTATCTATCTATCTATCTATCTATTGTATTTTATTCAAACATAAGTTCATTTACTACAATGTTAAACACACACACACACCCCTCCCTATGCTGTACAGTATTTCAATGTTAACAAAATGTCAGTATGTTTCTAGTGAAGAAGGAGGATCATTCCTCCTTTCTTTCCATTTCTCTCAATGGTTCCTTTTTTTTTTCAAATTGGCCACGTTCCTACAAAACTAATTGCAAATTGTCCATCCCACTTCTTTCTCTCCCTGTCATCTTGACAGTATTTTCTTATAGGAAACAACATTACCATCCTTATCCCTTTCTGGAGTAAAAATATAATATGAAATCATGTTCTGGGAAAGGAGAGCTGGGATTACGGTGTCATGTTTTGATACTGATGCAAAAGCCTACTCAGTGACGCTCCGATGAGTCAGTTCAGTAGGTGGGTGGGAGGTTATTTTATGTAATAACATTGTAATTCGTTTTCTCCGTTTTGTACCTTCACTCTGCAGCACACAGCCACTGCTCAGCAACCAGTGAGTCAGGGATGTGTACACAGCTGAAATGGATTACAACTCCAAACAATGACAGGTGCAATCCGAATCCCTTGCAGCACAACATCTGCTTCCAAGATCCTAAGGGTTCTTCCTTCTTTCCAAACATATAAGATACATTTGAAACGAAGATCTACAAATAATCTTGTAGTGCAGGCTGCTCTCTATTCAGGATTCTAGGTATTGCAAATATTCATTTTCCCTGCTCTTTCATTTCCACCACTTCCGTTAGGATGTCAGCATCTCATCTTTATTTAAGCACGCATATTCCTCTCAAGCCTGTAATGGCTCTTTTTTTCTACTTTCGTGAAGACTGGGTTGTCCTAATTGAATATTTTTTACACTGGCTTTCTCCTTGGAAAAGAACCCAAGGTGGCTTAAAATACTGAGGGACAATATACAGCCCAGAACATATAAGATTATACTAACTTAGGAACAAGGAATTAGAAGAGGCATCTTGCAACATTCAAAAGTAACATTAAAGCTACAAAGAGCACGTGAAAAGAAAAATAAAGAAAGAAAAACCTGTTGTATGGGAATGGAGCAAATTTGAAATTAATATATGTGCTGCTGCTGGTGGTGGTGATAATCAGTTATTTCAATAGCAGAGAAATTGTGGCTGAGCAAAAGGTAGTATCTCTCATAATAATTAAAATGTGAAACCTTAAGATTTCCGACTTTTTTAGAATTCTGAAACTAGAAGTTAAAATGACTACATGGACTCTACCCTCCTTTGATATACTTTATCATAAGATGACTCACTGGAAAAGTAAATAAGGCTAGGAGAAGTTGAAGGCAATAGGAAAAGAGGAAAATCTAGCATGATAGATTGACACAATAAAGGAGATATGGCCTTCAGTTTAAAAGCATGCTGTTACAACTGAACCTTTTGAAGGTAATTGGAATAAATTGGAAGCAACATAATGACACATAATAAGAACAAGCTAAAAACTCAAATAATTTACTAAAATCATTTGAACATAACTTTTGTTTTCAAATGCGTAGAATGAAAATATGCATACAATTGAGGCAGCAGAAATAAAGAAAAATGATACAATATGTTGCCGATTGGTGTGTGCACAAATTAGAATCTTAAAAATTAAGAAATGTGAAATTATTTGCAAAGGTGATCTTTGCAAAGGCCCCTAAGGAAAACCACACTGCCTATAGCAAAGATTGTAGCTGTGGCTTCCCTTAGTTAGGACAAAGGGAAGCCACATCCTCCGTCTTTGCAAAGCAGCAGCATAGCATAGGCCCAGGCACTGCTGGCAGCATCACTGGCACCAACAAAGGTAGGAAGGTAATGAGGGCAGTGGGAATATGGGGGGGGGAGCAGGGGGGGTTCCATAGGCTGCAGGCTACTTTCTGTCTCTGCCTATGGTGACAAATGGGATGAATAAAAACAGATGAATATTCATCCCTTCATATTTGTCAGCGTATCAACCAGGAGCATGTGCGCATCACTGCAGTCCCTTGGAACACGCCCTTCAAAGGAAAGCTCCCACATGTCCATATTTGTACATGCAGCACCACAGGTGCCACACATTCCCTCCTCCCACCCCCAGGTGGCTGCCCCACTCACTTGCTGCCACATGCTGGCCAGGTCCTCTTCCTCAGGCAGCTAGTCAGTCCTGGCAGGAGTGGGGACTGCCCTTCCCTACCTCCCCCGCAGCTGTCCACTCAGACGTTCAACCCCCCCCCCCCCAAAAAAAAGGGTGCTCGCCTGCAGGATGCTGCTGCCTCTCAAGATGCGGGTGGTAGCAGTGGAGACAGTGGCAGGAATAGGTAGGGAGCCAATAGTGGTAGTGGGAAAGAGGCAGGGGCAGGGGGCAGGGGAGGGCAATGAACCAGAAGGTTTTGATCTAACAAGAAAATACGTCCAGTTGCCATGACTCAATGGGTGGAAATTTGATATGTCATGTTTATTTGTTTATTTATTTATTTTAATACTTAGATACCACCCATCTTCCAGAGGAACTCCAGGCGGTTTACAGCAAAATAAAAATAAAAACAATAACAGAAATAATCAGTAAATAAAAGATCACAATAAAACTGCAAAGAGGGGTCAATGGCAGGACAGCAGGAACAGGGGGGGGGAAGAAATTAACAGTCGCCAAACGCCTCACAAAAAAGCCAGATCTTTAAGGCCTTTTTGAAGGCTGGCAGGGACTGTGCAAGGCGCAACTCACTCAGGAGATGGTTCCATAATACAGGACCAGCCACAGAGAAAGCTTGGTTGCGGGTCACTCTTTAGCTGGTAGGGTTATTATTTGAACATCACAATCAGATCTGAGCTCTAAGACTCACTATGGTTGTTTATTTATTTATTTATTTATTTATTTGATTTATATACCGCAACCATCTAGCAAAAAGCTACTCTGGGCGGTTTACAAATATATACAAAATATAAAAACCAATTAAACAACTTAAACTAAAATTAAAAACTAATCAATCAAACCAAATAATCAAATCATAACAATAAAAGGAACAAATAAACAAATAAGCACAAATACAAAAAATCAAAATGCTTTAAGAATTCAAAATAAGAAAAAATGAAAAAAAATAATTAATAGAAAATTTTCATAAGGTGGGGAAAATGACAGTGTCCTATTTTTATAAGTTGGTTAAATCAGAATAGTCAGGGAAGGCCAACCTATAAAGCCAGGTTTTCAGCAGTTTCTTGAAAGCTTGTAGTGAGGGCGCCAGGCGAATCTCTTCGGGAACTTCGTTCCACAGATGAGGTGCGACCACTGAGAAAGCTCTTTTCCTTGTTGATGTTTTCTGGGTGTCCCTCGGGGTTGGTACCTGCAGATATCCCGCCTGGCTTGACCGAGTGATTCTGGCAGTTCTTTTTATTGTTAAAAAGCAAACCAACTGAAAGCACAATAAATTGAGACTAACAATCCAAGGATGTAACATTATTAAAACAATCAGATGAAGCTGTTAAAGGCACCTAAAAAAGACATTATAATGGCACTACCACATCTCATTAAAAACCGCCCAATTAGTTGTTAAAAGCTATCTCAAAAAGATGGTTTTCAAGTGGAAGGGCGTTCTACAACCTAGGAACAGCCACAGAGAAGACAATCTATTGCATTACCCCTCCACATGCCTGGGAAGACAGTGGGACTGAGATGGGCCTCCAGTTCAGCCAGGTAAACACAGATATAAGTCCCACATTTAGGTGTACATAGCAGCATACTTTTTGCCTTTTAATTTTCAGCATGCATCTGTTTTTCCCTCTTTAACTATCAGCAAACATTTCAGACTGTGGGTAAATTAATGATAATTAGTTAGATTTCTATACCAATTATACTTTAGTAAGAATCTATGTTAGGGCTCTGCAAAATAAATGTTTGGGTTATGATGCCCGCCTTGCCTTTTTGTTAGTCAAAATATAAAAAATATAACACTACTACTGTGTGTACAAACTGTTAGTAAGCATCCTACAGAATTGTCTAAACTATGCAACTGTCCAAATGTGGGAGCTGGACTAGACATTACATCAAGCACCCAGTCCAAGTTAGAACTGAATTAATTCATGCACAATATAATGTGGCCAGTATTTTGTACAATATTATATACAATAATGTGAAGTTTCAAGGGCAGAACCTGCCATGGCAACCTGAAATATTCAGCTGTGATCAGACCCACAGCCAACACCTTATCAGCTCCATGAACACAATTGCTGAGAAGGATACTGGCCTATAGAACATAAGATACTAAAAATCTTTTGCCCAGACACGTTGGATAGGGGGGAAAAAACCCAAAATGGAAAACTCACCTACAAGGAATAATATCTGAGGATTTTTAGATTTTTTAAAAAAGTGTGGAGGGACTTAAGGGAGGTATGGGGAAAGGGTTGTGTGAATAAAGTGGAAGTGGAGAAATTTCCCTGTCTTATAATACTAGAACCCCATGTCAATGATGGGGCTAGATCCAGGACAGAAGAACAGGGTTAATTCTTCATCTAGCACATTGTTAAACTGTGGAATCTGCTACCACAAGATGAAGCAATGGCCATCAATATAAGAACATAAGAACATAGGAAGAACCATGCTGGTTCATGCCAAAGGCCCATCTAATCCAGCTTCCTGTATCTCACAGTGGCCCCACTAGATGTGTCTGGGAGCGCATGAGACTAGATATCTGTCTCCTGATACCACTCCCCTGCCTCTGGCCCTTGAAGTACCCTGGTTTTAAGCCTGGAGATTACACATCTCCATCAAGGTTTGTAACCTGTGATGGACTTTTCCTCCAGGAATCTGTCCAATCCCCTTTTTGAAGCATCTAGGCCAGATGCTATCACCACATCCTGTGGCAGGGAGTTCCACAAACTAACAACGCACTGAGTGAAAAAATATTTTCTTTTGTCTGTTCTTACTCTCCCAGCCCTCAATTTGAGTGGATGTCCCCTAGTTCTGGTATTTTGAGAGAGGGAGAGGGTGCCTTTACAAAGGAATTAAACAAGTATGTGGGAACTAACATTATCTACAGCTACTAGCCATTGTGGCTATTTACTACCTTCAATATAAAAGGCATATATTCTGAAGACAAGATGCTGAGAAATATAAATGCAAGTTTTCTATTGCATTTTTTCCCCGCTGTGGATTTCCCAAAGGTACCTAGTAGGCCATATAAGGTCAAACTGTTATGAGACGTCTTAAAACCTATTATGCCTGTTTGCTCAAGAATATTTCTAATAATGCAACAACATCATTTTAGACACAGGGGTTCTCCATCAAAATTCAGCACTTGACAACTGCTTCTACAGCTTGAACACTTGACAACTGCAGTTCTGTGCCAGTGCCTACAAACCATTTAAAACCATGTTTGCTGAAGAAAAAGGACACATTCTGAGCATGTACTTCAGTTTCCCATTTTAAACTCACTTAATTTAAATAACCAGCATGGCTACAGGAATAAAAAAAGAGCTTGTGTCTGCCTCCTTATGGCTGAACACATTTGCTGTAGGACAAACGTCAGTTTGTTGTTGAAATGAATTTTTAAAAGTAAAATCATGACAAGAGCACTTGAAAACATGCATAGGTCTGCCTAGCTACCCCAACTCTTATCATGATTTCTAATATAAAGGATCCCACAGTGAACAGTAATAGGTGTTTCATAGACCTGTTCAATGTGGATTCTGTCATTTGCCCCAGAGGCTGAAATTCTGTTGCAAAACTCTGTGTGCACAACATGAAGTGTTGGTAATATTAGGTGACAATAGGGCAGGGCAGAAGTTATATTTACAAAATACTTCTGCATGTGTGTCATGGAATGAGTGAAACAGACATTGGCGGTTACTTCACGTCCATTTTCTCTCTGTAGTTGTTGCATTTAGGAGCGGTACCAAAAAATGTTACTTCACGTCCGTCTCGCAAGAACTGAAATTTGTCTCGATCACGGCCATGGAATGGGTGCTAAGCGAGACAAATCTGTACCTGGCGCTGGGGTTGGGTTTTCTCTTGTCCCTTCTGTTCCTCTTCTTGTCCCGGCTAAGAGGATGTGAAGTAACAACTGTACTGCTACAAATGGTATTTTTCGTTGTGTCCATCTAGTGGTTAGTGGGTGAAGCGACATATGTCATTGTTTTCCCTACGGGAAAAATCATGCAACTCCAATGTATAAGAAAGAAAACATTATCAATGCTACTGCACTGGCATATGAAAACCAGAATAATCTAAATATAAAAAAAGAATTTTTTATACCCCCTAAAAAAATGGAAAAGGAAGCTAGACAAATTCAGTGTTTGTCACGGTACAAGACCATGAGGTAAAACACATTACAATCTGTACTATCCTCTGCCCAGTTTGCATCAGTGTACCCAACAAGTGTTGGCTTTTTCTTCCAAGGACTTTGGCTTGCTTTTCGGTGATGATCTTGCAGTGTTGGACAGGCAAGGAGCTGATATAATTTTGCTGAGGTACAACACTGTAAACATCTGATGTCTGGTTCTAGAGCCTCTTGTAATGTCTGTTTCAGTTCAACAAAGTAAATATCTCCATCTTTATCTCCTTCTTTTGGTATACTTGTCTTGGTTTGTGTGTCATCACCTTCATGGTTCATCTTTGGTTCAGGTTGTGGAGGGATTGATACAGTTTTATTTAGAAGAGATCTAACATCCTGGTCTTGTGTTCTTTTTTACAGTTTTCTTTAGTTTTTAAGCTGTTCACTTTATTTGCTGCTAGGAACATATCCAAGCAAAATATTTCTTCAGTTCTAAAGTCCAGTATACAGTGGACCCTTGTATAACAAACAGCTTGTATAACATAAAATTTGTACAACATAAAAAATTCCAGAGATAGGGGAAATTTGCTTAACATAATCCCCCTATGGGGAAAATCCATACAACATAAAAATGGGATTACTCCGTTTTCAATGCATTCCTATGGGAATTTGTATAAAGAAAAAATTTGCTTAACATAATTTCACTTGGAACGCATTAATTCCTTTATACAAGGTACCACTGTATATGCTTTTCCAGTTTTGGCATATAAGTATATGGCAGGCTCTATAATTCACACTTGCTGAAAAAAGTCCTGACAGTGGCTTTGTGTTTAGGTAAAAAGTGGTCTAACTGTTTTTTTTTTTTTTTTTAAAGAGTCAGCTTCTGGGATTTTCCCTTGCTTGCTGTTACTTTGTGAATGTAGTATTCACAAGAGGGTATCTGCTGCATCATCTTGACTGCTCCTATTAGTATTATCAAAGTTCAGGCTGTATTTTGCTATGTAAAACTAGGCATCTGTTTTCCTGCTGGCAGTGCTTATTCCTTCTGTTTTTAATCATGGATACAGAACAACAATATCCCGCAGTCATAAACTGGATGGATTGTTGTTGCTGTTGCTGTTGCTGTTGTTGTTGCTGTTGTTGTTGTTGTTATTGTTAGAACTGAATTGTGTAATATTTCAGTCTCAAAATTAGAAGTAGAACTCTAAACAAAGTTCAGCCCTACCTACCTCTTTGAAAAACCAATTTCAGTAAATTATTCCCAAGAAACTAAGAACAAGTTTTCAGAATTACTGTAGTTAAATAAACCTGAGCTTTTAAAAAAGTGGAAAGTACTGGACAAAACCCAGTTATTTTAGAATATAAATAAGCCTCCGGTGGTCTTTTATGTTCTTGCAGAAGTCTCATCTGCTACTGCCAAAGTATGCAACTCATTATTTTTAATTCACTAATTCAGCACTAATTGTGAAGCTCTCACGGGTTTGGGAGCACTCCGCGTTTCACGACACTGTTGAATGGTATCTGCCTGCCTGCCCTCTCCGCCTTGATTAAAATTGGACTGTCAATTGTAATTCAGCAGCGCCTGGCCTCTGCGCCCCAGGGCTGACGCGGGAGCTCCAAACACCCAGGGGGAACCTAAGGAGAAGAGGAAGAGGAGGAGGAGCGAGAAGAAGAGGAAGGCTTGGGAGCCAAATAGGGAGAAGAACATAAACGAGAAGAACCGTGCGTGGAAAAGGGGGAGTGGGAAGCGAGAGCGGAGGAGGAGGAGGGAGGACCGAGCAGGGCTGAAGCGGGGTCTGCAGCCGGCGCAGGAAGCGTCGTCAGGACCGCCAGCAGGCGGAGACGGGGTGGCGGAGGAGGAGGAGGCGGGAAGGCGGCGGAGGGAAGGCGCCCGAGACGAGGAGGAGGCGAGGCGCGATGGTCTCCTCGCCGTGCCGCTGGCCACGGTGCTGGCACTGAGGGCGCCCGAGACGAGAGAGAGGAGAGCCCCGGGGCCACAATGGGCTGCGGCGGGAGCCGCGCCGATGCCATCGAGCCGCGATACTACGAGAGCTGGACGCGCGAGACCGAGTCCACTTGGCTGACCAACACGGACGCCGACCCCCAGCAGCAGCAGCAGCAGCAGCAGCAGCAGCAGCAGCAGGTCAGCCCGGAGAACGGCAGCAACGGCGCCGCCGAGGCGGGCTCCAGGAGTGCCGGTGAGTGAGGCTCGGGGGCGCGCGCGGGCCTCCCGGCCAGTCCCTGCATCTCTCTCTCCGGGCTGGGAAAGGCAAGCGCAAGCCGCGCGCCCTCCCGCGCCGGTGGGGTGGGGTGGGGTGGGGTCGGCGTGCTCCGCCTCAAGCCCCGAGCCAAAAGTTTTCCCCAACGGCGAGAAAGTGCTCCTGGTAGCCAGGAGGACTGGCGAATAGGTTGCGAGCCCCCGAGCCCGGCTCAGAGAGAAAACAGCTGGAGAAATTAAGCTTCCTAGCGCCTCCATGCCGTAATTGCTTCAGGATCATTATGATTTCCCTTCGTACAGACCATTCGGCCTCTGTCCGGATAGTGGCCGAGCACAAACCTCCAGCGATTTCTTTTTACGGCGGTATATTTTTCCCTTTTAGAAGGAGAAGGGCTGACATTCGTCCCTAACTCAACATGCCCATATAACAGTGTGCTTTATTAGGGACTCAGATGTACCTGCCTAAGGTTCCGCTTAAGCGTGCCTACACTTACACACCATGCATGGACGGATGATGTGGAAGTATCCAGTGTGTGTGTGTGGGGGGGATTTCTCTCCCCTCCCAACACACACACACCTTAGTTGATCAATATATTTACACATCAGGTTGCTGCTGAAGAAAAACCTGAGTTCCACTGGCAATGTCAGACAGTATATAAATGAAAATAATAAATAAATAAATGATAGTATGGGTAGACATTGACGCTTAAAACAGTTCTAATATTCTGCTTTGCTGGTTTGTGAAATGTAATGAAAGGCAAAGGATTTGATATGTCACACTTCAGTGGATGAAACAAAGCCAAGTCTTGTGAGACACTTAAGAGTAACAGGTTTATTTCAGTGTGAGATTTCATGGTCTACTTCTTCAGATACATGGAGGAAAGTACTGGGACCACCGCTTTATAAACTGAATATAGAGTGTTACAGGACTGAGGTTCCATATGAGGAGACAAGAGAAGACATTCTTTCCTACATTTGGATAATCAGTTTGTTTAAGCTAATCTGCATGATTCCACAATTCATCGTTGCGCTGTCGTCCACCCAGGAAAACATAGAATTGCTTTAAAATGGCAGTGCATCTAATTTGCAAATTCATAATTCACAAACATACTAGCAATTCAGTTGTTCATCTATTTTTGTAAAAACGGATGCTTCTGTGCTTCCAGTTGCGTAGACGTAATATAGACGTATATTTGACTAGCAGCACTGCACCTGCTACGCATAAAAGAATGACATTAAACACAGAAATAAGAACCTTAGGAATAATGCCCTAACAGTAAGAGCAGATTGACAGTTGAGTGCACTGCTTTGGGACATGATGGAGTCTCCTTAATTTTAAAATAATAATTGGATAGACTGCATTAGCAGGGGGTTGTACTAAATAACACTTGAGGGTGTTTTCTAGCTATGCAATTATAGGAAATGCTTTATTATAGAATGCATGTCATCTACAAGTTCTGGTACAATGACCGACATCATATGTGGTCCATTTCTTGAGGAGCATATGTGAGGCTGCCTCAGTGTGTATGCAAGACTGGTATTACTTCACCTGTTTGTCTTTTTCTCTAAATTATGGTCAATGTTAGTCTTATATTCGTCAATTGAATAATCATCTTCTTTTTAGTCCTGAAAGCCACAGGCCAGTGATCTGAAATGATGGCATTCCAATGTGTTTGTTCATGCATAGCATCACCTTTTCTTGTCACTAGCGGCCAGATTTCTCAATCCAGTTCAGAACAGAGTCACATAGTCATCCGAATACTGAAATATCATTACAGAAATATTGGCGTGAAGAGACTGAGAAGATTAAGCACGTTTGAAACAGATGTTTATAAGACTGAAAGACTGGCAGTCTAATGGTCAGTAGAGCCATGTTAGAACATGCTGTTGATCTTGCTTTTCAAAGAAATGAAGCCAATTTGCTCATGGCAACATTTTGGAGGGAGAATGCTTAACTTTTCCACCTTGCCTTTTTCCCTAGCCCACTTGCCCCTTAACTATTTGAATGTTGAACAAATCCTGATGCACACACACAGGCAGCCCCTGAGACCCACAGTTCAGTTGTTTGGTTCTAACAGAGGTGTTTATTGATTTGTGGTTTTAAAAATTCCTAGAATAAACCTGTTTTGACATTCTCAATATCACAATTTTATTTTTGAAGCCAACATGCAATCTATATACAAACAATATATTTGGGTACTGTTTTTTTTTTAAATTGTTTCTCTGGCTGCAATCCTATCGGTGTTTGCCTGAGTGTAAACTTAATGAAATAGGTAGCATACATATGCAGTGTTGCTGTGTTTGAAAGCAGTGATCCAGCATTTGTTAAATACTTGTAATGTCAAGTATATTATTTATTTATTTATTTATTTATTTACCAACCAACCACCCATCCGGCTATAAAGTAAAGATTTATTTACAGTCATTGACCAAAATAAAGGCTGCAAAGTCAGACCGTGTGGTTTACAACAAACACTAATACAAAATCAGACAACCTACTAATCAAAATAAGAACAACAGAACAAAATTAGAGACCGCAACCATATAATAACAGCAACAGTGTCATCATGCCCACTGAGAAAGCAAGATGGCGGGATGAACTCTCAAACTACCATTGTGCTATCAAGACGTTACCTCCAGAAATGCCTGTCTGAAAAGCCAGGCCTGTACCAATCATCTGAAGATTCCTAGTGAGGGGGCCTGGAGAAACTTAGGGAGGAGGTCATTCCAAAGATGATTAATGGTTTCAAACAGCCTTTTGGAACTTACCCAGTATCAATTTCCTTTTTTTTTTTTTTTAATATCCTACCTCTTCTCCTCCATGAGTCAACCCCCTCACTCATATTTTCCTTCTCTTTATTTTAAACATTTACTTCTTTTGTATATACATTTCCAGTAACAAGCAACACACTTAAATTCAGAATGGATATTTTTGCTTTTTTAAACCATACCAAACAATTTAACTTGTTGGAAGGGAAATCTTAGGTCACCTATCTGATATAGATCGTATAGGAAGGCAGTGACTTAACAGGCTCCCAACAATTCAGAAATACAAATAAAAGATCAACATGGATACTATACAGTACAGCCTTTTTGAATATTATCTCAAAAGTATGTAAGTAGTATGGCAACAGCTAAAACTGTCTTACAATAGATTTTTCTTATAACCTGTGAATGAGAGGAGCAACAACTTTGGCTTCTTTTGCGAGCTTTAAAAATTGTCAGAATTATGGATGGCTGCTCTAAAAGTGCTGTTGCCTCCAGTTGTTTTATTAGCTTCATTTTGGCAAAAGCAAATTTATTCAACTGAAGGAGGCTCTGCAGAATGAGAAGCATTTTAGCCGCTGGAGGGTGTTTCAAAGGGAAAGGGTCTGGATCTCTGCTGTAGGCATTTCAACACAATCAGTTCTTACCTACCATATGATAAATTATCCTGAAAATGAGCTTCCACCACAGGAATTTCATATTTTCTCAGTACTCAGATAACATCCTATTATGAATATTTTCTCCAGCACTTTCAGTGGTGTTTCAAGTAATTTGGGATTCCATAGAGCTGTGAACAGTCATTAGTATCATTGCACTGGACATTATGGGTGGCATTGGGAGTGCCTAGAAGGGAGGTCTCTCAGAGCTGACATGAGGTTCTGTATACTACTACTGCCCAACAGTTTGTTTTGGGTGAAACTGTTATTTTTTTATGCAGGAAATATTTACCCCAAAAAGTGCTTAATTATTCTGAGGAGGAGTGATGGAAGTGGCTAGAGCAGTGGTGGCAAACCTTTGGCACTCCAGATGTTTTGGACCACAACTCCCAGAATTCTAAGCCTGTATTGCCAATGATAAAGGACTGTGGGAGTTGTGGTCCAAAACATCTGGAGTGCCAAAGGTTCGCCACCACTGGTCGAGAGGGTAAAATTCAGTACATTTCTCCAGATATTTCATCAGTTATCCCCTCTCATTAACCCTTCCCTCTTCTATGCCAGTCACTTAGCTTCAGTTCACAAAGTGACCTAGCACTTAGTTGATTGTTGTGGTGTATACTGGCTGAAGTTGATTTTGGTTTCCTCCAATATCCCGTATATGGGTCTGTCCCAGGAATGACAAGAAAGCAGCGTATGAGGGCCAATAACTGTGCTAAACAACTAATACAAGGCCAGCTGTGGCAGATGCTTGTTTGTCTCTTGCAGTGCTGTTTTTATTATTTACTATCAAATCACTAAGGCAACCCTATGAATTAGTGATTTACACAATACAGTATTCTGTCATTGAGAGCTCTGCCTATGTCTTGCAAGCCGAAGGCCATTATGTCTTTACTGAGCCAGTCTATCTCAAATTATGTCTTCCTTTTTATGATTTGCCTTCACCTTTTGCTAGCATTATTGTCCTTTCCAGTGTGGCTTGTCTTCTGGTGGTATGTGTAGATAAAATAGCTTCCACTTATTTGTTAGCTTTTAATGAGAGTTCAGGCGTAATTTGATGTAGAACCTATTTGTCCTTCTGAAGATCCATCGTATTCATAAAAATTTCTTCCAATATTTCTGCTTATACATATAAGGAATAGAAAGTACCATGATTATTGTCTCATTTAGTGGATGTTTAGCTAAAACCTTTAACCAGGTGACAGCCTTATGTTATTACTTGTTCGAAGCTGTTTTCCATTACAAATGGACCTGTCTCTTATGTATGCTCCAAGAGATCTGCAGATTCACTCTGCACTGAAAAAAAAACCACCACACAGTGCTTTACACTGTAGCTAGTACTTGTACATTTGTCTGTGTGTGCAGAGGGAGCTATGAAAGACAATATGTTATGTATGCATCTAGCATTCTTTCCATGCCCAGCGTTTGCTTCTTTCCTAAGGGAGTATATTGAGGCTTCTGCTTTGTGGAAGAAATAAACTGCCTCCAGATTTTGTGACACAGCCCAGTGGTAGAAGGGAATTGAGGGGGACTTGTTCCTTGTTTGATGTTTATACAGAAACTTCTATTGGTGAGTCTAGTATTGATGGTAGTGGCCAATATTGTTAGTTGAAAACTAGACCAGAACTGACAGCCTTCCGACATCATTCGTTCTTATGGTTTCTTTTAAGGTTGATTTTACATGTGTTTGAAGAACATGGTGTTTGCTTGGCTCAGCCATCTACAGGTAGATTACTTGTGCAGGAAGATCCAGACATCCGTTTAGGCTTCTACCAGAAATGGTAGACATTTCTGCATTTCCACTAAGCTGCATTGCAGATAGGCAAGAATCAAGCAGAAATTCAAGATTGAGTACGTGTGTAGCTTTTTCCCAGTTTCCAAACTGCCAAAATTGTTTTTGATACAGATTACTAAAAGCAAAATGTAGCAAATAGTTTACACAGATATTCTCACTCATATACAGATATTCTGTATATTCTCACTCATGTTATCAAAATGAGAAATGGAAAAATAATTTTATGTTAGTTCTTTTGATCTTCTGATAAGGACCTGTTTAAAAAGGAGAAAAACCCATCAGAGACAATAATTGATGCTAGAAAAGGAGGATTTATTTGAGGAAATAGAGAAAACAATTAAAAGAATTAAAAACAAAATAAATGCAAAAATATAAAACAAGAAAACAGTAATACCTTGGTTTAAGAGTAACTAGGTTTAAGAGCGTTTTGCAAGAGAAGAAAAATTATCCCAAATTTTGTCTTGATCAACCAGCAATGTCTTGCAATAGAAGCACTGTAGCTGGTCACATGATCACAAGTGAGCTAATAGTGGCTCTCTCTCCCTGATTCCCCCTCCTGGATTGTGGGTGATTATCTGGAACGTTCTATCTCAGGCAGCGTCCAAAGCAGAGGGAGAATAGAGGACTCTATTTATTTATTTATTTATTTATTTATTTATTTATTGACAATATTTTTTTAGCCGCCCCACTACCAAGAGGTCTCTGGCCACAAACATTTTCAAAGGAGAATGCAGAATAGGATTTTCTTTTTCTTTATATTTATATTTATATTTAATTCGTTTTCAATGTTCTTTCTTATTGTTTAAACCATTTTTCTTTCTTATTGTTTAAATCAGTTTTAGTAATGAGGCAGCTGGTCAAGTGTGTATAGGGCTACAAATTGCACTTTAATATTGTCACATTAAAAACACAGAGTAAAATCCAGCTGTTAGTCACAAGCAGAGCAGATTCGGCAGCCAGGTACCTGAACCGTGGTGCGGAGTTTTCTTCTAGCCAACTTTTTTCATGAGTTTTTCCATTTTGTGTGTACAGTATGTGTTCTATGGGACCCCAGAACAAATAATCTGAGTTTTCATTATTTCTTATGTGGAATTTTGCTCTAATATAAGAGTGTCTTGGTCTACAAGCATGTTTCCGGAACGGATTATGCTCGTAAACCAAGGTATTACTTCAAAATATTTGTAAGTCTAGAACTGATTTTCCCAATGAAAAGGGTAAAATCATACTCAATCTTGCATGTCCATGTGGACAGATTTTATAGGACTTACAAGTAAAATAGTTCAGCAGAAAATATCAAGAGTAGGTGGGCTTTGTTTCCCCCCAGTGCCCCAAATTCGAATGATGCTTGCGGTTCGACTAGTGTTTGCAAGTTTTGTTACTTGCGACACCTCGAATCAAGACTGGCACTTTTCTGTCTGAGATGTTACCCCTCGCTATCTAAGAAATAGATAAAAAGTCAAAATAGGTTTTGGGTCATATTAGTATTCATTCTTTGTTTGTGTCAAGAATTTCGGCTCATAGTTACAATCTGCTGATTGTTAAAGTTAAAAGGGAATGTTTATTATTATATTTCTAGAGAGAGCTAATTTGAAGCTGCTCTTTGGTTAGGTTTTAAAATATATAAAGAAAGCATATAAATGCTTATAGGAGCCCTGTGGTGCAGTGGTTAAATGCCTGTACTGCAGATAAAACAGTGCTCACGACCTGCTGTTCAATCCCAGGTAGCAGGCTCATGGTTGACTCAGCCTTCCATCCTTCCAAGGTTGGTAAAATGAGTACCCAGCTTGCTGGGGGGGGGGCAATGTGTAGCATCCATTACTGTAATTAAACTGTTAAGCACCCAGAGACTACTTGAAGTGGTATGGGTCGGTATATAAGATATATTTGCTTTTATAGATATATGAAAAAATATATTTAAATTGATTTTCTTATACTCATGGACATTTACCCTGAAAAAAGGTGTTCTGAAAAGTGGTTCCTTTACCCAATGAAGCTTCTGAGGCTGGCAGCAAAACCATAAGCTTTCTTTATTTTTATTTAACTTCACCTTTACATTCCCATTCTTATAGGTTTCAACAGTTTGTGGTTGAAAAAAATAGGAAAGAGCAAAGTATATATATTAGCAAGATAATTATACTGTACTGGAAAAAATAGCTAATATTTAAACATAGCAAGACATAGCACAAAAACAGAATGATTTCATGAGTTGAAGTAATATACAATGTCTTATTAAGCGATTAAAAAGTTTGCTGCATGGTGGAGTATTATTTATGTTCAATTGCCAGGTTATGAGTAATATGTGGATACCCTGGACTGTCAGAAAGACGAACAAATAAGTCCTAGAACAAATCAAGCCTGAACTGTCTCTGGAGGCAAAAATAATGAAACAGAGGCTGTTTTAGTTTGGGCAAATCATGAGAAGTCAAGATTCTCTGGAAAAGACAATCATGGGATGGGGGTGGGGGGAAAGGTTGTAGGGAGTAGGAAAAGAGGAAGTCCACATACAAGATAGATTGATTCTCTAATGGAAGCCACAGAGTTGAGTTTACAGGAGCTGAGTACAGCTCTTGAGGGTAGGGCATTTTGGAGCTTTCTCATTCATAGGATCGCCATAGATTGGAGAGGATTTGACAGCACATAACAACTGTTAAACATTCTTATTTTGTTCTGATTAAGAAGTTTGAAACAACAGCATTCAGAATAGCTACCCAGCAGTCTTAGTGACAGAAATAACTTGAATATTTCAATTGGCTGGTGTTCTTGGTTTAGATTCTAAAGCATCCCGTTTGCTTCCACTGTTCAGTGTGCTTGGGGACTGTGTTTTTAGTTACTGGTTTGGGAAGCTATAAGTATAGTTGTAAGGTGCTCTGATCATGGGTTAGGTATTTTGGTTTCATTCTTCCACCACACATTCCCATTGTGTTGTCTCTGTGCGTGAATGGCTTGCCACATGAAGTAACCTCTACTAGATGGAAGAGCTCTATGGAACCGCTCTATGCTGGTTTCCCCTGGTAAAGGAATGAAGCCAAGTGTAGAGCTTTCTTGTGCGAAGTTTTGCATCTCTTAACAGCACAGGAAGTCACTGTCAATTTACTTTTGTAGTGCCTTGTTCACAATGAATAAAGCTCAAGTCAGGTCACAAAAACAAACAGAATATCAATTATTGCAATTACAGTCATAACAAATAACATGAATACATCACGGTACATATAGTATCATAGAACATTGCAATAAATGTAAAACACTTCAAACAATTAATAAAGAACAACACATTCCAATTGACCAATAGTCAAACTATCCAAAGTATGCCGAGATTTAAAATCTATCAAACAATTTTTATGCAGCGACCTTACAAGAAGACAACTTGTTCAAATCAAATTCACAACACAAGGGGCAAAAAGAAACAATACTGTTGCTCCAGGATTTTTTTGTGTCTAGACAGATAAATAAATATTGTAAGTTTCTACAGTACTTTCAGACTCCCCTTGGGCTTCTAGATAGGCACTATTTTGACGGCAGTTTGTTGCAATACACTGAAGACTGGTTTCATTTGTTTTATTTGTCATGTCTGAAAAATATTTCATTCGTTTAGGCAATCCCTATAGGTTACAGGTATAAGGCCAAGAATCCTGCGCTGTTACTGTGGATTTTAGCACCAGAAACAGGACTGCATTGCAGATATGCAGAGGATAAGCATGGTTACTATGCTCTGATAAAAAGAGCAGTTTAGAGGGAAAATGTCCACAAGTGTTATCGGTGATCCTTTTTCAATACATTCTTAATTCTCTTGTGTATTCTTCTAGCTGTAGTACATATAAGAAAGGTAGAACTGAAATCATTTATAAGACAGTATATTCTTTGGTATTCTGTTTTATGGTATATTTGGGTATGGCTCTGTTCTTTTCTTTGCACTAACTACTGTTGACAAATTGGATACTCTCTGGCGGGGGCCCTTGTCAGCTGGATTTAAACAAATCTTCATGAAATATTGAGGCTGCAGTCTAAAGGCCTTAATTGGATTTCAGTCTAGAAGCAATATTTGTAGAAAACAAAAGACTGAGTTAAATACAATATTATCCGGTCTCATGTGAGTTAACTATCATTGACTGTGACATGCCATATTGCTCAAAGATACCATTCGCTGCTTGACCATCTGGACTGAAGCAGTCTTCTGCTTCTGGCAGAAGGAAACACCAGTTTTCCTGTTGCAGAGGGAGCAGCATTAAGAGTCTGGCACAATATACTGAGTAATATATAAGGCTTCTGCAGCTGTTCTCAGTCACAGCTGTTCTTGGCACAAAGTACTAACACTTTCAAAGACAACATATGTGTCTAACTGAGAAACAACTAAACAAAAACATTTGCAGTGATATACAAACTTGACTGACAACTTTATTTGGTTCTGTATCTTCATACAGGAGAATCAGAAGCTGTATTTAATTTAGCTTGATAAAAGCATGCACGGAGTGCTTACATTGGCAGACAAATGACCGTACATCCCTGTAATGGCTGACCCCAAAATTCTATCAGCAGTAGTGCCAGTAATTAATTATACTGTTATACATATTAGGTCAATAAAAGATGACACATGCAAAATGTCCATTAGGTGGTGAAACGGCAGCAATGCCAGTCAGAAGCTTGTTTCATTCAGTGCTACTGCAGTCATCCACAATGCTTCAGTAGCTCTGCAACAGGTGAAGCACAGCCTGCATACAATGTTGATATTCTCAATACATGTTTTCAGCCCCATTCATTTTACATCCTCAGGCATAGTTTCAAAAATACAATATATCCTGTGCTTTGCTTTCAGCGCTCACATATTTGTAAATAATTTTTCTTGATTGCAAGGCAGTTAATTAGGAGTAAACGCTGGAGGTCTTTGTGTTCTGGATTACTGATGTTGCTCAGAGAATAAACAGTAATTCCTTCTGAAATCATTTCTTTCAAAAGCATAGTAAAGATGTGCCCCACAGGATGATATTAAGAGGAGTCAGACACACCCTGCTTTATTCCTTGATGCCACAAGGCTATAGACATGAAATTAGGATGCAAGGTACTCTGCTCTAGTAAATCGATGGCTTCTGACGAGATTCAGGTACAGTATTGCACATTTTCAAAACAGGGTCCTGAATATAATAAAACAGTGCCCTACCTTTTCATTACCAAGTTCAGCATGAACAATCCACACTTTATATTGTGCTTGTCAGAGTGTGGAGTCCTTTTTTTGTATAACCTCCACCGGACCACAAATCCCCAGCTAGCATGTGAAGTCCTTTCCTTTTATATACAGCATTAATGATATGGATGATACTTCATGTGGTGGAGTGGATTCAATGACAGTCCAAGGACTCTGCAGGCCTGGACTGGAGTCCCCCACTCAATCATGGAATCTCACTGGGTGAGCAGAACTGATTAAACCACTCCTTAAATATCTCACTTATCTAGAGAGCTCTCTTAGTTGCTATAAGTTAGTTTCAACTTGACAGCACATAGCAATAACAACAGTAACAGCAGCATTAGTTATATGTGCCTGAATTAGGACCTGTCCTAACTTTAGGCTAAGAAAAGTGACTCCCTCAGGCACTAGACGCTGGGGAGACACAGTGACAGCTCTCTGTTCTGTCTATTGACCATCCTTACATGTCATTCTGTTGGAGGGCAAACCACTCCAGCACAAGACCAGGTGCCTCAGGTGCAGTGGAAAACACTGCCGCATTGCCACTTTCAGTAAAAATGGACACCAAATTTGTTTCAGGCAGGATATCTCTCAATGCCATTTGCGGGGAATCATAAGCAGGTGAAGACATCTGCTTGGGATTACCCTGAAGCAAATGGTGAGCCGCTGAGTGAGACAGAATGCTGGACTGGATGGACTGTGGCCTGTTCCAGCAAGGCTGTTCTTATGTAATGTTTCCAGTTGACCTCCTGGCTTGAAATCACATCAGAATGCTGAACATAAGCATATACTTAGGAATCTGTCTCTCCTCCAAATTAGTCTTTTTAAAGCTGGCTTAAAGGTAGATTTTTCCTTGTCATGCATTGTGCTGTTGGAAAATGTTAATACCAAAAGGTAATGCTCACCATGAGAAAGGTTAGAGATAAGACACCATTAAAGGACACTTAAGAAAAGTGGAGATTTCTGAATATAGTAGAAGGTTGGGATTAACGTGACCCACACTTAAGAGAGGGTCACAACTGTAGCCCTGTAATAAGAGAGCAGGAAAGAAAAAAAATGCAGAACTGCACATAATTGGTACTTGTAGTTAAAGCCTAATGTGCTGTTCTGCGTGGTAGAAAGCGGTATGTCAGTAAGTAGAGAGAAAAACTATATTGGAAAGATCAATGCCACGTATCTTGTTTCTGTAGAAGTAATATGTCATAATAGAATTCAGTTGGGTGGCAGAATCATACTAAACTAGAAAATGCTTCTAGCTCTTTTAGTCAATAAATCATTAATTATATGTAAAAATGAGAAATTAGTGTTCTGTGTTGATTTTCTTATGAGTTGTTACCTATGTAGAAGTAATTGGCATGCACATGCTCCTGGTGGCATGTCCCACTTTTTCCATGGGTGGTTTAAAAGTATCTGTCCGCTTAGGGATATGAATTTGCGAATATTATACTTTGCTTATCATTTATATAAATCCTTACATTCCCCTTGGAAAAAACCCAAGTCTATAAAGGTGTAGTGGCTTGATGACATGGAAAGGATGACACAAAGATGCTGGGGCTACAACATGTACTCTGTGTAGAGAGTATATACCCTTTGGGGCTGATAAGAGCTAACTGGAAGGTGTTGACTGCATGGTCCACAAAGAGGTGAAGGTTTTGTTCCAAGACGGGATGTCAACTATCATGTACGAGTGTGACTACATGATCAAATACCATGGTATTTGCTCCGTTTATGAAACAGGTGAATTTGAAGTATTTTTTTTACTGATTGCATAATGCAAAATCGGATTCATTGGTGCCAAAGTGACTTATCAGTCTGCAACCCCTATGTGAACACTGAACGAGTTTTCAAATGTAATATAGGCTTTACAGTAACCCCCGCCTATTGCGGGGGTTAGGGACCCATCTGACCCGCAATGACTGAAAATCCGCAATATGCAGATGCAGGTCGGGTGGAGTCTGGGGGAGCAGCAGCCCGTGTGATTGGTGGTGGTGTAACTGACCCGCCATCGCCGTTTGCCTGGGCTGCTGGAAGATTCAGATTCGCTGCCGCCACTCGCCCAGCTGCTCCAAGACTTCTTGGAGCAGCGTGGGCAACTGACAGAAGGGGATCGGGACTGCCGCTGCCGCTTGCTGCGGCTGCTCCACGACTTCTTGGAGCAGCACCAGCGAGCGACGGAGGGGGATCAGGTCTGCCACCGCTGCTCACCCGGGCTACTCGAAGAAGTCTTGGAGCAGCCAGGCAAGTGACGGTAGCCGATCAGAACCACCACCGAGCTGGAGTCTGGGTCTTGGGAAAGGGGGAAAAGGGTTTTTTTTAAGTGTTTGACTGAGTGAATACTAATAAACAGAATGTGAATATGTCAGATCCCATGATTCTTTTTTCAATAGGGTTTAAATTGGACTTTTGTCCTAATGTATTATAGATCGTTTTTTTCAGTGTTGAGTGCCAGCCTGCCTATTTTTACTAATTTTTACAATACATAAAATGTAATGGTCCATCATTTTATAATGAAGTGCAAGCCCTAAGATTTATAAATATAATAAAATCAATAAATCATGTACAACTCTGCATATATGGAGCAGCTAAATTCATTATGTAAGATTGAATAGTTTTGTTAACCCCCTTTTGGTATTTAATGCATTTCCATTTAAATTTTGTGTGTAGGGATTTTGGAAGATAGCAAATCAACTCAGACCTGCATTGCCAAGTCCTCATCTACAAGTGGAACAGCTGGTGAAAAGAGAACTCACTGTGGCACACAGTATAAAAAACAGACAGTTAACACTACTGGAACACAAAAGCAACATAATGGCTTTCGAACCACAGAGGTAGGTATAGAATTATGTTCTTTATGACAGACTTTACACAACAAAATCCAAATGTTGGCAAAGCAAAGCGTGCTTCTTATATACCGTCCCACAGCACTTAAAGCACTCTCTGAGTGGTTTACAAGTTAATTGTGAAGCCTATACATTGCCGCCACCCCCCAGGGAACTGGGTACTAATTTAACCAACCACAGAGGGATGGAAGGTTAAGTGAACCTTGAGCCACTACCTGGCATTGAACCCCAGGCTGTGAGCAGAGTTTTGGCAGCAGTACAGCAGCCCAACCACTACACAATATGTTTATTAATTGCAACTGGGATTTCATAAGAGTGTGCAAGCTTTTGTTTTTACTGGTCTAAATGGTGCAGAAGAGTTAGGCAGTGATGGTAGAAGAAACATGGAAGTCTAAAGATTTGACTGGATGTTGTAGCAATGATATATGCAATAAAACTGATGCCTAAGATGGAGACCATAGAGCTGCTAGCCAGTGTCCAGGTATCAGATCACAATACTTAAAAATGTATATTGGAATGAAAAGGATGTTGTATATGTTTATCACTCCAAAAAACAAAGCTAACGCCAAATCAGATATCTTCCTCCTAAGAAAATCATGGTGATCCCTAAGGCAGTAGAGCAGACATCAAAAGATAAAATAGTATCTTTATATAAGCAAAGTCAGAGACTAAATTTTAAGTAGTATATTAAGTTTTTTAAAAAGTCCATTGAGGCCAAATCGTAAAGATTATTTAATAGTTGGGAAAGAAGAAATATTGAGTGCAACACATGTATAGGTGGTGCAAAATCATCTTCTATGTGAAAGTTTTCTGCCCCTGAATATACTTAGTATGTCAAAGACACACCAACACCTTTATTGCCTTCTTATTAAACGTGTACCTTTTATAATAAGCTTTCCTGATCACAGTTTCTTCCCTGGTCTTAATAAATATGGTTCTCGTAATAGCACAATAACAATGCCAAAATGATTATGATTAGAGAATAATAGCTTTTATGGATCCCAAATGTTTGAATTAAGGACATAAGAGAAAAACTGGTTAGATACTTGACTGCTTCACTGCAGTGACTATTCTTTAGGTGGTTAGTCACAAACTAGTAGAACTTACCATGATGGGGGGGGGGGGGGAAGATGCCTTCCTTATCTCGGTCCATGAGAGTCTCTGAGCCTTCTGGATAACATGCCTGCAGATCCAAAAGCGAATCTGCATGGTATTATCTGAGGTGCTCCCTGCTGTTAAGTGCAGCTGGGAATGTAAATTAAACGCACAGATTACAGGAGGATCAGATTTAATGTTTCACAGCTTTCACCCTCCAGCAAACACATCTGCACAGAAAACTCATGACTAGTCAAAATGAACCTACACTGAAGTCCATGCTGAGACCTATGTGCTCTTTTAGCACACAATGAACAACATGAAGGTGGATCAATCAGCAGTCAAAGAGCCGTAGCAATAATAATAATAATAAAATACCTTCTGATTTTGGCATAAGACTTAGATCAGGGTATGCTTTTGTGTTGACACTAATAAATATGTCAGACAATGCCTTAAGGCATGCTTTCATCTTCCACTAGCCTTGTACAAAAGGGCGTGTGCTTGAAAAGGTCAGAATCAACGGCATGCAGGATTGAAAGACGACTGTGCACAGAGAAGATTGTGCAGAAATTGCAGACAAAAGTATCTTTGAGTGTGTGGTGAAAAGGAAGTGTAAACCATTTTTTCCCCTCTCACACCTTTCAAGTCATGTGAGAAGGAGAAAAATCTCTTTCTTTTCAGTGTGTAGAGTCTCTTTCTTCCTCGAATAATCTTGTGTATTTCCTATTTTGCCCCTGACCTTGAAGAATGAGAAAAAGAACTGCAGATGATGCTAAGGTGATAGAATACAATAACAAAAAAAGGAGCAAATGCCAGGCGGCTCTTAGGTACTTCAAAGGAGATGCTTCAAGGTACTGCAGGATTTGTTTTGGGATGATGTGGGTGAATTGAGAGGATCTCAAGCAGAGCAGCACTCCCGCCAGGGAGGTTATGCATTTTTAATTTTGTATTTCTTAACAATGAGTAGCTGATGGGGTGAACCTCTGAAAAGAGATGCACCCATGTCTGCCCCTGGGGAGGTTTGCTTCTCCTGTAATTTTTTAATGATCCTCTCAGATTGAGATAAAACCTTAACATTTTCACCTAAACTTTGACAGTTGTTGGGCCCATCTGTGTATTCTTAAGAACCTAAAAGACAGACACCTTCTCTACAACTGTTTCTCAGAGTGCTTAGGGAGAGAGATTTTGACTGTAAATGATTTTGAACAATCACTCTGAATTTACCAGTATGTGAATTATATGTTATGTTTATATACCTGAATTATATGTTATATTTGCTCTAAGAGAACGTATGTCACCACAGTTTTTCCCCAAACCAGAAAGTCCTGTCACATTTTCCTTTTCTAGCAGAGAAGGTCCTCCGACTCCTTGACCATTTGGGCAGTTCCTTTTCCCACATCGTTTTCACAGTATTTGTTAATTACCAGCACAGCATTTAAAAGGGTGGTAGTATCCTGTACTCGTCCATGTTGTTTATTTGATTTTCTAACTTGCCTTTCTCCCAGAACTATGATCCAAAGTGGCTATTTTATTTACAGTGTTTTTCTTAGCAATCCCCCAAGGGCCCTTCACAGGTACTTCACAGCTTCCATAAAGAGAAACACTGCATTTTTATTGAGGCCTCAAGTAGTACCTCAAAATATATTTTTGGAAAGAGAATGATGGAAAGCTGAAGTACCAGTTAATCACACATTTTGACAGGCCCCTTTGTCTAAATCACCCTGTCAATCAATATATGATTTTTTGGACACTGGAATCCTATTTGAAAATGAACATGGAAATCTTGAATCTTATGAGGTGGATGGAACTCAATTCAGCTTAATGCAGTGCCTTTCATAGTAATGCCTGTGAAGATTTTCAGTCATCCAGGTGAGTTTATCTGGAAGTTGAGTCATAGCAACTGGACTTCTTTTTTTCTTGAGAGATTGAAACGTTTCACTGTTTGGATGAGCAGTGGAACGTTTAATCTCTCAAGAAAAAAAAAGTTCAGTTGCCATGACTCAACTTCCAGATGCCTTTCATAGTAGAAGTTTTGGAGAGGCTAGCCTTGTTAGTCTTTTCAAGAATTCCAGGCAAAAATCAAGTTTTGTTTTATTTTTCTTTGATTTTTGCCTGGAATTCTTGAATCTTGTGAATAATTTTTTCCTGAGAATTTAGATGCTGTAAATCCCTTTGTCCACAAGATGGCAGTGAGAAGTATAGGGGTTCCCAAGCAAGGTCTTACTCAAAAGGTGAATCATTTACAGTGGTATCTTGTATAAAGGAATTAATTTGTTCCGAATGAAATTCTGTTAAGCAAATTTCCCTTTATACAAATTTCCCATAAGAATGCATTGAAGACAGAGTAATCCCTAATCACGACCATTTTTATGTTCTACAGTTTCGCCCCTTAGGCGATTCTGTTAAGCAAATTTCCTCTTATCTCCGGGATTTTTTATGTTGTACAGCTTTTATGTTATACAAACTGTTTGTTATACGAGGGTCCACTGTATTGTTATTTTTGTCCTACTGAAAGTTCATTCTCAAATCATCCACATCAGTAAACAGATATTTAGTCTTGTGTGCTCCCAGAGGCATTTGGTGGGGCCACTGTGAGATACAGGAAACTGGACTAGATGGACTTTTGGCCTGATCCAGCATGGCTCTTCTTATGTTCTTATGATAGCCCCAGTTATGATAACTATCTGCTTATTTCTACTTGCTTTCTATCCAATTCTGATTAAACATTTCATAATAGTCACAGTTTAAAGAGGGAACTTCAGTATTTCAATGGTTTAGATGTTGACTATGGGTCAGATTAATTAAATTACATTAAAATAACAGGATTATGATTATTGTGCAGTAATAGTATTTGGTTTTTTAATGTTCTTGCTTTGTCTTGTTTTCCTCTGTGTTTAGGAAATTCACTTTTCTAAGACATATTCTAAACATTAACTTAATCTATTGTAAACTCTTTCTAACAGGCTAAATGGGACAAGAAAAAAGCCACCAAGGAAGTGTCTGTTAACGCAACAAAAACTATCAGTCAACTCAATAGCAACAGAAGAATGACAAAGAACTGTGTCAATTAAAACACAAGGAGAGGATGGATGAACTCTGTGATATTTTGCTGCACTTTGACGAATAAAGTAGTATGAAGATCTCAAGGTATTCTATTGTATCCTGAAGGTGGTGGCCAGCTGCTGCTGAGTGCCTTTGGAAAAACTGTGGACCGTTTTTGGGTGTAAAATGTCTGCCAGAACTGGGTGCTTGAATATTGCTTCTTGCTCTGTACTACCGTTTTGTTGAGGACAGGCTGGCGATTAACAGATATTTTATATTATCATAAGCGATTTCATATAAATAAAAGTGTGAATCAAAAATATTTCAAACACAGTGACAAAGTTCTCCAGAAATTGCCATCTTTGACTCTTGTTATTAGGTTCACAAGCTGAAATGTCATCTTGTAATCCTGTGGTTGACACTTATTTTAATTGATTTTGGATATCAAATATTTAATATCCCAACCTTAAGAAGGTTCCCAGCAGTGAATGTTTAAAGAATGAGATATTCTATTATTTGTCTCAGTGAAATAAGGAATGTACGACATGAGAATTCTGTACATATTATGCATAACTTGCTACTACAGAATATCACAATTTGTGGTCTGAGCTGAAGGAGTTTATCGTATCATTTCAGGGTGGAGCAAAGCACTGTTCCAGTCGCAAACTGTCTACGCAGAATATGTCAGATAGCCAACGTTTGTGCTGGGATAGATATTTTGGTGGGATTTGAGAAGTATTTAATAAGGGTTTTATATCCCAACTCTGTCCAGGTCTACATCACATGGGAGCCCAGCACTGTGCTGTGATGTCACAGCTGGCAATGATATCTGCTGCTCCATTAGTAGTATCAACCCACCTCAATTGTTACAGTCATTGGTTCCCAGCAAAGGCACAACTCAATCAGTCATGAAAGCTGATGCCAGGGAGAGAGAGAAGGGTTAATTCTTTCCTTGCTGACATTTTTCCAAGCTATATATTTGTGTAAGGGCTAATAACATATTCAAATATGTACTGGGGGGAAAAAGCATTAGATTTTGAAAATGTCAAACGGATAAAGGTGAAAATCCCCTCCCTTCTGAATATGACATCCTTCAGCTGCTATAAAACAAAGTAGGAACAAGATGTGGTGCTTTCTGAAAGACAAAAGCTGTGTACATGGAACTGTTGATGAAGGCTGTAGCTGAAAAGAGCACAGCTGTTTTAAATAAGAGTGAAATTAACAGCACAACTAATTTTGAAAGGATTTCTGCACTGCAAATAAATAACACTGAATTACGGGAAAATGTACATAAGAGTGTTTAGTGAGAAATGTAAATAATGGTTGAAAATTTATTTATTTTATTTATTCAAGGTGGCTTACGGTAATGGAGGACAATATACAGTCCAGTACAATTAAGACATGTTCAAGTATTAAGAACAGGGAACTGAGGGACATCTTACAGCATTAAAAGACATTGCATTGAAGCTAGAAGAGAATGTGAGCAGTTAAAAAGAGAGTAAAAATTCCATGTAAAAGTCATGAGTGATGGAAACTAACATTGAAAACATAGTGCCAATGCAATCACACAATATTATGTGGTTACAAACACAAAGTCTTTGTGATCATGTGTGTGTTGCATCGTTACAGTCATGACCGGTTCTCCGTGACCCCACGTCCATGGAGTTTTCTTGGCAGGAATACTGGAGTGGCTTGCCAGTTCCTACTCCAGGTGCCTACAACACCTGGTATTCCCTCGTGGTCTCCCATCCAAGTACTAACCAGGGCCGACCCTGCTTAGCTTCCAAAATCAGGCGAGATCGGATGTACTTACGGCATCTAGGCAGCTTGTGATCATATAGATTCATAAAAAAGACACATAATAGGTAGTCCATGCATAACATTGGGTGTTCTAGGGATGATACAATATCTGCTATGTAATCCTGCATCCAGCTAAAGAACACAAATCCTTTGGGTTTTAATAGTATGGTTAGCAGTTTAAAATATTTCAGGATCACTGACATACCAGTCTTATGCACAGCGACTCCACATGTTGACTCGGTGTGCATAAAGGGGAATGGAGTGTGAAAGCATCTCCTAGCCCACCCTACCTTGATGTCCAATGGCAATCCTGTGCTTTCATTTATATGAGTTGAATAAGCAAGTATGCAAGGACTTACCGGTATTTATTTACTTATTTATACATTTATATACCACCCTTCTTCGAAACCATCTTCTGGATGGTCTCCAGAAAGAATAATAATACAATATATAAAATATAAAAAAGATTTTAAAAACCAATCACAACATTAAACAAACACAACTAAAATGCTGAACAAAAAGCACTGGCAAGACAATCTTATTCTAATAGTCTCAGGTGAAAAATAAATTAAGTTAAATTAAATAAATTAATTTAAATTGAGTTCTACATATAAAATATCCACACAATCAGAATTCTGAATAATCTGGTGAAGACTCGTACCCCCACCCATCCTTCTTGCATTGTATTTATTTAAAATATTTTAAACCCACCTTTCTCCTAAAAAAGAGAACCCAAGAAGGCATACATCATTAAAACACAGTATTAAGAGCTAAAAGCAATGCATTATTTAAATATTAAAGAGAATTAAATAAATGTTATATTTAAAATGTTAGGTAAAAAGCATTATTAAAACAGGTTTAAAGGCAACATAAACACAAACCATCCCATTTTAAAACCTCTCTATCACTAAGGAAAGATCTCTGTTGATTTACTTTGAGCAGTGATTTGATTAGTATTATTATAGTGGTTTTGTTAGTTTGCACTATTGAATTTTGTTATTTGTTAGCTGCCTTGAGTTCCTGGGGGGGGGGGGAAATCTGGCAGGATATAAATATAAAAATAAATAAATATGAATAAAATAAATAAATTAAGTTGCCGAACGATAGCAAACATAGGGCCAACTAGGCCTCCCATGGGAAGGAGTTCCAGAGTGTGGCAGTAACAACAAAGAAAGACACCCCCCATGTCCTCACCAAAGTACACGTGGGAGGGTGCTGGAACCAAGAGAGAAGCCTCCCTCGACCATTTTATGACCCCAGCAGGCTCATAAAGGGAGGCACGGTCTTTCAGATAGCTTGAACTCAAGCTGCTTAGGGCTGTATAGAATGGCACCTTGAATTGTGTACAGAAATGGTTCGGCAACCAGTGGAGCTCCTGTAATGGGTGTGATGTGATTCTTGTAATCAGCCCCAGTTAACAACACGAACAAAGCTCAGCCTGAATTCGTCTGCCAGTCTGCTTTACTATTCAGCCATTTGTACACCCCATCACAGAGGCAGCTCTGATAGCTCCTGTGAGAATTATACAATCTCCACCATCAACCACAATTCCTTGTAGTGTGTATAGAAACGACTGTGCTTTCTCAGAGTATAAATAGGCGCCTGGAGTAGGAACTGGCAAAGCCACTCCAGTATTCCTGCCAAGAAAACTCCATGCACATGGAGTCACGAAGAGTCGGTCACGACTGTAATGACACAACACACACACTCTATTAGATATGTTGCCCTGTCAGCACACATCCAGTCCTGCTGTCAAACTCCCTTGTCAGCAGTTATGGAATTCCACCTGAGGACTGTTTCAAGCACTCTGTCCTTATGCCATGGATGACCACATCCTTGGGTATATACTGCCTTTGGTGGCGGCAATCTTTCACATGGATTGGAAGAGCTTCTGTGGTTCACCAGTAGTCTCTGTTCATCACACATACTCAAAAGCCTGCAGTTTCCTCGTTCGAGTCAGGACTTGCAGACTGACAAAGCAAATGACTTATTTTGTGTTGAAAAGGACAAATAGTACCAAGATATGATTTTCAAAAGTGCTAAAAATAAATAGTTGGGGGAAAGATGAAAAATGAAGTCTCAGTCTAGTGCAAGTGTTGTTTTTCTCAGCCCATCCAAGTTTCTCACTTTCAAAATGCAATCCTAGTCTTTTCAAGTTTCTAACAGTTTCGCCTTTCTCACAGATTCAGCCCCAAATAAGCACAATGATCTGTTCTGATAGTGTAGGGCGGTGGAATGGAAACATCTAAGCTAACATTATCTTAAGCTTCTGCTCATCAGAAAGTCCTACCAGCCAAGTAAAGGGGAATCACTCCACTTCCACAAGTGTTGTGAATGGCAAACAGGAGGCAGATTTCCTTAGTGGAGATGTGTGCACTGGTCTGATAGCACAACCTTGTGTTACTGGACTTCCCACTCAATGAAAGCTCAGAATACTGCTAATCATTTTGATGCTATTGGCGAAGTCTACAAATATCATTTCAATAATCGGGAATAGTTCAAGACAGTAACTTTAAAGCACCACGGAAGGACACTGGAATAAGTATATAAGCCTTGGAGATCAGTAATAGCACTGCTGTGATTACTCACAGATTTAAAATTGGAAAATGTGGTTACCTAACTATGGCCTAAGGTAATTAAAGTGATCAATAATATACTAATGGGGTGGTTAAAATCAGTCTAACAATATTATTCATTAATGTTCTGGATTATTTCTTTGTCAATAATGCAAAGCATAACAAAAAACTCTTTGAACTGGCAGACGGAGACACATGCTCTATTTTTTAGGGCACTGTAGATGCTTACCCCACAATGTTGCTGCACCATGGTAGAGGCAAACCTACCAAGAATAGATTTTCCATTTGTCATTTCACCACTTCTTTGGTGCATTATGGGTGAGGTCACAAATGTCAGAAAAACAGGCTCAAACTAATAGTCTTCCCCACTGTGTAGAAAAAATACATATGTGCAAAAACTATCCCCTGGAGGTAACTAGAACCAAACTGCCTGTGGAGACTCTGGCTTTGAAGCTGTTTCCCAACGCTTATTTATTATTCATTATGTTCATTAAGAAATAGCCGCTCAGGTGGGCGTTATTGATTTCTCAGTTCCATATCAACCCCACAAACAGCTGCCAAGATTTCATCCTTTCCTTTCCTTTTGTTATAAAGGATGTCATTCATGTTGTCCTTTCTCTGTGTTTTCTTGGAAACTTGCAGGCTTGATGATTCCAGGGAAGATTGGAGCACAGCTACATGCCATTTTGGCAAAACTGCAACAGTGGGAATTCTGGGAAAGTAACTTTCAGGGAAGACACAAGGAGGGGGTTGGCAAGAACCAGCACGCATGCAATGAACACAGATAAAGTGCTTTGAAGGTCCCTTACAAAAATCTACTTAAAGCTGAACTCGAAAAAATGCAGTTTGAGATTACAGAACTCTGGAAGGATCAATCAGTAATAAAAAAGGCCAAAACTGAAGCTAGATTGAATAAAGGACAAGCTGATGTCATGTTTTTACAGGGAACTCATCAAAATAAAGAAGGGATATATGAACTTAATTGTAAATGGGTTGAAGTATATGAGAAATCATTTGGCACATCAAAATCCAGAGGGATAGCCAAATTGATATCAAAAGATGTGAATTTAAAATAATAAAAGTAGAAAAAGATAGGGTAAGATGTTAATAAGACAAGGGAAAATAAAAGGGAAAACACAAGGGAAAATTTGTATGTACCAAATGAGAATCAAGAATATTTTTGACAGAAGTGTTAGATAAACTAGATAATTTAATATATGTTATCATGGCCGGTGATTTTAATTTGACTATCAATGTTACTAAAGATAAGACAAAAACGTTAAAGGAAAAATATGAGGTTAAAAACTATTATGGAAAACATTATTAATAAAACCAATTTTAAGGATGTTTGGAGGAAGTTGAGAGAAGAGAGAAAACATTCCTTTTATTCACAAGTACACAAGTCTTATTCAAGAACTGATTATATATTTGTGTCTAACGATATATTAACATAGATAAACAATGTAAACTTAGCTATTATACAACTTTCAGACCATGTTCTGGTGAATATGGAATTTACTAGTGAGTCTGATTATAAGGATAGAGGTAATTCAGGATTAAAAAGATAAAATGAGCAACAAAATTGTGTAAGAAAAATTGGAGACAATTCCAGAATTTTTAAAAAGAAACTATACACTAATAAAAATCCATAACTGGATAAAATTCATAAGTAAGTAGAGAGTAATGTTAACAAAATACAAAAGAGCATAGACTGGATCAATTAATAATTGAAGAGATGGAGGGAATTATAGGTAAATTGAAAATAGACAAAATCCAGGTTTGATGGGCTGGGACCTGAATTTTATAAAGTATTTGAGAAATTATTTATCCCCGGAATGAAAATGATAATAATAAAATTATTAAAGAGGAAGAGATCCCTCGTCATGGAAAGAATAATAGTGTTAATTTTGAAGCCAGGTAAAGAATAAATAATAATACAATCTTACAGGCCTATCTCATTAATTATTCAAGATGCAAAGATATTTGCAGCAATTTTAACAAACAGATTAAATAGTTTTCTAGGTCTAGGAAAGTATATAAGTTAAGATCAAAATGGCTTTATTAGAGGAAGACTAATGGCAAATTTAGTTTGAAGTGTTCTTAGTAATATATATGTAGCTAATAGAAACAAAAGTAAGACAGGAATTATTTCATTAGATATTTTAAAGCATTTAATATAATCAAACAATCAAAACAAGGCAAGAATTTTAGTGACTGATGGAATAATGAAAACGGGTGGCAATGGCTGAGCCTCTTCATGGTGCCACTGGAAACTCCATGTACCAAACAGAGTAAACTGAACTTGGACCAAATAGATGACAGGCCCCTGCGAAAGGCCGGCTGATTTATCCAAAGTCACATCAAACAATGGATCTGTCCACTGATAAAGTGTGCTTTGGAAATGACGTGCCCAGGCATGGTGAGGCCTGGGTGAAAAATGAGCTAGGGTTCTCAATGCAAGGACAGCATCGTGACGCAAGTAAGCAGGTCCAATTCCATGTTGCAACCATCAATATCCGTACACTGTCCAGAAGCTGTACTCAAAACAGTGGTGAGTGCCACTGTCAGCTTTTTTTCTACATATCTGTGACATTCAGGAGATAAGATGGAATGGAAGGAAATCACACAACATCGGCCATGGGCATAAGGTCATCTATTTCAGCAGACCCAAGACAAAAATCAGGGTCAGTACAGTATTTCTGTATCGTAACGGTTTTGTGAGGCTATGGCAGAAGTTGAGCAATATTTATTTATTTATTTATTTATTTATTTATATAGCTTGTATGCCGCCCACTACCCAGAGGTCTCTGGGCGGCTCACAATCAGAACAATTAAAACATCAAAATACAATAAAATTAGAACAATAAAACCTGTAAATGCAATAAATACAGTACATTAAAAGCACACTACTGAAAATTGCCATCAGGACCCACAATCATTAGTTAAAAAACTTTTGGAATAGGAAGGTTTTTACCTGGCGCCGAAATGATATCAATGTCGGTGCCAGGCGAGTCTCATTTGGGAGGGCATTCCAAAGTTTGGGGGCAGTTGCTGAAAAAGCCCTGTTCCTGCAAGCCATCCCCTTCACCTCCTTAAGGGGTGGCTCTTTTAGGAGGGCTTTCTGACTAGATCTTAGTTGCCGGGTAGGTTCATATGGAATATGATGACCGACTGATGAAGATTGTCATTGCAACGACAAAGTGGTACATTCACTGCTTCAGCACATATGCACTGCAGACTGGTTGCCGCAATAGTGACAAAGAGTTCTTCTGGAACCTTCTTGAGGAGAAATATATCACAGTCCCAGCCAAGGACTATCTCATCGTCATGGGGGATGTAAACAGCCACATTGGAGCAAGGACAGATGGTTTCAGCTGTCTCAGCAGGCATGGTTTCAACAGCTTTACTGTTAATGGCATAATATGGATTATTTATTTGGGACATCATCTGTCCTGTTAATTCCCCAAAGCTATGCAGTGGCGTAGCTAGGGTGAGCAACGGGGGACATCTATCCCAAGCTACAGTGTGTGGGCATGCCAAACAGCTCCCTGGCCAGGAACCATGGGAAGGTGCATTGTGGGCAACCTGCCAGAGCTGGCACGGAGGGCTCCCCGGCTGCCGGCACCACTTTCTCTGTAGTGCCTTAGCCCCTCCCCATCCCTTGGGGGGGCACAAAAGCTGACTTTGTCCCCGGGCGCTGAAAACCCTAGCTACACCCCTGAGGCTATATTGTACTGACTGCTGTATTTCAGATATTTTGATTCTGGGTTTTTTTTAAAAAAAAAAAAACACACACCTGGGCTAAAAAACAGATATGAAAAACTTTCTCAGTGCCTAAGCCTATATAATTTTTCAGTGAAAAAGCATTACAATCTTCATGTTGTTGAGTTTTTTTTATTTTGATTGTCATAGACATAAATTCTACAGAAGCAGTAAAAGCTTCAACTTAAATCTAAATTGTGATAAAATTGTTGGAAAATAAACTATGAGAGACGAATCCACTCAGATCCCAAAGAACAACTAATTAAAAGAGTTCCTACCAAGTTAAAGGAGGAATAGGATGAACTAAACTGTCCACTGCATAACCCAATTACAGTAACAAACTGAAGATGTAGGTTATGCCTAGCAAACTAAGTTTCAAATTGTGGATCCTTACAGTATATTGAAATTTATAACAAATTAATATTATTTCTTGACTTTAGTGAGCGACTGCATTTTAACAGAGATTTAACAAAGATTTTTGAAGTATTCTATGACCCTCTTAAGTTTTCATGAATCCTTACTATAGCAAATTAATGCACAGCAACATGAATCTAGACCAGTGGTTCTGAATTTTGTGCCCTCAGATGTTCTTGGACTGCAACTCCCAGAAATCCTTACTAGCAAAGCCAGTGGTAAAACCTCCTAGGAATTTCAGGCAGAGAACATTGGGAAATCCAAACCACTGAACTAGACAGGCAAAAGTCATGCTGGTTGAGGAGGATAAGAACTATAGCCCAATACCTCTGAAGGGCAGCAGACTGGGGAAGGATGACACACACCATTCAAACATTTCCACCAGAAGTAAATGTCATTACTATTAGACACAAAAACAATTATCAGTTCAGTCTTATATGTACTTTTACTATCTACTAAATAGTCTTAACTATTTGTTTGTGCTTTCTAAGTGCAAGCAGCAACTTGCACCAGCGCTCCTAAAACTTAGTCCCAGACATGCAAGGCAAGGAAATCTTGACTTTGCTCAGGGTTCCATGACTCTACAAATTAACCTATCTATAAATGTTATGGTTATCATCATACCTGACTGCACAACCCAGGTTTGGATATGTTTGCTGTAAGACTGGGGGCTTGCTTGTGTATTCTGAAGCGACTGGCGCTTGCCTCACTGCCATTAACATCTAATTTCTAATTATATGCTAGAACTCCTCTTTCTATTAGATTTCAAAGCAGTTCACTGACGCTAATGAAGGCTTTTACAGCTATTAAATGGAATTCTTTCCATCCACATTTCATCAAGGCAGCGAGTGGCAGCTGTGGGAGTTGCTGAAGGCTACAAAGTAAGCCGAGGGCAGAACTGGCACAGCATCACAGAAGCTTTTGGTTTTAGTTTCTGTCTTGTAATGATAGCAGCAGCTACAAAATGTAATGTCAGTCAATCATTCTGGAAAGAGGTTCTTTATTTAAGTTATTTTTCAGACTGCCTATTAGCAATTGTTCTGTAGGAGCTTTCCAGGCAGGGCAGGATCTGTTCTCAATCATCCCAAAGTGTAGGACGTGCAACAAGGGCCTAAAGTTAAGCAAACTCAGCTTTCGGCTTAATATCAGGAAGAACTTCCTAACTGTTAACAGTAGTACAGGAATGAAACCAATTATCTCAAGAGGTGGTGAGTGCTCCAACACTGGAGGCATTCAAGAGAAATCTAGACAAGCACCTGGCAGATGTCCTTTGATCTGTATTCCTGCAAGGAGCAGGGGGTTGGACTTGATAGAGTTGTAGGCCCCTTCCAACTTCATTATTCTAAGATCCTGTGAAACATTTAAAATAAAAGTAAAAAACCAACTGAACAATTTATTAAAATGCATAGCTTAGAACACAAATCACATAGTACTACAATTATGAATTATGTAAATGGAGGGGGAAAGGAGGTTTGATGTCTAGTTTCTTGGTACAACAATGATGCACTGCAGATCTGCATCAACAGTAAAGGGTTCCCACATAAATCCACAAGGGGGCAATATTAAGAAGACTTTTCTTACTATCTGGTGTCTTTTCAGTGGCGTATGACAGGGCTTAAAATCAGGACTAGAGATTGTGTAAACCACCTTGGGTCCTTTTCCAAAGCGAAAGATGGAGTAATAATAATAATAAAAGCAACAACAACATGAATCACAATATTCAACAAGTATCATGTATTCATTAAATATTCATCTCTTCTTAGTCTTAAGGTTGGGAGATCCTGATGAATATGAAGAGACAGTTATTTACTTGTTTTTATTTGTCCTGTTTGTTGACATAGGTACAGAAGGACGGTTAGCCTTCTCCCTCTACCAATGGGTCCTGCCCCCTTCCCTCTGCCCCAGCCACCTCCCAACCTTAATTGCTGCTGGTGCCACGGGTGCTGCAACCACCAGTGCCCGGGCCATTGCTGCAGTCTTTATGTGTAGCCTCTGATGCTGCCACAGCCATCTTTGCTAAGATGGGGGCTGTATCTTCCCTTTGCCCTAAGGAAACTGCTGCTCCCATCTTAACAATGGGAAGGCTGCTTGAGGCAGCCTCAGTAGCAGTGGCAAAGGGAGGGGTGACTGGGGCAGTGGGAAGGGATGGGGGCAGGTTGTGGAGGCAGGGAGCTCTTATTATTTTTAGACACCCATGGGCTGTCTTAACCGACCACCACCAAAAAAAAACCAATTCATTGTCAGTTCATAGGGACTTGGCAAATCATAGATCAAGGGAAGTGATAGTACCACTCTATTCTGCTCTGGTCAGACCCCACCTGGAGTACTGTGTCCAGTTTTGTGCGCCTCAATTTAAAAAGGATGTTGACAACCTTGAGGGGGTACAGAGGAGGGCGACCAGGATGGTTGAAGGTCTGGAAGAAATGTATTAGGAACGGCTTAGGGAACTGGGAATGTTTAGGCTTTCAAAAAGAAGGCTAAGGGGGGATATGATAGCTATGTTTAAATGTTTAAGAGGATGTCATATTGAAGAGGGAACAGGTTTGTTTTCCATGGCTTCAGAGACAAGGACTCGGGGCAATGGTTTCAAACTACAGGAAAAGAGATTCCATTTGAACATTAGGAAGAACTTCATGACAGAGCTGTTTGGCAGTGGAATATGCTGCCACGGAGGGTGGTGGATAGAGATGGGCACGACTCAGCGAAATTTTCATTTTTGTTTTTGTTTTTTCATTTCATTTCGTAACAAAAACGAAAATTTTTCAAAAACAAAACGGAAACGGAAACGAAACGAAAAATTTTGCTGTTTTTCGTTTTCGTTGCGGCAAATGCATAGAACTGAAAAGAATGCTAACGAAACAGAAATTTTTCATTTTTGTTTCGTAACAAAAACGAAAAAATTGCGGAAAAACCCAACGAAAACGAAAACGAACCCAAACGGACCCCCTAAATGACCAAACGACAAACGAAACACAATTTTTTTGAGTCGTGCCCATCTCTAGTGGTGGAGTCTCCTTCTTTGGAGGTATTTAAGCAGAAGCTGGGTGGCCATCTGTTGGAAATATTGTGATGGGGTTCCTGCATGGCAGGGGGTTGGACTGCATGGACCTTGAGGTCTCTTCCAACTCTATGATTCTATGATTCATCAACCTTGACAAGCATGAACCACCATTTTGGCAGTTTGTCTCCATCTCTAATTAGGACTTCAGAGGGCAACCAGTAGATACATGTGAGAAGAGGTAATTTGAGATTCAAGGCATGAAGGCTAGAAACTGTGTGTCGCATGTGCAAAAGCCAAAGCTAGATTTTTCACGCACTAAAGGTGATGCTGAATAGCTGCTAAGGGATTTAAGTACGTATCTGGCTGTGGAGCCAGAGGTTGGGATTTCCGCACTATGCCTTCTCTAATAAGGCACCCTGTGTGGCCTTGGGCAAGAGGCACAGTCCCAGGGCGCCCCAGAAAAAGGGAATCACAAACCACTTCTGACTATTCTCTGTCTGGAAACCCCTGAAAAGGGTTGCCATAAGTTAGAATTGACTTGGCAGAACATTGTTATTAATGGAGCTGTAACAGTTCATTAATTGTCTATGCAAGGACAACTCTCATGAGCCAGAATAAAACAAAACTTTCAATGAGTAAACTACAGGGAATATTTTGATTTGTGAGAATTTTAACATGTAGCTGCAGACTCAGCATTATCAGTAGTATTAGTAAAAGTGTTAATATAATTTTCTGAACCACTAAGAATTCCAATGTCCCTTCTGAACAGTGCAATCCTGGTAACTCATGGCAATTGGGTGAAAGTTAGGGACACTGTTCACAATTTATTTACAAAAAATATTGCAGAATACCCATCTTCTAAGGCTAATATGGAGGGGAATCTGACATCAAACATGACTCTGTGGCATAAAAGTGTCCTGGCTTCATGCATGAAGTTATGCAGTGCTAGGTATAAGGTAGTGATGGCGAGCCTTTTAGAGACCGAGTGCCCAAACTGCTATATAAAACCCACTAATTTTTCACAAAGTGCCAATACAGCAATTTAACCTAAATACAGGTGGCTGTGAAGGGGGAATGTCGAGTGCCACCTCTGGCACCTGTGTCATAGGTTCGCCAACACTGGTATAAGGAATCCAACATCATTGAGCAAGTCTTGGTCTCCTACGCCAATTCAATCATAAATTCACTACATAGTCTCACACTTACTCTTGGGTTCAGGGTACATTTTTATCCCATCCATCTGGCTCAAAGGCTACTCTAGATGGCTAACAATCAATCACGCATAAAACAGTAAGTGAAGCACAATACAATTCCAAGATAAAATTAAAATTAACCAGCAACACAAATAAACCATCTATCATCAAAATAAACCGCAGCATAAATCAACAATGTTAACTTAGCTTTAGACATCAAACACATCAATGTTACGGCTGTGGGGAGATTGTTCAAGGCTGGATTGTCTAAAATGTGTTTAATTTAGTTTTCTATTTGTTTTGCTCAGTACCAGTATCTACATTTGGAACATTTATCTACTATCATCTCTATAAATCTAACTGCTGTATCTTCCAGTTTTTACATCCACTCACAGATACACACCCACAGATACACATCTCACTCTATTTGTGAGTAGATATAACTGAGAAATTTTCCTTTTAATCTTGTAATTTTAATTCACAGTACAGTATACAATGTCTCTGAACCAATTTTTGTCATTTGATACAGAGCCAATGACTGTACAAATTCCAAATTAATCTCATTTGTTTATTCTTTTTGTTCATCAATTATTTCTGGACAGTGAGGCATGTGCTAGAATATAACAAAGTATTGAAAAGCGGCACTCGCTTCCTATTAAATGTGCTTAATCATCCACTTGACAAAAAAGCTCCCTCTTGTCTCTTCCCACATCATAACTAAGGGAGTGGTTAAATGACTGCTTCAAGTATCTCATTGTACCTTTACATAGGTGATGTAAGTGCTAATCATATGTAGATCCAGTCTTTTGGCATAAATGTATGGTACATTTTATTCACCAGCAGGGCTTGTTTTTGCAGTGTTTTCAGTTACATTCCTTTTCTTGGTCTTGTGTTTGCCTATGTTGTCTTTCAGGGCAGTTGCTGAGCATCTCTAGAGGACATCAATGATAATGCTCAGAGTGGTGTGTAAATCAACCCTATTCCTTTTCCCTGCCCTCTGCTGACATGGATAAAGGACATCAAGTGCAATGCCATTTGGAATGGTATACACGTTTTTCTCCTAATTTAGCCCTATGTCACTAAACTGATGCACAACTAATTCAAATGCTTACCACATAGTCTGTTCAGCATTATTTCACAGCACTACTTGCTAAATGTTAGGAAGAAGGTATTGTATCTGAATTCCAGAAGGTGTGAGCAGGACACGTGGATACTTCAAACAAATGCATTTTCCTGGGATAATTGAAATTTTCTACGTGGACAGCAACAGCAACTAAAATGCCAGGGTGTGGTACGGAGGAGTGCACATCAAAGGGGGACAAATGTCTATGCAGTCACACCCTCATTCCCTGCAGACTTTCGTGGGAAGTCACACTTCTATAAACAATACGAGGAAACTGGGGGGGGGGGGGGGGGGGGGGGGGTAGCAAAAGCGCCCTGCAACATTCCACCCTGCAAACGAAGGATGCCATTTCGAAACGCTAGCCTATTGCTTAAGAAAAGAGCAGCATAACAGAGAAGAAAAATACTCATTTAATCCTTTCCCCGGTGAACTATTTTATTTGCAGATATTTGGTTTACGTTTAGCTGACCGCGAGATGAGCGTTAAAAACAACAACAACGATTCCCGATCCCTCGGTCTTAAACAGGAAGCTTCTTGATTGAGTCTTCCTACACAGTTCCAGGACCAGGATCGTCCTGCAGGACTCGGACGCCGCCATCTTGGAAGCAACGGGGCAAACGAGCCAGGGGTGTGTGAGCGTGGGTGCGTGTTCCAGGGACCGCGGAGGGCGTGCCAGCCGCACCAGCGCCGCCTCCTCACACTTCCCACCCCTCGTTCAACTCTCGCGCGAGGCTTTCCGCTTGGCGTCTCGGTATGGGCGGCGGGCGGAGCTCCCGGTCCTGTCGGTGAAGCGAGCGGGCGGGCGAGGGAAGGAGCCTGGGCAGCGGGCGCGGCGCGGCCATTGGCGCCCCGGGGCGAGGCCAGGTGAGGTGCCCGGAGGAGTTCAGGTGAGCGAAGGGGGCGTGGCTTCGCTTCCCTTGCTCCGGCGGCTTCTTGCTGCTGGAAGGACCCGACGGGCGCTGGTCCTTCTCTTCTTACTTTGCTGGGAGGTGGAAGTGGAGAGACAGGTTGGGCTGGGGGGGGGGAGGAGGCGCTGCGCTGCCGCGTCCCCCCCCCCATAGTTGCAGCAGCTCAGAAAAGTGCCGCGTGTGTAAATATATAATTTGTGGGGGAGGCAGAGGAGCCTGTAGTGCTCCAGCCTTTCTGCTTGCCTATGGTTGTTTTTGATTGCTTTGCAAACACCCCCACCCCACCCCACCCCCGTGTAGCCAAGTTGGCTGCGGAAGAGGATCGGGATGGAGGATACGGTTTAGGTGCAAAAGAAAGAATTGGAGAGTCTGGAAGCGAGCTGATCGTCTTGGGGTTCATGTTGTAACACGAGATTCTGGCTTCAGATGCTTGCAGACAATTGGCACCTTCCCCCCCCCCCGCGGTGCAAAATTGAAGAGATCTTCGGTTAGAGTAGTTCTTTGCGGGTTTCAAATGCAGTGTGTGTGTTGTGTTGTTACTGTCGTGCCCGACTCTTCGTGACCCCATGTCCATGGAGGTTTCTTGGCAGGAATACTGCAGTGGTTTAACAGTTCCTACTCCAGATTTTGTATTAAAGGTAGTGTAAAGCAAGAGTATGACAATAAGTATACCAAAGAAGATTAAATCCTCTACCTGCAGGTTACAGCTAGAGATGTAAAGTTTTCAGAAACGTTGGGGGTGGGACTGCTCCCCCACCGATTTTTCCATTTATCTCCAAAGTTTTTTCTCTTTCAACATTTCTGGAATTTTTGCATCTCTAGTTACAGCTGACTTGACATGTTTTGAAATAGGGATAGTTTGCAAACTTTGAAAGTGCTTCTGAGAACCCGTGTCTTTAGTTACATAGCCAGAATGATGTGTCTCCTTCGCTACAGCCCTAAATAAACTTTCTTGGGAGTAGACTTTGTAGAACATCCTTGTTTTTGTATAAAAATAGCAGAGTCTTCTGATTTATTTGACAGTAACTGATAATTAAGCAGAGTTGCACTATTTTCAAATTCATTCAGGTATTTCATTGCCTTTTGCTTTATGGAAATATGATGTGGGTGCTTTGTTATATATATATATATATAAATGTTTTTCAGAAATCCTGAAGTACTCACAGTTATCAACTAAATATTTCCTTTATTTATTGTTCATTTAGTGTTTGTGAACTTGAGAAGTTTTCACTTTCAAGCTGTAAAGATATACAGATCAGAATATGGAGAGAAATGAGGAATTGAATCTTGGCACCTGTTTGCTGTGTCTGAGTGATTAGCCAAGAAAAATGTGTTTACTTCTCCGTGAATCAAATGACCTTTCAGAGAAGCTCATCACTTCTATATGCTGAAGTTTGAAATACCTGGGGAGATGGGAACCTTTGAACTTTTTCTGACCTGGAGTTTAATATTAAATCTGGCTGATGGGCACAGTTTATTCACATGTGAACCCATTGATATCCAAAGATGTTCTGGAATGTCCTACAATATGACGTTTTTCCCTAATTTAATGGGGCATTATGATCAACACATTGCAAATGTCCACTTAAAGGTGAGTTTTTTCTTCCGCTAATGTGGCAGTTTGAGTTATTTTCATAGATGGAAAAATTCTAAATAATATGATTCATTTTATAAGAAAAACACCTGTTGTTCTGAACTAGGAACTGAAAAAAATAAACACATATAGACACTGATATTTCTGTATAGGTATGTGGACACAGTTTAGAGTTTATATGTTCAGTTTGAGCCAACATCAGTAACTAGGAGATAAACTGTTGTTTGGTACACAGGAAATTCTTTTATATACAACTACAGTATGTGAGGAAGTACAGTATATGGCTATTTTCTAGATAAGTTTTGTGCTATGTTGTGAAGTTTATAGGTTGCTAGTGGCAATAATTTTGCAATTAAAGATTGCAGCAGCTTCTGATTGCTTATTTGCCCTTTCTCTTTGGAAGTCCACATTTACTTTGGGTGGTGTAGTAAGGACAGATTTCACAGATTTCCCCACACTTTTGCTGTCCAGATAGTTCAAACTGCATCCCCCACCATTCCTGGCCATTGACCAAGCTGTCTAGAACTGATGGATACTGGATGTCTAAAACACTTAGAAGACTGAGTTCATGCAGACTGAGATAAGCTTTTGATGGAAAACTTAGAAAGCGTTCTTGAAAAGATCTTATCAAGGAATTTGCATGTCTTCTCCAATATTTTGTTACTGATAATGACTCCCAAGAAGCTGTGAATTTAAGAATAGTTCAAGAATAGTTCTGAGCTATCAAGCGATTGCTGTAATCATATGTGTGTGTGTACTATTTAATAACATATGTATTTGTGTTCAATAGATATCTGTAACTGTTATGAACTAGGGACAGATTGGGCTCACACATCCCTATCCTTTTCTGTTTCCCACGGAAAAAATAAGTAAATAACTGATCTGTGGCACTGCGTGTTCACTTGAATGCAAGGTTTCTCCTGATTATGAGAGATGAAATCCTTTTAAAAAGTCTTAAAGTAGTGGCCTTTAATTTCCTGTCCAGGAATGGCCTTTCTTTTGTATTTCCTCCCTTTACTAACAAGTTCATCTGGAGAATATTTTTGTCTGGTAATGGGGGTGGGATCACTAAAACTTTCCATCCTGTCCAAATAAAACCCATTGTAGTTGTTTCATGTGTTTGGCACCATTCCCATATTTTATGTACTTGCAAGCATTACATCTTGCCTCTGTTCCTGGGAAAGGAAACTCAGAACCTAGCATAACCATGAACACTATTCATTTTAGGCCGGTGCAGTTGTAGTGATAAAGGAGGAAGAGGTTGCTGAACATAGCAGATGAGAACGGAATGGACTGGATTTCTTCCTGCCTCATTAAAGTCCAGTCAAATGTCAGTGCTGCTGATTATCCATTCCAGTCTGGGTTCAGGCCACGTCGGGGGACTGAGACTGCCCTGGTCACGCTGCAGGATGACCGGGGGGGGGGGCTGACAAGGGTTGCTCTACCCTGTTGGTCCTCCTAGATTTGTCAGTGGCCTTTGATACCATCGACCACGGTATCTTGCTGGGTTGGCTTTCTGAGGTGGAGATTGGAGGAACACCTTATAGCTGGCTCTGGTCCTTCCTTGGTGGCCGTTCTCAGCGTGTTCACCTCTGCAGTGGAGGCGGTGCAGACCCTCGACTCCTGCCTGGATGCAGCCATGGAATGGACCAGGACTAACAGGCTCAGACTCAGCCCAGAGAAGACCGAGGTTCTGTTCTTCGGGGCATCCTCTGCTGGATACCCCAGTCTGGAGGGTCTCACCCTTCAGCTAGTGGATAGAGTGAGGAATCTAGGCATGATCTTGGATCTGGCCTTATCCCTGGAAGCTCAGGTGATGGCCATCTCCAAGTCTGCCTTTTTCTATCTTTGGCAGATCGCCCAGATCTGCCCGTAGCTGGACGAGGCCTCCTTGAGAACAGTTGTGCAGGCACTTGTGATCTCAATGATAGATTATTGCAACGCTCTCTACGTGGGGTTGCCCTTGCCCTTGTTTGGAGACTACAGCGGGTACAAAATGCAGCGGCCAGACTGGTGCTTGGTGCAGGCAGATATGACCACATCACTCCAGTTCTGGCTCGTTTGCATTGGTTGCCCGTTGTGAACTGAATAAGGTTCAAGGTACTGTTTTTTGACTTGCAAAACCCTCCACGGCTTGGGACCTGAGTACCTGACAGAGTGGCTCTTCCAGAGGTCAACTGAGGCCTGACCCACCAGAATGTCGCAGGCACTCTCGCTTCAGGTGGCCACTCCCAGGGAGGCTCGGAAATAGATCACTCAAAACCAGACTTTCTCTGTGGTCGCCCCTTCACTTTGGAACAAACTGCCTACTGAAATTCGCCTTGCACAGTCCCTGACCGCCTTTAGAAAAGTGCTCAAGACTCTGCTTTTCAGAGAGGCATTTGGCGACCATTAGGGTTGTTCTGTTTTGTTTTGTTTCGCTCTGTTCTGCCATCTTGCTGACCTTTTTTAAAAATTGGTTGAAGTGTTTGGTTTTTTTAAATTGCTTTATGTGATTGTTGTACACCGCCCGGAGTTCCTTAGGGAAGATGGGCGGTATGAAAATAAATAAACAAATAAATAATAAATAAATATATTAAATATTTTACTTTTTAAAAAGTTTTGTAATAGTTAATTCTGCAAGACAGCAAACACAATCTACCTTGAATTGATTGGCTATGCTTACTTTCATCTGTTCTGATGCACTTTCTTTATCAACCTCTGAATCATCTCTTTTTCTCTTCCAAAGCCATTTTTTCCTCTTCTGAATATCAAATGTTCACCAGATGTCCATGCATTTCTATGCAAGGCATTTGTGCCTCCCTGTGTGGATCCAATGCGTGTGAGCCATCCTTGCCGAAGTCTTTGTGAAAGAGTCTACTCTGAATGTAAAAAGATAATGGACACTTTTGCAATCACATGGCCTGAGGAACTTGAATGCAACAGGTATGGTGCTTTTAGTTTAGTCTCTTATTTGCCATGGATTTTATTTGGACCTGAGATCAGATACCTGTTAGGTCCCAGCACAATGGCTTCCTATGCATCCGACCACCCAGCATATATTCCTTCCATTGTTTGCAAAGATTGTACAGTGATGCTTTGAATTACAAAATTCATCCATTCCAATAGATTTTTCGCAATTCAAAATTTTCATAATTCAAAATGCGGTTCCCCATAGGAATGCATTGAAAATCAATCTGTTCCAAAGGTTGGGAAAAAGGCATAAAAGGGAATGGATTAATTGGTTTTCAGTGCATTCCTACGGGAAGCCTGCCCCAACCAGCAAAACAGGGGAAGAGCAAGGATCCTTTTAAAGCATCTGCCTGCAACATGCAAAGACCACCAAACAGCCTGCTCTTAGCACAGGGTATGTGGATGTTTTAAAATAATGCTTGCTGCTCTGACCCCATCACTTGGGGCAGGCAGGATTAGCAGGTGGGTAGCTGGGATCCAAAGGCACGGCCCCCTGCTGCCTGCATGCTTTCTGGGCACCAAAAAAAAAAATTGAATTACAAAGGGCTCTGCCGAGTTATGGAGCTGTCAAAATCACACCCAACAGCCAGGTGATTTTGACAGCTCCTCAGCTTGGTGGATTTCCCTTCGTAATTCAAGTTTTTCTCAGTTGAAGGTATTTGTAATTCAAGGCATCACTGTTTGTGCTGCCACTCAGTTGAGTGACAACCTCACACTCGGTCTGTATGACAAGAGTGCTGTTGAGGGGTGTTTTTTCCGGGACTACATTTTCCATACTTCTGCTCATGCTTTGGACAAGCACATCATTCCTTCGTGGAAACAGATCTGTTGTTTCAGTTCTTGCAGTCTTCACTGTATACGATCACAATCAAGCCCTTCCAGGTAAGGCACAGAGATTATGGCAAAACTAGCATTCATTGTGGATGATAAAAATTGGATTATAATAAATTCAAAAAGGAAGCTGTGATGAGGAACATTTTAAGACCCACTGTAAGAAGTCCAGAATGGAGCTAGAATGGAGTTGACTCATGTTGGTTAGAGAATATTGTGCCGCCTTTCCATTATTCACTCAAAGTGAATAGTTTGAGCAGGACAGTTTGGGGTGGAGAGTGAGCAAAAGGAAATGGCCAGGCTGTATTAGTGGAGTTGGGGGGACATCCTCATCTTTTTTATTCATTAAATAAACAAGTTTATCCACAAAATAGGTTCTTAACTAACTGCATTACTTCTGGGTGGTGGTGACATTTCCAAAAGGTTAAAGAGAACTGCTGGATAGCTCAGAGGTTTAGATCTCTGGCTGCGCAGCCAGAGTTCATTTCCCCACTGTGCCTCCTTGAGAATGATCGAATCAATGATCCATAGGGTTGCTTTCAGCTCTGCAGTTAATATGTTATTATAATGTGGTTCTTGCCTACATCAATAAATTAATAAATGCCAGTTAAAGCAAGGATTAAGTAATGGAATCATGGATGACCATGGTGGCTTCATTTATCCATTTGGCAAAAATTATATTTATTTATTTAAAACATTTCTATGCCCTAAAAAACACAAGGCGGCTATACTGAAGACCATTATCTTGGTTATGAAAAAGTTGGAGAGGGAACTTTGAGTGCACCCCTCTTCATGTCCTTGGACAGACATCCTTCCAAACATTTTCAGTCTAAAATCTAGAGGGCATTTAAAACCATCTATAATGCCTTAGAGAAAAGCAGAGGAATTGCATTTGCTTGAGAGAGGGCCAATAATGTTATAAATACAGTAGCAGCAAATGTAACGCATGCCTAATCTAGAAAGGAGCATCATTGGTCTCTCAATAAACCAAGGGGGTTTAGGCTTATCCACTCTTCTCTTGCCTTCTGCTAGTGTGGGCAATTGAAGGTATGAGTACGTGCTGCACGTTTTTAGTAACATGGTTTTAAATTGATTACAATTCAGTTGCATATTTAATTATGGTTTAACATAATACATAATACAGTGGACCCTCGTAAAACAAACAGTTTGTATAACAAAATCTGTATAACATAAAACATTTCCAGAGATAGGGTAAATTTGCTTAACAGCATTGCCTACTATGGGGCAAATCTGTACCACCTAAAAATGGTTGTGATAAGGGATTACTCCATTTTCAGTGCATTCCTATGGGGAATTTGTATAAAGGAAAATTTGCTTAAAATAATTTCATTTGGAACAAATTAATTCCTTTATACAAGGTACCACTGTATTATTGTTATGCCTCCTGTCATCATTTACAGCAGCTTAACTAGGAGCCTGGCCTCTGTCTACAACAGCATGGGAAAAACAGCATTAAAAGTGCCCTCCATGCTGATAGGTTGTTGCTAGGCAACATGTTGATGCCTTTTCATGTGACTATAGGGAGGATGGGTGTGGAACATTTTAAAGGGCGATGTAGGGGTAGGAGAGGGGATGGAGAAAGGAGAGGTTGAAAGGGAAGGGATGCAGCAGAAAGAAGCATGGAGAAGGCATCAGAGGAGAAGGTGAAGAAATGGAGCAAGGGGTAGGCCATGAAGAAGGAAAGATGCAACAACTAAGTAGAGCAGACAGGAAAGATTTGGGCCAGGAGCCCAGAAACACAGTACCCATCAGTTAGAAAGAACTAGTTCTCAGCAAGGAAGAATGCTGGAAGAGGCTGAGAAAGGCAAGGCCAAGAGCAGCTGGAAATTATTGAGGGGCCTTCATAACAGGGAAAGGCGTTACCAGCCCCAGAGGAGAGACCTTGTGCTTCCAGCAAGTATGCTTGCTTATATTCATGGAACTAGGTGAAGAGGGATCCTCTCAGAAGGTTTGGGCCGAAGAAGAGAGGAGCATCTGTCCAGGCAGATGACCGTGGAGAGTGGTGGGAAACAGGGAGAGACCTGGCCCAGCCAGGAGAGGCTACAGGCCCGCCCTGGAGCTCTGGCCTGCTGCAGTGGCCAGGTGATCCTTCCCGGTTGACTTTCAGAGGCATGGTGTCAAAACCATGCAATGGTTGCCTAAGTGGGACCACATCCAGGCAGTAGAAATGGGCACGAAATGCCAAAATGGCATTTCGTTTCATTATTCGTTGCCCCGGCCCCTGTTTAGTTTTGTTTAATATGAAACATTTTTTTTTTAAAAAAAAAATTCATTTCGGATTTCGTTTCATTTTTCTTTTTAAACTTTTTATTTTTTCTGGCCGGGTGTGGCCGAGGGACACGTCTATTTTTGGGGTGGGGGTATTATTTTAAAGAGTTGGGGTGAGGTATTATTTTAAATAGTTTCCGTTGCAGGGCTTTTTTTGGCTTGGGGCCAGCGCTTCCCAGCTGAGAGGTGCTAGTGCCTCTTTTTTTGGTTTTATTTCCCCAGCCGGGGAAACTGGCTGGCCTGTTTGGGAGGGCCAGAAAGGAAGAGAGCAGGCGAGGGAAACAGGGAGCGGAGGGGAAGCTGGCCCACCGCCGCACTCTCCTTACCTGGGGCGTGCCTCCTCCTCTCCCTTGCCGCCAGAGAGACGGAGATCCCCCCTCACACACACACACATCTTGGGGCGGGGCGGGGCATGGCTGGGGGTGAGCGCGGGCGGCGACTGGCGGTGCTTCCCTGGAGCCTGGCTCTCTCACTCTCGCTCCTCCCTCGCCAGGGTGGCAGCGGGAGTACCAGCAGCCGCCGTGGAGGGCAGATGGGCTCCAGGTGCCGGTGAGGGAGCCCGTGTCGCAGAAAAGACGAGAGAGGTGGGAACGTGCAACCGTCGCAGACAGAGCGAGCGAAAGCGAGGGGGCGGCGTGGAGGGTTCCGGGGGAGGCCGAGAGGCATCAGGGCGGTGAGCGAGGGAGATTGGGAGAAGTTTCCAGCCGACCCGAGCAGGCACCCCATCCACTTCCACTCTGATTCTGCACCTGTCTGCGCTGATGGGATGCTGAGGGTGGCCCCGTTGCGGGGCTTTTTTCCTCTTTTTATTTTTACAGCTGAGAAGCGCTGGCTTGGGGCCAGTGCTTCCCAGCTGAGAGGCACTAGTGCCTCTGTTGTTTTTTTATTTCACCCCTGGCCTGGCCCAGGAGGAAAAGGTACACCAGAACGAAAAATGAAGCAAACAAAATGGAAATTTCCATTTCGTTTTGTTTCATTTTGTTTTTCTTTGATGGGTCCTTTCGTTATTCGTTTCGTTCCCTAACGAAATGAATAATGAATAACAAAACAAATAAAAAATTCATTTCGTGCCCATCTCTACCAGGCAGTACTTAACAGGAGGAAACACTTTGCCAGCATTTACAGGGGGAGCATCCTACATCAAGAAAAAGCCTGCCAGTCCAAATGGCCCTCATCTAGGGGCCACATAACCACTGTGGGTGCTTAGGCCCCAGAAAGCCTTATGAACGTACCTGTGACACTCCAGGTGGGAAGCTGTGACTATGGATGGTGTAGGGACAATTGATGAAGTGGGGAGCTGTGAAGCATAATTGAATTGCCTGTTAAAGTATAACCCCCCCCCCAATTTCATTGCACACATGTCAGAAGGGCATTACAACATACCTCTGCATATGGGGGAAACCAAGGGGGGGCAAAATAACTGTGTGGTTTTATCTGTTCCTGTTTTTAATCTTGTTGTGAATCATCTTGAATCCAGCTTTAGGTAGAAAAATCAGGATATAAAACAAACAAATGGAGAAAAAGTAGCCTAGTCACTCTAAAGAGCCTTGAAAATTGGGTATAACTTTTTGTATGGATGACAAGATCATACTGCATGTTCAGATTAGCCTCACTGAATACAGTTTTAATTTTGTAATCCAAGATAACTGTTCTTGCTAGTATGGGTTGTACTAGAAGAGTCCTCCAGGTGTTGCTTTCTTTTGCCTGCATTCCAGGACTTCATTTCTTGAGCTGGTCGATTAGCTTTGTGCTTGGAGTGGTGGCCTTAGGGTTATTACATATGAATGAATATGCAGCGTTGGGCTGCAGGGTCCAGCTGGTTCAGCATGCTGGTTCTCATATTGGCTACCAACTATTTCAAGAATGCCCACAAGGAATACAAGAAGGCCACCCCCTGCTGTATAGCAGCCACATGCCTGGGCATTCCAAATATTCATAATGCTTAGTAGTAATAATTGACCCCGTACAACAATATTTGCAGGGAATTATCCAATTTAGGATGCTAGGCAGCCATACACTCATCAAGAACGCTGTACATTCTCTACACTTGCCCTTACACACATGCACCAATACAGAATAATACTTTGGCTACTAAACATGCTCAACCCTACAGGGGATTCCCTGAAATAGTTGTCATTGTGAAAGCAGTTACTAGTTGCTGCTTCTGAGCTATGGCGTAGGCCTGTCATAGGCTGGATATGCAAGTTTTTTTTCTGTTTTTCTGCGAACTAGGTTTCACTCTGTCATTATAGTCTATTTTCAATTGGTAGCTTATGTTCCATTGTTGCAGATGTTCCTCTTGGTTTTCATCCATCCACACACATTTTTGTTTACTTTTTACATGAGGTTTTTTTTGTTACTTTTTATGTAAACTGCAAGAATATGTACAAGTGAACAAGTGTTGACGTGGACACATCTATAGCTGACACACAATTTAAGTCTACCAATTGAAAGAAAAAAGGTACAAGCTAATATTTTAATACAATTCTAAACTAGAAATTTTGCAAATAATTTTTGCATGTGGGGTATATAATTCTTAAATCAAGTGGAGAACCACATAAAAGGGGTTGGGTTATCACCCTTCAGCAGGCCAATTTCCTTTGATGTTTTACAGTGTTGTCTGAATAGGACTGTTTAAAAGGCAGGAGGAGAATTAATGAAGCTAAAAGATATGCATGGAGAACCAGTTCCATGGTCTGTCAACATTTTTCTCCCTTGCCTCTTTAGGTTAGAGGACTGTGATGAAACTGCTGCTGTTACTCCTTCTCTAACCACAAGAGCTCATGGTACGCACAAGACCCGTGGACAACCCAGAAGAGACTATGGATTTTGGTGTCCTCGACATCTACAGACCTTTAGTAGTCAAGGCTACAAGTTTCTGGGAATTGATCAGTGTGCGCCCCCATGCCCCAACATGTATTTCAGTAGCCACGAGCTGGATATTGCCAAAAGCTTCATTGGGATTGTTTCAATTTTTTGTCTCTGTGCCACTCTCTTCACATTCCTAACATTTTTAATCGATGTTAAACGGTTCAGATACCCGGAAAGGCCAATCATATACTATTCTGTTTGTTACAGCATAGTGTCTCTTGTATATTTCCTTGGGTTCCTCCTGGGAAACAGAACCGCTTGTAATCAGGTAGATAAAAAACTACAGTTTGGTGAAACAGTTGTCCTTGGTTCCCAGAACAAAGGCTGCACAATTGTTTTCATGGCTTTGTATTTTTTCACCATGGCAGGAACTGTTTGGTGGGTTGTTCTTACAGTCACTTGGTTTCTAGCTGCTGGGCGAAAATGGAGTTGTGAAGCTATTGAACAGAAAGCAATGTGCTTCCACGCAGTTGCCTGGGGTATGCCTGGCTTTCTCACAATCCTGCTTCTTGCCATGAACAAAGTGGAAGGGGACAACATCAGTGGTGTTTGTTTTGTTGGCCTCTATGACTTAGATGCTTCTCGATATTTTGTCCTTTTGCCATTGTGCCTTTGTGTCTTTGTCGGTTTGTCTCTGCTTCTGGCGGGCATAATCTCTCTAAATCATGTGCGGCAAGTCATACAGAATGATGGCAGAAATCAAGAAAAGCTGAAGAAATTCATGATTCGCATTGGTGTATTCAGTGGCTTATACTTGGTACCCCTAGTGATGCTCTTGGGATGTTACATCTATGAACAAGTGTACAGGAAGATATGGGAAACCACTTGGGTTTATGACCACTGTGATGAGTTCCACATACCCTGTCCTTATCAGGTAGGAGTGAGATTCTTTTGTTTGTTCATCCCTCCATTTATTCTAGAAATGGTATCTGAATAAAGAATGTTGTTATATATAACTGATTCTATCCAGCAGTATAGTGGCTTGGAATTTGTTTACAGACTCAAATGTAGTATTGCTTTATCAGTTGTTGATTTTTGCAGGTGGTCTGAAAGTCTTTATGGCTTTTGGGGAGTATTCCTGTCACAGTGTTCCTTTTAGCCCCACTAGCACTGTGTTCTGCTAGTATGTTTAAACCTTTTATGCAAATGTGAAAGACATTGATGGGATATTTCCATTTTTATAGGTCCTTATTGAAAACACTAATGGTTTCTAGCTGAGTTTTGATGGTATAATAGAGGAGTGTTCTACTCAGCTTAAAAGTAAGGGTAATTATACTAGGAAAGCACAGTCTTAAGGTTCTAGGTCTACACCCATTTATTCTAACCTGATCAAAATGTTGACCGAGCACATTCATTTTCAGAATTGTAGTTAGAATGCATTTTTCTTCCTAGTAATAAGATTCAAGGCGTTGGTTTTGGTTTACAAAACCCTCCATGGCCTGGGTCCTGTTTATCTGGCTGAGCGTATCTCCCTACGATCAGAGCTGGCCCGACCCACCCGTTCCTCAATGGCTTTCTGTCTCCGGGTGGCCACCCCCCAGAGAGGCCCGTAGAGTAGTAACTCGGAAACGGGCCTTCTCGGTGGCTGGTCCATCACTTTGGAACAAGCTACCTGGTGAGATACGCCAGGCTCCCTCACTGACTTCCTTTAGGAAAGCCCTTAAAACCTGGCTCTTCAGGGATGCCTTTGGCGATTGCTAATGCGGTACCAGGTTTTTCTTTTCTTTTTTTCCCCATGGTCATCTAGTTTTTGGCTCTTGCCCAGTGCTATTTTATATTGTTTTTATTGATGTCAGTTTTTAACCTTTTGTGTGAACCACCCAGAGTTCCTTTGGGAAATGGGAGCAATAAATAAATAAATAAATAAATAAATAAATAAATGGTAACATTCGGTTACTTAAAAACAGAAATGCAAAACTGAAGTTTGTATCTTTCATGGGGACAAACCAAAAGATTTAATGTATTTTTCCGTGTATATGACACTATTTCCCCCCTAAAACTATGACACTAAAAATTAAGGCGGGGGTCATGTATGCGGAAGTAAGCCTTTCCTGAGAGGTGGTGTGTGGTGTGGAAGAGAACCCAAACTAATCTTGCTGTTTCCCTTCCTTTCTGGCAACCTTTGTTTATTCTCTGCGTCCTGAAGACTCCTCTGCACTTCATTTTTTTGCAGAATTGGCACCACCTTTTCAGCGGGGGAAGGCTTGGGGTTTGGCAGCTCATTAAGAAGTGCCTTTCCATGCTGAAAAGCAGGTTGCAAAACAAAGTGCTGCCAGAGAGAACAGCGAGGTCAGTTTGAGTTCTTTTCTACCCCACCCCCTGCTGTTTTCTTTTCTTTCCAGCTTGATTGCCCTCCTCTCTGCTTTGGTTTTGCAAGAATTTGAGGAGTCTTCAGAATGTGGAAAGGAAGCTCTCTCTCTCTCTCTCTCTCTCTCTCTCTCTGTGTGTGTGTGTGTGTGTGTGTGTGTGTGTGTGTGTGTGTGTGGACATGTGTGTGTGTGTGCGGAGGAAACATCAAGGGGGATTTACAGTGGTACCTCGTACAACGGAAGGTTCGTTCAACGGAAAATCCGTACAACGGAAAAAATCCGCCGCCCCCTCCCCCCCCACGGGTGGTCAGGGAAAGAGGGGAGGGGAGGTGCGGCCAGGCGGTGTTTCCCGACTTGACTGTTTCTCTCCTTGTATTAAACTATGATAAGTCAGTCTTTAAGGTGCCCCATGTGTTTTGTCTTTTGTTTTGATTTTTTTGCCTAGAACCCTAAACATAACAGTGCCTCCCTCAGTCTAGGTCAAGGAGCACTTGGGTCCCTTCCCTTTGCGGGACGTTTATCCCTGTCTTTCGCCCACGGAGTGGACACGAGACGCTCCATTCCGCCTCGTGAGGGGCGGCCAACCCTCCCCCCACCTCACTCCCCGCGCGCCCGCCTCGCGCGCCTTGGGTCAGGAGCGCGCGCAGGACGGGGAGCCCAGCCCGGGGAGGAGGAGGGGGCGCCCGGATCCGACGAGGGCACCGCGGAAAAGGTCACACTCTGCCGCGAGCAAGCAAGCAGGCGCCCGCCTGGGCTTTGGCTGCTACCCCCCTTGGCACGGAGCCGACGGGACGGACCGAGGAGGGCGTGAGGTAGGGCGAGCGGGAGACGGCGCCAGGGGGACGGGTACGGGGGCTGGGACGGGTGGGTTGGATAAAAGGGGGCGCGGCGCCTCCTTTCCTCCCCTCGCTGCCCCGGGACGGGTCGGCCAGCCTCTCCCTCTCCTCCCCCCACCACACACTCCGCTTCCCCCAGAAAAGCCAAGGGTCGCCTCCCCGACGGGCGCCTCAGGCGAGGAGGCAGGTGGAGAGTCGGCGCTTGCCTAGCAGCAGCGGCGGCAGCAGCGCACGTGCGCCTCTGGGCCCCGCAGAGAAGGGGCGGAGGAGTTGCACGCCCTTCTCTTGCGCCTTGGAAGGCACCACACACACACACACACGGGGCGGGACGAGATCTCTCGCATCCGCGGCGCTGGAACAGAATGTTCAGCGGGACGAAGTGGCGCAAGGAGGAAGGCGAGCCGCCGCCGCCAAAGCCCGCGCGAGCTGCCCGGCGGAGCAAGCAGGGAGGGAGGCAGGGAGGGAGGGAGAGTGAGGGGCGACCCCCTCCTCCTCCTCTTCTTCTTTTTTCCTGCCGGCTGCCAGGTCGAGGGAAGAAGGGTCCACCCCCTCCCTTGCGGGGGCTCGACGGGTCCGCGTGCACTCTTACAAAACCAACCGGGAGGGCGGCAGGAAGAGGGGCTGGAGGATGGCGGCGGCGGCGGCGGCTCTGCGGCGGCAGCGGTGGTGAAGGCAGCCCCCCCACCCCCCCCGGGAACCGTGGCAGCAGCCCTTGCAAGACCCCCCTCTGTGTGTGTGTGTGTGTGTGTGAGAGAGAGAGAGAGAGAGAGAGAGAGGCTGGAACGGGCGGTGGCTGGCGGGGCCTTTAGGAATGCATTGGAACGGATTAAATCCACTTCCAATGCATTCCTATGGGAAATGATAATTTGCATAACGAAAAAATTGTATAACGTAATTTAATTGGGAACCAATTAATTACGTTATACAAGGTACCACTGTATTAATTTTATTAAATTGGACTTAAAAGTGAGGTGGGTCTAATATGTGGCAGGATCTTATAGATAAAACATACAGTATATCTTTCTGGTGATGTTTACTTAGATACCTGACATACTGAAGGCATTAAAATACAAGGATTTTTAGCAGAAAGCTTTTAGTTATGTTTTTCCTTCCTTGGTGTATTTATTTCTACAGCGATGTATTTATTTGGTGTATTTATTTCTATCATTTTTCATTACATTTATCTTGATCCAAGCTTTAAAAAATAACAGTTTCACTGAAAACAATTACATTAGCTCATGATTCTGAAACTAGTAAAAATAGACAAGGGTGACAACAGGGAGATCTGAATTTGCAAAGATATATAAAATAAAAGTTGGTGGCTAGGACAGAAGGAGGTCAGCACTTGAGTAAGAAATGATTTGTTGAGTCTGTTCTGCAAAAAAATGGATAAAGAGTGTAGTGAACAGCAGAAAAATCCAAGTGCATTGTCCCCAAAGCCTTCTGGAAGTTCTGCCTCATTTAATTAACTTCAGCACAACAATTTTGTCATCATTTCTCCGTACTTAGATGACATGACGGTATTGCTGAAGAGTGTCACTAGGAAAAATGGCTGGGGTGTATTACCACACAAAATGATAACCAATACTTTGCCAGTATTTTTCTCTCTCTTAATGTGGAATGGTTGTTAATTTTGACTTATTTTTGCATTATCACTTCAGTGTAAAAATGTAGGGAGGTTCTAAAGGAATTTCTTTAGGTCTTGCTTAAAGAATTACTGCACTTGTATTTTTCTACAAAATTCGGGCTGCTGTAATAGTAGCAGCTAACAATTCTATTTTGAGCATTGTGTCTCCTTAATTTTTTCATTTTGGTACCGGCCAAAATCCAGTAGTCATTCACAACTGGAATGGAATTTACAGAGATGTTGATTCACTGAATCCAATGGGCCTACTTTCATTGCCACTGGCTACTGAATTTCAGCCATTTTGTTTTTAATAAACTGCAATAAGGTTATGCAAAAAAATTTAAAGCTTCATATTTTCCCTGTCATCATATGCAGCAATATTCCCATGGTGTTTTGAGCAAGTGAATAAAACCAGCACAAGACTGATCCTCTAGTTTTAAATTGCTTCAGCCTGAATATGACGTAGTTGATGTAAAATTTGAAGTTATGTTGACACTGTTCACTTTGTTCTCCAGTATGTTATGCAGGGAAGCCATTGAATTCTTAATGAATGACTCTTGTTTTCCAGGTCAAGACATTAGCAAGACCAGAAATAAGCTTATTTTTGATGAAATATCTGATGACTTTAATTGTTGGCATCTCTCCAGTCTTCTGGATAGGAAGCAAAAAGACCTGTTCTGAATGGGCAAATTTCTTCAAAAGAAATCGCAAGAGAGAGTAAGAGCTTTACCTGTTTGTTCTTTTTTGCAATGGTATTTATAAATAAGGAGCTTGACACTGGTTCTATTGATTGACACTTTTGAAAGTCTCTTTTAAGTATGTATCTGCTTCCTGATCTTGAGTGTGTATTGCAAGATCTAGAAGTATTTTCAAACAAATCCATAAATCCTGACTGTTCTTTTCAGCTGACGTTTTCTTTCATAAACTAATCCTTTGAGATATATCATCCTGAACAATAGGGCTCCAGCCATGTCAAGTTGTGTTTTTCTGCTTTTCTTATGTAGTTATTTCATGTACAGTATCTTTAATATTGTTTTGGTATTAAGAGATATCTGCCTTAAAACATACTGTACTTCTTATGCATCCAAGTTATGCCACATAGTATTGATTTTATTTACTGTATGCATACTCCTAGGTCAGTACTGCTTTTGTTGCTCTAAAAGAGCTTCTGCATGCATATAAAAGAGGTAAAGGCTTCCCCCGCACATATGTGTTAGTCATGTCCGACTCTAGAGGCGGTGCTCATCTCCGTTTCCAAGCCAAAGAGCCAATGTTGTGCAAATCTGTGGCCATGTCGCCAGCATGGCTGAATGCATTTGGAATATTGTTTGCCTTCTAGCTTTTTACAGTGGTACCTATTTTCCTACTTGCATTTACATGCCTTCCAACTGCTAGGTTGGCAGGAGCTGGGGTTAACAATGGGAGCTCACTCCACTGCGTGGCACCCGGGATTTGAACCGCCGAACTGCTGACTTTGCAGCTGACTGTTTCAGCGCTCTAGCCCACTGAGCCACAATGCTTGCTTGTGTATACTTTAGGGTGAAATTGGCAGTTGTAGCTTTGGAGTGCACTGATGTGACTTGAATTTTCTGCCTGTTCATGGTAGACCATGACAAAGTATAGATGCTGTGTAAGGCATTGTTTTAAGGGCAGTTTGATGGGGATAAGGAACATTTAGAAAGTCTACAGGCAGGCTCCAGAATCTAAAGACCTGTCTGTACTTGGAGGAGGCAGCAAGACGGAAGGCTAAGAATCCGCATGGAGCCAAGAAGCAGGGGAAGTCAATGGAGTGGCTTCACACCAGGAAGTGGAACAGACTGCAGTGACCTGAAAAACAAAGGGATGCAGATGTCTGCCTGAGAGAACAATGGATAGTGGAAGTTCAACACTGAGTGGAAATAGTCCAAGGGGAATGTAGGTATGCATGGAAAAATATATGGTTATGTCACAGAAAGGGAGTTCTGTGAAGATGTCTAAGTTTGGAACATTGAACAGGTGGACTGCATAGGGTTAAGGTGGCCAAAAGAAAATAGATTGAAAGAAAAACATAGGCTTGAGGAAAGCAAGAAGGAGGCAACAGGCACAGATTTCACTGTGAAATGATGTGGTGATGGCTAGTCCTATAGAGGGCTTTTATATAGGCCTAGTTAGACAAATTGTGCGTGCAGAGGGCTCTCGGTGCTTTTACATTTGCCATGATAGCTAAACGGAATCTGCATTTTAAGAGTCTTGTCCTGATCATCTCATTGAGGAAATTACGGCCTTCGTGCCTTGCTTATTTATGAGCGTGTAAGAGGTAAGAGGCATCACGGGAATGAATAGAAATGAGCACTTTGTATTTGTATTCTGCTCATGCTGGGATAGGCCCATGGCTGTCATGAATTCCAGAGCCGGACCAGAGAGCTCAGCATGAGAGTTAAGAGATCTGTCAGCCTGCAGGTATCTTTGGTTTCCAGCTTTCACCATCCCATGATGGCATTACCTAGAATACTCAGGAACGATGGGCGTTAGAGTCCAACAAGGTCTAGAGGGCCACAGGACCTTGGGGAATCCTTATTCTTCGGATGTAGTAGGTAGATTTCTACCATTCAAGGACCAATGAAATGAAGGAAGGGACTTCAGTGACAAGTGGGGAGAACTGTTGGGGAAGACGGCCTTTTCTTCCTAGGGTTCCTTGTATACTCTGGGTAGCTGGAACAGTTGGTCAGAGAAACTGTCTCTCACTGCCAGGAGATTCTGAGAGTTGTCATCCAAAGCGAAAATAAACCACTTTTCCAAATTTTGTTGAGTGTGAATTCAAGGTTTTTGTTTTGTTTACTACATGCTTTGTTTAGCTAGTTCCATATTCCACTGCTCGCAAAGCTGGACATGGCTCTAGAGTCATATCCTAGTATGGCAGTGGGCTTGCCTAGGGTAAGCCACAGACTCACAAATTCTTTATAACCAATGAATTTAAATAATATATTTCTCAGTAATATTCACAGTGAGTTTTTTGGGGGCAAACTCTCACTCATTGGGAGTATTAATTCCCGTCTCTGACTCTGTATATATGACTGGATGCATAATGACCATCTAACTTACGGGTCCTTTGGAAGATGGAAAACGTAACATGGTTTTGTTACAGTTGTACATGAGCTGCTGGAGTAGCTAAAAACACTGTCTTTGGCTTTTTAGTTCCTTCTTGGTTTTTTAATATGTTCTAAACGAAGAAATATTAAAGACTATTCAGAATTCTTGTATGTTAGTGTGCAAAAGGGTTTGTCCTATTTCTGTATTACTATTTAAGCAGAAGAAAGGTACTTAGAACACCATGCGTTGTAATCTTATATCAGTTAAATCAGTTGGGAGTTTGGCATCACGAGTATGCAGGTCTGAATGTAATTCACACATCATGTAAATCACTATGAAATTGTCTGTCTTCTTTCTCAGTCCCATCAGTGAAAGCCGGAGAGTACTGCAAGAGTCGTGTGAATTTTTCTTAAAGCACAACTCTAAAGGAAAGCATAAAAAGAAGCACTACAAATCCAGCTCTCACAAACTGAAGGTAATTTCGAAATCAATGGGGACCAGCACAGGTGTCACAACCAATCATGGCACTTCCGCAGTAGCAATTGCTAACCATGATTACTTGAGTCAGGAGACGTTCACCGAGATCAAAAGCTGCCCAGAAACATCTGAAAGAGAGCTGGGAGCAGATGGAACACCCAGCCAGAAAAGGAAGGAGGAAGAGTTTGCCTGCAGTGAACAGAGTGGATCACAGATGCTTCCAAGCCCTAAAGGGGGTTCAGCACAACTAGAAAAAAGAGGCAAAGGAGGCAACCTAGAAGATGCAAGCTTAGCTGAAAGCACAAAGAAAGTGACTGAAGGAAGGTAAAGATTCTACTTCTTTTTAAAATTTCAGCTTACATTTTATGTATTGTATATATCCTTTCTTGGTGCTAACGTCAAAAAAAGAATTTGAAAGCTGTATGTTTATAAGCAACTTAGTAATGTCACTTTTTACCTATGAAAATACAGTATTTATGTTATAGATGGGCCGTGAAGTGGTCCTTGACAAAATAAATCATCATTGTCAGAGCTGGACATGGAGTAAATGCTTACCCCCCCCCCAATCCTTGTATTTGTACGATTGATTCAGTAAAGGAACCCATAGCCTAAAGTTTGCTATTCATATTTATTTATTTATTTATTTATTTATTTGTAACACAGAAATGTTAATGCTTTTTCCCCTTTGAAAATGAAACAAAAGGAGACTTTTAAAAGCCCTGTTTAATTAATTGAACGTTCAGCTTCAAGCCTCATCTTGCCACAATATAGCACATTCCATTGCTAATAAAGAGACCCTAAGTCTTGCACTTGACTAAGGCAATAGGTAATACAGTGGTACCGTGTATAAAGGAATTAATTCGTTAAGCAAATTTTCCTTTATACAAATTTCGCATAGGAATGCATTGAAAACGGAGTACTGTAATCCATAATCACAACCATTTTTCTGTTGTACAGATTCATCCCACAGGCCAGGCATGTCCTAACTTCGGCCCTCCTGATGTTTTGGACCACAACTCCCAGAATTCCAAGCCTGTATTTCCAATGGCAAAGGACTGTGGGAGTTTTGGTCCAAAACATCTGGAGGACCGGCGTTTGGACATGCCTGCCATAGGCGATTCTGTTAAGCAAATTTCCCCTATCTCAGCAATTTTTTATGTTGTACATATTTTATGTTATACAGACTGTTTGCTATACGAGGGTCCGCTGTACTTGCATGATGTGATCATACAATAAGGGGACAGATGGGTTTCTGCCTCCCATATTGGTTGCTCTGAGTGGTCGTAGCTGCCCTAGGCTGAGTCCCGGAGTATTTACCACTCTTACTGCCCAAGATATTTCAGTATCTGTAAAGGTGAAAAAGAATCCCAAAATGCAAACAAAACAAAACAATAATGTGCATGTTGGTAAAAGAGCCTATTACATTTCAGCCAGTTAATTATTTTGTGGCCTCAGTGGCAGTAAATTAGGAGTGCCTACAGAGAAACCTCTAACAATCCATCACAGGGTTTTGTTAATTGTGTGTATTGCATATAATGCTTGTTTTATTGCTCTTCTGATTATTTGATTCAATGTAGGATTATTCTTTTTATGTACATAATAGGGCAACTCCTAAAAGTGACATTCTGCTCCGTCAGCCACAGCACGATGTGTCGCAGCCAGGGAGTACCAAGGGGTCAGTCTTGCAATATGCCCACTCCGTGTCAGACTCAAGAGAAGCCCAGGAGTCTGGTAATACTTCAAAGGCTGATGATGTGAAACACTAATGTGAAGAAGCTCAAGTTACGAAATGAATTGATTCTGTCTAACACTGGAAACAGGTATTAGATTATGTTTTGTAAGGGAGCACCACGCACAGTTTTCTTGGTTGCACTTCTACATAAAATGTTACTTTGCAGATGCCTGGTGATCACTTGCAGTTCACACTCTGAAAACTAGATGTAGGGTTGAGAGAAAAAGAGCAAAAATACAAATTACTACTTTATAAGCTTTATATCAACTGCATTGGAGTAAAAGAGGGAAAACGCTAATACCTTGAAATGTAATTGTTTCAGTGTTCTATTAGGCTACTGACTCCTACTAACAATGCGTTCAAGCCATCACAAATAACTATACAACAAGAAGAAAGTTTCATAATTCAGTGGAAGTTGTGAAGCTGATGGACCCTGCCAAAATAATTGAGCAATCTCATTCTTTGAAGATTTGTTTAAGGGGCAGCACTACAACATGGATTCCTGCAATGGAAGCGTAATCCACTCTTACTGCTTATCAGCATCCTTGCTCCTTCTTGCAAAAAAAATAATAATAATAATCCTTAGACTATTTTTACTCTGCCCAAGGCAAGTGGATGTCTCCATACATCTTTGTGATAGACCAGCCCGGCACTTACAACTTAGTTTTTTCTAGTACAATGGCTATAATGTGAGCCATTTAAAGGCAAACCTTACTTTCCCATTAGAGTCAATGTTAAAACAGAAGTTTTGGTCAGGCTTGAGTTCCACTCTCCTTTTGATTCTTCCCCTCTTGCTTGTTCTTTCAGGTCACTCCACTGTCCTTTCTCTGTCGTCCACTGTTTCACTTGTTCCTGCCCACCTCACCTGTCTTCTCAATCCTCACACCTGACCTACTTGGTCTTGTTTATGCCTGATGTCATGATTCCTTCTCTGTAGCTGCTGAGCCGTACTACTGTATTCTGGTTCATCCTGGATTTGGAGAGCCAAGGGATGAGACAGATATGGTGAAAGCTATAGAGGTTGACTGGAAACCATACCACTTCCAACACCTGCCGTCTCCCAGGGCTTAGCTGTGCTCCAGGAAGTCTGAAACAATAAAATAATTTCCAAGTCTAGGCACTTGGCGCTAGCCGGCCAACCCTGCGAGACAGCTGCCACCACTCCCACACTAAAAATCCCAGTAGCTTAGAGGAGGGAAGGACTGGTTTGAGTACCACAAAGTCACTTAGCTGGAGGGTTACAAGAAACATTTTTTTTTCAAAATGCAGGAGCAAATGTGGAGACAGACCTAAAGGCATTCAAGAATGACCACAAGAGAAAATAATAAAAGCTAATCAACCCCATCTGTTACTCATACTTTAGCAGAAAGATGACATAGGTCAAGGACATGCACATGTAGGATGGCAGCGAGATGCACTGCTCTTCTTAGAGGCAGGCGAGACCCTTTCTAGGCACCATGGGGCAACAGGTAATCTAAGCACTTTCTTCTCAGAGATATACTAGGCTGACTGACTAGTTTTTCTGAATCCCTTTTATACACACACCTGTTGTCAGCAACACCTTCATCCCCTTTCATGTTTCATCAGGACAAGAGGCATCTTCCTGACCTCCTCCCTTTCCTACAGCCAAAGTCTGCATAAGGTTTAGGGAAGGAAGTTGACTGGCACTTTTCAAGTCAAGAGTCGCAAATAAAGCATTTGATTCATTTTGGGTCTGCTTTGATGTGCCCTCTGATAAGGGATAAGCATGGGGGCATCTGCTCCTCTTTGACTCCTTTCTTTGAAGTGCTCAGTAGCAGGCACATGCTGACTTTTTCCTATTTGGTTAGCTTCCTAGGCACTCACAACAGAAGTATTGAAGTGACCAGCAAATAAATCCCATATTCCCCACGTTCCTCAGTTTCTTCCACTCCATTATTGTCATTTTCTTCTGTTTCCTCTGTAGTGTGCCAGTCATAGAGATTATAAAACTGAGTTCTGGATTCTAGTGCAGAGTGGCCTTTGGAGTGGTTGTAAAAATAATGGGAGGTATAGCAAAATGTCATAAGTTGGATGTCTTCTATATCCTTCTATATTTTTCTAAGTAGAAACAATGGTGGCCTTTATTGTTTAAAGCAATAGCAATTGTTTCAGGTACAGGCAGCTCATGGATTGTGTAGGGATGACCCCGGGCCCCCAAAGCAGGGCAGACATCCCATCAGTCTCTTAGTAAGAACACTGAGTCGCTCATCCTGTATTGCTTGTGCTTCAGTGCAGCCATTTGTTTTGGTGCTGGATCCTTTACATTGTTAATTCTAAACTCTCAGCAGGCTTGCTCACAGATTTGGACCATTAACAATATTCTATGGCATTTTATATGTTGAACTGGAATCTTGAATCAAAAACAGTTTGAAGTAGCTACCTTTTAAAATACAGTTTTAGTGTCAAATTATTGTTTTTCTGATATGACATGATGCTTAAGATAAATCTCTGAACACTGCGTTGCATTTGCTAGAATAATATGCCAGGGTATGCGGGATGAACCGATAACTGTTCAGATATTCAGTAGTAGTCTGGGTATTTAGTCAAGCTGCTATGTTTCATTTCTGAAGCCTATACAAACTAATAACATGACTTGTTAAATGAGAGATAAGTGAGTATGGGAATCTATTATTTTTAAAAAACTGTGTTATATACACATAGAGTAGCCTTTTATAGATAATACATAGCATATAATAACTGGTGGTTTTTTACAGTATTTTGGGAATTTATTCTTTAACTTTCTTATAACCTTTTATACTTCTGAGTTTAGGGGTTATTTGAAAATGGAAGCAGTTTGTGCTGTTTACCATAAATCATACCATTGTGATCTGTGTTTAAGCTTCAGATCCCATGACTACTGAACCCATTTATTGATTGTGTGCATTGAGGGGGGTTAATAGTAAACCAACTTTGTGGAATCAATAGATGAAACAAGCTTTTTTTTCTTCCATACTAGTCTCCAAATAGTACTGTTTAGTTTAATATCTTAACTTTTTTCATATTGTGAAACAGACAGTGTGCTGTTACTTTCTTCATCAGTATGAGCAGTAATTCAGGGGTATTTGGAGTGCAGCTCTCATAATTGCTCAACATTGGCTATCCTACTAAGGGCTGATGGATATTTAGGCAACAAATAGCTGGAGGGTCATTGTACCCCACCCTACTCTTTATCAGTGGACTAGAGATCTTTAACCAGAATCCTGTTGCTTGAAACACTTTATGGTTTCTCATTATATGTGATAGGCTTAGTGGGTTCTTGTGTTTGTATGTATATTGTTATAATTCTCTCGGTTGATTTATGTTGCTTAGTTATAGCTTCCTGGAATAGTGGCTTTCCACTAGGTGGGTGGGGTACATATTCAATAAATAAATAGCAATTTTGTATTGTCCCTACCATGAACCTCGTACTGTATTGTCCCTACCAGGAACTTCGTACTGAGGTTCTCTTTCACTTAAGGAAAAACTTATAGGGGTCTGGGGTATCTCTGAAAATGCGTCACGTAGAAAGATTAAACATAAGAACATAAGAACAGCCATGCTGGATCAGGCCAAAGGCCCATCTAGTCCAGCTTCCTGTATCTCACAGCGGCCCCACCAGATGCGTCTGGGAGCGGATGAGACTAGATATCTGTCTCCTGATACCACTCCCCAGCATCTGGCCCTTGACGTGCCCTGGTTTTAAGCCTGGAGATTACACATCATGGTTTGTAACCTGTGATGGACTTTTCCTCCAGGAATCTGTCCAATCCCCTTTTGAAGGCATCCAAGCCAGATGCCATCTCTTTCTATACAGTTGAGTTACTGTTGTCAGGGTTTCTTGCTAGTCTGAAAAAGTTAATATCCTGAATGCCATTTGAAGAACCAGGAACTATGGTCAGTCATAATGAATCAAGGGCATTTCTCATTTTACTGCATTCATTCATTCATTCATTCATTAATTCATTCATTCATTCATTTTACTGGATCATGTTTTTCACTTTCCCTTGACTGTTTTCCTGTACACTGAACTTTATTTGGCCAGAACCTCTTTTTAGTCTTTCTATGGCCAGAATTTGTTCAGTCTTCCCAGTTCCTTGGCCTTTCTGATTGAGTCACATGGCCTGGCAAGAAGGCAAGTGCTGGGAGACATTGTCCTTCATTGCTTTCAGCCAAGGAGCACAGGAAAATATGGACCCAAGAGTCTGCCATCTTTCTTTACATCTGGACTAGAGAACGTTTGTCTTCCAGATGTTTGGGATTACAGTCCCATAATCCTCCACCATTGGCTACAATGTCCAGGCCTTCTGAGACTTGAAATGCCAAATAGCTAGAGGGTAAAAGGTTCTTCATTCCGTTTATTGTTCCTTCATGCGACAGACACATAGAATCTTTCAAAAGATAATTTTGATGGTAACATGGGAGCCAAAATAAAGTTAATGACTTGCTCTGTGTGATTAGTAACATGTTTTAAAGGGATACATTTGTTTAGTAATTGATCCTAACCTTTGGTTCTGCAGCCAGACCTCCTAAGCCACTGAGCTTATTCATTATGATCCTTCACAAATGTAAATCTTAATATGTAGCAGAATACCCTAATGAGGACAAAGTAAAAAGAACACATCACTTTCCTTTAAGAATATACATCAGACAGTTTGTATGTGTCATAGCCAGGTTTTTTCATCTTGACAGTGTAGCTCTTTTACTTATGTTCAGGAATTAATTGTAGTCATCATTGAATCCTGGGGAGCAACATCCAGCATGAAATAATCATAATATTTTTCTCCTTTAAAACAAATACGCACCAACATTTTCTTCTGCTTACCCAGTAAAGCAAAGTGTTCTGCTTCTATACCATCCCATAGTGCTTAAAGCACTTTGTGGGTGAGTTACAGTTTATTTTTCCAGGCTACACATTCCCTCCTCCCCGCCCCTAGTGAGCTGAGTACTGATTTTACTGACCTCGGAAGTATAGAAGGCTAAGTCAGCCATGTGCCAGCTACCTGGGATTGAACCCCCAGTTATGAGCACAATTATAGCTGCAGTACTAATAAATGGGGCGTGGTGGCTCAGCGGACTAAGGCTCTGAAACTGTTGACTGCAAAGTCAGTAGCTCGGCGGTTCGAATCCTGGGTGCCACACAGCGGAATGAGCTCCCGCTAATAACCCCAGCTCCTGCCAATCTTGCAGTTTGAAAGCATATAAATGCAATTAGATAAATAGTTACCGTCGTGAAAAGCAGGAAGGTAAAACTGTTTCCTTGCAGCCATGCCGGTCACGTGGCCATGGACTTGCACAACACTGGCTCTTCAGCCTCAATATGGAGATGAGCACTGCCCCTAAAGTCAGACACAACCAGCACGCTTGTGCGGGGGGAACCTTTTACCTTTACCTTTTACAGCAGTTTAACCATTGTACCAACTAGGTAGCTTGGATGGCCTCAGCTACTGTTATGATACCACACACACTGGGTATTTACTCAATAGCACCACCAGATTAACTGGATATTTATAAATATTTGAGAAAGTCAAACACCAGGTTTATGGTTTTAAAATAAACATGAAACATTTATTAGTTTACAATTAGATGTTCCACTTTATAAATAAGATTATGGCCAAATGAATTATATACTTTAATAAAGCCGTATGTCTCTTCCTTTCACACACCAGACCCTTCCTTATCAGTGACAGGATCTCACACTTGACCAACTGACCCTCAGAACTGACTCTCAGATAACTGTCCCTTTACTCGCCCCTCACATCAGGGTTCTACACATATATATCTGTTAGTCCCTCCCACAAGATCTGTGATTGGCTAAACAATATACTAATAAATATTTATATACAGTAATAAATATTCATGACTAACTCCCTGTTCGCCATAGCTGCTGAGTCACTAATCCTGCAGGCCCATCCCTTCGCCGAACAGGAGCTATTTCTGTTTTTAAACAAACACCTGCTTTTATAGTATTGCCTCTGCATTCCATGGTTTTATCCCCCTCCCCTCTTGAACTCCTTGTCCCCACATTTGCCCTTTCAAATTGCAATAAAGTGTTATATTCGAGTGACGATCAATCCTTTTGGGGTGGGAGATCTTCTTTTTCACTTATGTCTGCAGAGAGAAAAATCTTGAACCTATCCTCAACAATGTCCCTGGAAGGAATTCAAAGATAAAGCAAAAAAAAAAAAAAGGCTTCTAGAAAAGAGGAAAAACGTAATAGATTTTTATATGGGAAAAAAATACTGTTTATAGACTAACCTTGGTCTTGAAAACCAATTCCTCCCAGGCTATGGCTTTATATAAAGTAAGTGATGTGTTTCAACTTCCAGCACTGTGAGCTGGAATGCTTGATTATGTGCCAGAGGTGGTGGTGGTGCTCTTTCTGCCTGTAGCTACTTGGTCATGTTTGGATGCTTTCTTTGGAGGCATTGGGACGCTTATCAGGTCAAGAGTTATCATAAGAAACCTGGACTAGCCCTTAAGGCAGGACTGGTTTCTCAAGTATTTACAATATATTATAGCAAGGGAGTGGTGTTTTCTCAGAAGAGAAATGCAGGGAGTTAGGGAGCATGGTGGATCTAGCCATCTGTCCTGTAAGCACTTCTTTTTCATATGTTGCAAGTAGGGGGGTAATGCTGCATTGTCTCAGTACAATGAAAAAGGCACTCTGCCTATCAGAGGCACTTTTAGTATATTCCTGCTGGAAATGTATTGGTGGCTGCTTACCTATAGTAATCCTGTGACTTTCCTAGATGCACTACACTTAGGAGAGTGATGCTAATAGGGTAAATGTTAAACAATTGATTGTGTGAGACTAACACTGATGTATTTTTGTATCTTTTCCTATTATGGTAAATGTATTGTTAGGTTGGCATCTCTAGTTTGATGGTCAGTCCTGTTTTTTACATTCCACTTTGTTATGTTTTGGATGTCAGTGAAAACTATTTCATTAACAACCTCAACAAAGAGTCTTGTGGCACCTTAAAGACTAGCAAGCTTTATTTGACCACAAGCTTTCATTTCCAGTTCACTGGTTGCAGCTCTTCAAAAGTAAGGTAACTGCCCCACTGAACAAGGAAGATAGTTCTGACTGACCAACTTGATTCTCATTTTGACTACGCTAGGATAAATTTTGAACGTATTACATTCTGCACATTTTACAAATCTGTAATTTATTGCCTTAAAATAAAGAGTAGTTTTGTGTTTACGGGACATTTCCTGATTTTGAGTGCACAGTATTCTTCCAATAATTAGGAGAGACTGACAATGATGTAAATATTCCTTATGCAAATGCTGTCTTACTGGTGTATTTTTTTAAAAAAATTGTATACATTTTGGCACATGTATTTTTACCATCAGAATAAATAAAGTTTTGTATATTGTACAAAAAAGGATTGAGTTTTTCCTTGTTTGAAGAGTGTCCTTGTTTGAAGAGTCAAGGCAGGACTGGTCCTATCAGTAGGCAGCAGAGGTGAAGGAAGGCTCTGAAAGCAGGGAATTGCAGGAGTGCTCCCTATTCTGCATGCCCTGGTCTGCTGCTCCCTTTGCTGCCTTTCTCTCTCCACTCTAAGTATTAATAATGTCCCCTTACTAGTGCTGATAAGCTGCCTAAATGCCCTAAACACATCAGATCTCAACTGATTTCGGAAGCTAAGCTGGGTCGGCCCTGGTTCGTACTTGGATGGGAGACCACCAGGGAACACCAGGTGCTGTAGGCGCCTGGAGTAGGAACTGGCAAACCACTCCAGTATTCCTGCCGAGAAAACTCTATGGTCATGGGGGCACGAAGAGTCGGTCATGACTGTAATGACACAACATACACACACACTAGTGCTGATACTCAGCTGCTGTAGGTAAAATTTCAGGGTAGGGGTAGGGATCAAACCTTCTCTTCAGGCAGAGATGAGTCTTGGGTTGCTATGAATAGTTAGAAGTTTGTTAAAATGCAGCTTGCATTTTTAAATGAAGATAAAGACCATTTTGGGCATCTCTTTCTTTAGTAATGACCAAATGGATGCCTCTCAAAAGCACACATTGGTTATGTTAGTTGCCCCCTGTTATTCTCTAGAACATGTTATAGTATACTGCCTTTGAATATATAACTTGAATTTTCAGCTGTCATTACTAGCCATTAATATCCTCCATGATTTTTTTTCATTTAAGAAAAATGATACATGTGGCAAGACTTAAATACACATTTGGGTTGATCCCAAATTTAATCATACTTTGAATAGGCCTACTAAAATCAATAGGATTTGAGTCGATTGTTACTAAAATCCCACTGAATCTGATGGGTATGTTTCTAAGAATAACTAACAACAGCTTGCTGGGGGGGGGGCAATGTGTAACCTAAAACAGTGTTCCCCAAACTCCGGGCCGCGGACCGGTGCCGGTCCGTGGATCAATCGGCACTGGGCCGCCTGAGGAAACCAGGGGAAGCCTTGCCGCCGTGGGGAAAGTGACCCCGCCCCCGCCGAGGGAGGGAGGGAAGGAGGGGGCGGGGCTTCCAAAGCCGGAAAGGGAACCTCTTTGCGCCGTTAAGGTTTCCTCGGGGAAGAAGGAACGCCCGGAAGCCAGCCGGGTTTCCGTTTCCGGCCTCAAGCTTCCTCCAAAAGTCTCCCCGAAGGAGGGTCATGGAGGATCTCCCGTGCGGGTGAGCGCCATTTCCACTGTGTGTGTTTTCTCCCCCTCTCACACACACACACCCCGAGCGTGCATTTGGTTTCTCTGAGGTGTTTTTGTCCCCCCCCCCCATGAAGGCCACCAATCCCCCCGCCACTCTCCGGCCTCATGTCAAGGGAGGGTGAAGGGTCCCAAGATCTCACGGCGGCTCGGTAGCTTTAAAAAAAGGTCAGGCGACAGCGTGGACGGGGAGCTCCCCCCCCGCCAAGAGCGGCTCCTGTCTTCCAAAGTGGTTGCGAATAAACTCTGGAATTGGAATGATCTCCTTGCGTTTATATGCTTCCAAACCTAGCCGTTTGAAAGTATGTGAAATGCAAGTCAGATAAAGAGACGCCCCCGGGGAAAAAAAACGCGAGGAAGTAAAAACAGTGTTTCCTTGCAGCGATGCCAAGGACTCGCACAACACTGGGTCTTCGGCTTGAGTACAGAGATGAGCACCGCCCCCTAGAGTGGGAAACGACTAGCACGCATGTGCGTCAGCGGCTGGGGGGGCATTTACCTTTTTTATCTTTCTTGAGTTGAAGGCCAGCGTACTGAGAAGAATTATACCATTCAAAGGAGATAAATTTGCAACCATCTAGAACCGAGATGGCGAACCTTTTAAATCAAAACAAGCAGGCCAGGGAAAAATTATCAAACATTTACCGGTCCGCGGCGATAAAAAGGTTGGGGAGCACTGGCCTAAAAAATAATCTCAGTTAGGATGAATAATACACTTTACCAACAAATTACATCACGCTCACTAACAGGGATAAATGGTAGGGCTAAGAACAAATCCGAGAGGTGGTTTGATAAAAAATGCCTTCTCTTACAAAAAGAACTACATGCCATGTACCAGCTTTACCGCAAGAATCAAATGGTTGTGTTGCCAGATGGATACTATGAGCTAAAGAAGTGATACAAACTGACAATAGCTGGGAAAAAAAACGGCAGCTCCAAAAAGCTAGGTGGGACCTATTGACTAATGTTGCCTTATCTAACAATAGCAAACAATTCTGGATGCTGGTCAGCAGTGTCACAGCGACTAACACCGATCTGCCGCAACACTGGATACCAGCTCATGTATGGAAGGAGCACTTCTTTAGTATATTCTATGATCCATCAGCCCCCCTAAAAACACTTACAGATTTTATTCCAACCAATTTACTAGTTTGGCCCCCAGTATCCGCAGAGGAAATTAAAGCGTTGATCGGCAAGTTAAAGCTGAAGAAGGCTCCAGGTTCTGATGGACTCCCCCCCCCCCAAAACTTTTCAAATCTTTTACAGACTGGTGGTCTGTGCCACTATCAATCCTGTTTACCTTGATTGATCAAATTGGGAGGTTACCCTCTGCATGGACTAAAGCAGTGGCAGTTCCTATTTTTTAAAAAGGGAAGCCAAACCTACCAGCCAACTACCATCCTAACAGCTTGCTCTCTATGACAGGAAAGCTCTATGCAAGCCACTTAGCTGACAAATTCACAAGCTGGATGGATACCGAGAAAATATTAGGGTTAGAACAGAATGGGTTTCGTGCCAACAGAAATACCCTGGACCACTGTTTAACCTTGGCACACTTGGCTGAAAAATACAGAAACGCAGGGGGGAGTGGACTGTTAACTGCTTTTTTTGACCTGAAAGGGGCCTTCGATTCTATTTCCAGGGGATTATTATGGGCTAAATTAGATAAGACCACGATAGATAGACGATTACTTTTTCTTACGCAAAAATATTTGGACACTAGTTGTAGTGTACGATATGGCTCCCTAGGCGAATTAACAGAGGAAATCCCAAGTAATAGGGGAGTTAGGCAAGGCTGTGTGTTGGCACCGCACCTTTTTAATCTTTATATAAATGACTTGGATGCACACCTAAGAAAGGTTGAGGGCCACTTCCCCAAACTTGGTACTCAACAGGTTCCTCTATTATTGTTTGCAGATGACGCTGTAGTACTATCTTTAACGCGTCTGGGATTAAGGCGATTACTGCTAGCTTTTGCTGACTACTGTAAAAACAATAGCCTAAATATTAATATAGATAAATCTAGAATCGTGGTGTTTACCAAGGCCTGGAAGAAACATCGCTGGCCAATTCAGAATAATCTCTTGGAACAAGTTAAAGAATATAAGTACCTAGGACTGCACTTTAAGTACAACTGCGAGTGGAGTGCCCACCGTATCTACACACACAGTAAGGCTAGCAGCAGTATGACAGCCATTGTTCGGTTTTTCTATATTAACGGTGGATTCCACATCCCTTCTGCTGTGCGGGTCTTTACAGCAAAAACTAGGCCCCAGTTGCTCTATGGCAGGGGTCCTCAAAGTTTTCAAACAACGAGCCAGTCCACCACGCCCCAGGCACCACTGGGGGCCAGACCACAGTGGGTGGGGGGAGCGGGGGACCTTGCCGTAGCCCTCCCACTCTAAATGCCCCACTAGCCAGCATGCTGATCATCTTGGAGGTAGTTGGGGGGAGTGGGAGAAGTGACATAGCCCACTGCTTTGAACTGCCTCAGCAATAGAAGCAGCTATGGAGGCTGGCTTGCTCACAAAACAGGGGTAGGTGGGGGGGTTGCAATTGGTCCTGGGGGCCGGATTCAGGACCTTGAGGGGCCGCATCCGGCCCCGGGGCCTTAGGTTGAGGACCCCTGCTCCATGGCATACCTATTTGGATAAGCGCATTCAATTCCAACGTTGAGAACATACAGTCTTCCTTCTTGCGCCGAATATTGGGGGTCCCTAATTGTGTGGGATGGGCAGCTCTATACCTGGAGACAGGCCTAGATCGCTTAGAGACTAGGGCATGGAATCAAACCCTGAAATTCTGGCTGAGAATCCATTTTCAGGCTGAGCAGTTGGGTTATATATACCATATACTATCTGATTCCTATACGAGCAAGTGGTCACAGGTAATCCAACATAAAGTTAGATCTACTGGAATGCCTCTCGAGTCCATTCTAATGTTAAATCAACATCAGGCCTATCGAGCCCTTAGTCAGCGAATTGATGACATTGAGAGACAAGAACTGACTGCCACAGCAAATAGAACCTGCTCACCCCAGGCGCACGGTATTCTACCAGGGTATCGGAAACAAGCAAATTATTTATCCTCGTTAGGAACGCCACAAGCCTGCAGAGCATTTTGTTTGGCAAGACTCAATGTGCTCCCTTCAGCTATGCTTCAGGGTAGATATAATGGAACCCCACGCCAAGAACGTTTATATCCCTGTGGAGCTGGGGTACCCGAATTTTTAACTCATATTCTTTTATACTAGACCTTTTACAAAGAAATTAGAAGAGACCTGATTTATCCTTTAATTTTTAAATTTCAAACTTGTCCAGATAAGATCTTGGTAGAGTACTGCCTTTTGGACAAGAACTCATATATAACTACACAGGTGGCTAAATTCCTCTTGGCAGCAATTCATAGAAGGGCTACGATGGTGGCAGATAAATGACACCGTAATCTACTGTTGGCAATGTTATGATATAGTTTTATTTTGTGTATTGTTCTGTTTAAACTGTTTTCGGGTCACATGACCGTAATAAACTTATGATTGATTGATTGATTGAATAACTAAATCTGGAACCCACGTTGAGCATTGAAATATTTGGGCCAATATTGTGGGCACTCTATTTCATTGGATAAATTTCCTTCTTTGATCTCTACATTTCTTACGTGCATGAACATCTACCATTCCTTTGTTGCCTTACATGTCCCAGTTTTATAATCATTATGATTATTGGGTGATGGAAAGTTCTCTGTAAACAGCATTGTTACCCCCATTTCTTTGATCCTTCCTACTTTTCACAGCTCTGTGATATTTCTTTGTAACTAAAGAAGCAGAACAGGCTGACATGACTGCATTGTGGTACTCAAGCCTATTTTTAGTAACTTCTCTAACTTCTTTGCTTTTTCCACTAGTGTAAGACAACCCGTATATTTTACAAGTGAGGCACAACATGTAAATTACCAGCAGGAACTAAAGTACCTTGTTAGTCCCAAAACAGAGGAGACCTTGTTGACTTAACAACGCCAGGTCTACTCTAGAAAAGGCTAATGATAGGATTTAGGTCACATTGGTTAATATTCTAAGCTTGCATCAAGCAGCAGCTTTTGAATCCCATTCAACATTTACACAGATCGGCATCCTAGCTGCAGAACCGGCTGCAGTAATCTGGTGGGGTACCAGTGCCATAGTTGATTGCGACTGATACCTCATCATGTTGCTGCAGCAGCAGCCACCCAAGGCGACCATGATGGTTGAAAGTCTGGAAGAAATGTCTTATGAGGAACGGCTTAGGAAACTGGGAATGTTTAGCCTTTCAAAAAGAAGGCTGAGCGGGGAATACGACAGCTATGTTTAAATATTTGAAAGGATATCATATTGAAAGGGGGACTGGTTTGTTTTCCATGGCTTCAGAGACTAGGACTCGGAGGAATGGTTTCAAACTACAGGAAAAGCGATTCCATTTGAACATTAGGAAGAACTTCATGACAGTTGGAGCTGTTCAGCAGTGGAATGTGCTGCCTCGGAGGGTGGTGGAGTCTCCTTCTTTGGAGGTTTTTAAGCAGAGGCTGGATGGCCATGTGTCGGAAATATTGTGATGGAGGTTCCTGCATGGCAGGGGGTTGGACTGGATGGCCCTTGAGGTCTCTTCCAACTCTATGATTCTATGAGTATTGCTCTGTGTGTGAGTAAATGCTGAACAGGAGACTGGCCCTTGTAGTTTGAGAAACAACTATTTAATGTTGCAGAATCTATTTAAACAGAAAGCCTTGATCTGTGAAGAGCAGGAAGCACCAGGGGAGATGAGTTACTCTTTCTTCTTCGAAATGAAGTAAATTGCTTCAGTGTGAAATAACCAAGCCTTCTGCCCCGCCACCCTCATTTTTTCAGTTTTGAGAAACCTATTTTGAGTTGTTTTTTTCCAGTTCAGCTGCTTCAGCAAAATGAGAAGCTTAGGTTTTTTTGTTTGTTTTTGTTTTTGCAAAATACAGAGTACAATAACAAAATGAAGAACTGGGTTTCTTTTTGAAGTCTGGCCACCCACTCTCACCAAAGTTTCTCATTAAAATTCCACATCACAGGAGAATTCTACATCCATCAGCTGCCACTGGGTGCCGTCTTCAGTGATGCATTTGAAGAATTAAGCTGCTTTTTGTTCTTGTTTGGCTGCTAGAGCAAAAGCCTTGCCAGTATTCACATCCACAGAAACAAGGCAGAGAACTTGCATCAAAGCAACTTCGTTACGAGCTCCTCTTGCATTATTGCTTCTGTTTGCTACAATTTTATACCTGCTCATTTTCAATTCATCCGAAATGAGATAGCCATTTTCTCACAAAAAGCTTGCAGTTTCTTAATCAGAATCCTATTAACAAATAAAAATGTTTTGATCTTAAAGGCTTAAACAGTTCCTTTATCCATTTGTTGTACTCTAGGAAAGCCACCTCGGCGGCTAGATTTGTTTATTTATTTATTTTATTTACAAGATTTTTTAGCCGCCCCACTACCAAGAAGTCTCTGGGTGGCATACAAGTATTAAAAACAGTAAAACAATAAAATTATTAAAACTATAAAATACAATACAGTTAAAACAACATACAGCACAAATTATAAATTATAAAACCCTGCTGCTCATGTGTCCAGCCAAATAATCTAATTAAAATGCTGGCCAAACAGGAAAGTCTTGGCCTGGCGCTGAAAAGCCAAAAGGGTTGGCGCCAGGCGGATCTCCATAGGATGGCCATTCCAAAGTTGGGGGGCAACTGCCGAGAAGGCCCTGCTTCGACATGCCGCCACCCCCTTATCTCTTTGAGGAATGGCACCTTCAGCAGGGCCTACTGGCTTGATCTTAGAGTACAGGCAGGCTCACATGGAAGAGTGGATTTAGCAGCTCTTCTGGATGTCAAAGCTGAAAAACTGATAACTGATGGCAATAGTAAACACTTGGGGAATCAGGGTGACCAACAGTGGAACCTGCTCTTGAAGTTTAAATCACATAATTGCTTCTAAAAAATGAAAGTTCTTATCCTACAGCATGCTGTGGAGCATAGCACGATACATAAATATGTGGAGACAGTAATCCCCTCAAGCATGTATTCTTGGCTTATTCATTCTTTTAAATAGACAGCTCTAGGAAGCACACACTTATACAACTGAACAGAAAAAAAGAAAGGGAGGAGGGCTGAAGAATGTTATGTGGTGAACAAATATTTCTCGTACAAAGAAATTTAAGGTGACTAGTTTCCAAGTCAGTGTATTGAATTTCAATGAATCCCAATGCTGGATTTATTTGCAAACTAAACTACAGATTAAGGCATCACAGCATGAGAGCCTGCTACATAAATCTTAAAGACTAGAATCGTGTTTGAACTGTAAACATTCCTGGTATTAAGGTATCTCAAAACTGATTTATTTTAGCTCGTTAGCAACTCTGAACGCAGCTCAATGAAAAACCAAGCTTTAGTCTGTGATTAGTCCACTTCCTGTCTGTGTTCCCTTACAATAATCTAGAGAGGGCTTCCTCTTGACCTTTTTTATCTGAATTATTGGGAAATGAGCACAGAATAAGCTATTGACTACCTAACTGGGTAAACCGGCCATGAAGCTTCATGGTTTAACTGATTCCTGCTGCAAAGTGGCAGTGATCATGCACCAGTATGCTGCTTCTTTATGAGAACCCACAATTCCTGCAGATTCCTGGTTTCTCATATCATGCAAATGCATTCATGGTGGTGTTCCTTAAAACAAGGTGCTTTAAAATGTTTTTTTCCTCAGTGCTTTTGACTTAGAGTACAGCCAGACAGCCCTAATAACACCAGCCTGGATTAATCTAGATCAGTGATGGCAAACCTTTTAGAAACCGAGTGCCCAAACTACGATTCAAAACCCACTAATTTTTTGCAAATACAGCAATTTAACATGAATATAGGTGGCTGTGAAGGGGCGATGTTGGGTGTCCACAGAAAGGGCTCCGAGTGCCACCTTTGGCACCCGTGCCATAAGTTCGCCAACACTGGTCTAGATTGTGCTCAACAGCATCACACATTGTGGTCCAGTATGTCATTTGAGATGATACTTGCCTCCATATGTGGGAATTTGAACACACAACACCTCCGGCAACCCTCATCTAGATTGATCCTTCCCTTTAAAGAAAAAAGAAAACAAGCAAAAATCTCCCATCTCCTCTCTACTTTGCCTAAGTAAGCCATTTAACAATCTTGAAAAATGGGAAGCTTCCCTTCTAATCCTTTGCGAGATATAGAATGTGAGGACTGCAGAGCTGAAAAGGACACTATAGATCAGTGGCTCTCAACCTGTGAGTCCCCAGATGTTCCTGGACTACAACTCCCAGAAGCCTCTACCACTCTCTGTGCTGGAAGGGATTTCTGGGAGTTGCAGTCCAGGAACATATGGGGACCCACAGGTTGAGAACCACTGATCTACATAGTGGTTTCGAGGAAGCATAGTGGGGAATTGAACCCCCAACCTCTACAGCCTGATACCTAAAGTACTGAGCTATTGGCCGTTTGGTGGAGGGGAAGGGAGAGGAAGTACAACAGTTCTTTTAAATTGTCGCTAAGTGACACAGTGCATCAGTGATGCTTTCAAATGATCTTTAAAATCCCTTTCAAATCATGATTGATGTTTTAGCTGTAGTTAAAAAGAAATTGAAAATTTTCCCAACCTTCCCCGCAGCAGATGAGGGACCAGAAAGTTCAATTTCAAGACTGTTAAGTGGCTTCAGTAAAGGGCAGCCGGGCCACCACTTTCGTTTGATCCTAGTGATCACATCCACTGGAGCTGAACTAAAATGGAACAATTCTACCTCCACTAAGAAAAGAAAATAGAAAAAGTAGCCACTGATAGAGATTCAAAAAGGTGTAGTAGGTAGGCACCAGTCAGGGACAGGCTGGTTCTCAATGGCATGTACATCATGTGGGTGCTGGGAAGCAGAGGGAACCAATCCAACCTTAAACCCAGACCAAACTGCGGGGCAAGTACTCATATCATTGCACCCCTGATGAAATGCTCTAATGGTTCTTTATAATAAATAGATTGCTCTATTAAACAGCCTATCATTGATGTATGGTAGATCTTTCTGTTGATTGGTGAGAGTCAAGTTTAAAAGGTTAGTGCCAGAAGAGAAGATAGAAATTCAGTTATTAATACCTTCCCTATAAAACATAGGTTGAACAGTGTGCCTGCATACTTGCATCTAGGATCTTCCACCTTGCTGTGTTTTCTCCATATTTAGAAGGTTCAGACAAGATAAATCCCAGCATAGGGATGAAATGAATTAAGTGTCACTTGCTACATAGCTGTGAAACTGAAATGATGATGATGATTGTAAAGGAAGGATTAATGCTTTTTAGAATACAGTATTTGTTTCCTTCTTTATACCATGCCATATCACAGTGTACACCAAGACTGAGAGCAGCTCAATCTGACAGTGTTCTTTTTTACATCTACCTGTACCTGCAACTCCTGTAGTCTGCTCTGTACAAGGGTGCCCCTTAAAAGATCTCAGAAACTTTATTTGGATGAAAAATTGTGGCTTTGTGGGCTCTTTGTCTTTTGAATTCAAAATGGTGGCTATTACTTTAGAGCTTGGAGCATTCCTTCTACATCTCCTTATCAGGGTGGCTATTTCTATGATCCACCACCAGCAGAGGGTTTCTGTTGCTCTGGCTCTGGAACTCCTCATTCCAAGCAATATGACTGCCCTCCTCCCTGTTGGGTTTATGTGGACAACAACAACAGTAAAAGTGAACCCATCTCCCATCCTCTCTGCTTAGAGGCACGGTCACAGCCTATGTCAGGAAACAGGAGGAAGACAATGTGATATTTCCTTAAAGGAAATAGAAGGTCTGGACTTCCATTCCCTTCTCCCCAAGAGTAAATATGGCTGGAAGTCTAGACGGTGAGTCATGGCAACTGGACTTCTTTTCTTGAGCGATTGAAACGTTTCGCTGTTCATCCAAACAGCTTCGTCAGTTTGGATGACCAGTGAAATATTTCAATCTCTCAAGAAAAGAAGTCCAGTTGCCATGACTCATCTTCCAGAGAAACTCACCTGGATGACTGAGAATCTTCACAGACATGGCTGGAAGCTATTCCTGTGTATTTTCCCAGCAGTCATCATTAGATTCGCCTCTCAATCTTGATGTTTTCTCAGTGTTGATGCCTTGGGGCAAAGCCTCAATTGCCTTGACTTGGTTTCAGCCTTGTCATCTTCTGATGAGTCCTCAATTTTCATACTGTGGCTCTTAAAGTATGTTATCTCTGATCTGTTCTATTTACTTTTTAAATAATGTTTATTTTGTAGTTCAGTGTAGTATGTATTCCAGTTTTAGGACAGAAGACCCTCTAAATGTTTTTTTAAAATAAAATTAATGCAAAGAAGCAGAGGTGCTTTCTCCAGAACTCAGTAACGAAGACGTTGCTGAGTTTAATTGAACCGAACTGTAGTAGATCTTGATGCAATTCAATATTAAAGCCTACATGCTTTCCAAGTGCTTGGCAGACTGGTATCTATGGACTTTGGTGTCAGGTATTTTCTCTCCAAGGAATTCTGCCTGCTACACTGACAGTGCATAATGTCCCAGCAATTTTTAGATACATGGCTTACCAAATTTAATGGCCGTCGGGCAGGCCTGAACAAGCCTCACAAAAATAACTTAAACGCGAATAATAGAAGCAGCCCCCTGACATGCAATTAAAGGACTTTGTTACTGTGTCAGCAATTAACAGGAACCGTGACAGAAAGATCCTCCTCCCCTGCCCAGTCTTATGTGGGACGAATTGGTGTGTTCAACCCCTTTTCATAATTAGAGCAGAGAGGCAAGACATGATGGGGATCTTCATTGTAAGGACTATTCTGTCCCTTGTAAAGGGGAAAAGGCTTGAAAGGTCAGAGAGCTACTGCTTCTTTGTGCCACGAGGTGGTCTGTGTAGCGTACAAGATGATTGGTTCTGTGTTTGTAACACGGGTTGAGTTATAATTTTAAAAAAAATTATTACAGCAAAGACTTTTGTGGCTGATGTCTACTCCATCAGATACATGTGTTCCCATAATAATACAGTGGTACCTTGTATAAAGCTGCCTAGGTGCCCTAAGCACATCCAATCTTGCCTCATTTCAGAAGCTAAGCAGGGTCGGCCCTGGTTAGTACTTGGATGGGAGACCACCAGGGAATACCAGGTGCTGTAGGCATCTGGAGTAGGAACTGGCAAGCCACTCCAGTATTCCTGCCAAGGAAACTCCATGGACGTGGAGTCACGAAGAGTCGGTCACAACTGTAATGACACAACACACACACCTTGTATAAAGGAATTAATTCATTCCAAATGAAATTATGTTAAGCAAATTTTCCTTTATACAGATTTCCCATAGGAATGCATTGAAAACAGAGTAATCCCTTATTGTAACCATTTTTATGTTGTACGGATTCGCCCCATAGAAGTTAAGCAAATTTCCCCTATCTTTGGAATTTTTTATGTTGTACAGATTTTATGTTATACAAACCATTTGTTATACGAGGGTCCACCGTAGTTGTTAGATTTATAGACATATGGGCAGGTGGAGGACAGTAGTCACTGGAATCAGAAAGCATTAAATGAATAGTACTTACTTGAAAGGTTACTCAGATACCCCTGTATATACCAGCTGTTTAGCTCATAGAGCATGGTAAAAAAGCCATTTTGTGTATTTGAGCCACAGGAGGTAAGTAAGACATGAATCTCTCCACAAATTTATTGTTCATCTCGTCTACATTAGAAACAGTTCCCTTGTCCAAGAATGCCCACCATAATGTCATCAAGGGGATGTCCCGGGAGACCGTATTATGGTCCCCCACTAGGGCATGAAGTTATGTGACCAGTGGCTGTTGTGGGTTTTTCAGGCTGTTTGGCTGTGTTCTGGAAGTTCTTCCTGACTATGAAGATTCTCAGTCATCCAGGTGGAAGTTGAGTCACGGCAACTGGACTTCTTCCTGACGTTTCACCAGTCTCTGTGGCCGGCATCTTCAGAGGGCAGGAGCTCGATGCCGGCCACAGAGACTGGCAAAATGTCAGGAAGAAAAACTTCCAGAACATGTCCAAACAGCCCGAAAAACCCACAACAGTCATCAGATCTCGGCTGTGAAAGCCTTCGAGAATATTTTGTGACTGGCATTACCACTTGCAAGCCAGCGGTTGAGGCCCATCTCTAGTTGCAGCTCATTAGACAGTACATTCTGTGGTTTGAGGTTGACCTCTGGTTAAGTTGCCGTCTTCAACTTCTCTAGTGGTTAATTTCCAGACTAATGCAACAGTTTCTCAGTAGCATCTCACTCAGAAGCTTGAACTTCATTCGTTAGGTCAAACTATAAGTTCCATCTGCCCTCTATTTATATATTTATTGATCAAAACAGTTAATAAAAATTGTTTCCTAATATCAGAGGCAGGAAACTCACTCATGGTGAGTTCTCTGTAGGTGGCAAAAGAAATTTGCCAGCTCTGAATCATATATATCATGATTCTTTTTTCTTTTTTCTTTTTTCTATTTCTTGTCCCGCCGTCTTTTTTTTGTGTGGCTTCACCATGCCACTTATGGTTTTTTTTCCTTCTTGTTGTTTGTTTATTCAATTACTATTGTTCTTTGTTTATTTGGTTTGTTGTTATTATTATAGTTATTGCTGTCAACCGCCTGGAGTTCCTCTGGAAGACGGGTGGTATATAAGTATTAAATAAATAAATAAAAATAAATAAAATTTGGGGAGGAGGGCAGACATTTGCTTTTCTTCTTAAGGCAGAGGCAGCAAGCTCCCCCACCCACGCACCCTGGAGCTGCTCCCCATTGTGTTTGCCTGCTCCACCTCTTCTCTTCTCTTTCCCTCACTTTCCCTCACCTTCCTGGGAGTAGAGGGGATGCAGGTAAGTGAGCCAGCAAGTGGTGGCAGTGAGGAGAAGAGCCACTGGTACCAACATCATGCAAGGGGTGAAGGACGGAAGAGAGACAAGGAGGCAGCAACCCCTCCTGGTGGCCTCACATCACTCTCCCTAATGGAAGGGTATACCTGGCCTCAGGCAGCAGAGTATTTTGTGCCACTTAAGATTTGTTCCTTTTGGCCATCGGTTCCTGGTGTCTGTCTCTGCTGCTTGAGCAACATTCAGCGGCACATAATTATCCCTGTAAACCTCTGAGCAGCAGCTGGCCGCACCCAGTCCAGTTGTCCTGGGTTCCTTAGGGATGCGTGAAACTCCAAGGGAACCAAAAAACTAGAAAATGTCCATGTTTAGTCTTAAATTGCTATTGCTCTTATTGTCCAAAGGGGACTAGATAAGAGTAGAGGAGATGCAGTTAGCTGTGAAGACTTCCAGGAAATAATGGAAAAGTGCATGTCAGAAAATGTTGGAATACAGAAGGATATTTTGGGGGTATGATTACTGCTTCACCTGCGTGACTGGAGTTCTAAAGTTTCTTAGGAAGCTTTTGGCCAGTTTGTAACCTATGTGATGTTTGCATTTCCAACTTTCAAAAAAAAAATAATCAAAATGAGCTGCGTGTAAGAAAGGGAACGGATGATGCAGGTTTAGTTTCAAGCTGACTCTCTAGTCCAGTGGTGGTGAACCTTTTGCACTCCAGATGTTTCAGACCACAACTCTCACAGTCCTTTGTCATTGGCAATCTAGGCTCAGGATTCTGGGAGTTGTGGTCCAAAATATCTGGAGTGCCGAAGGTTCGCCACCACTACTCTAGTCTTTAAGGTGCTACATGTTTGTATCTTTTGTTTTGTTTTGTTTTGTTTTTCTTTGATTTTAGCCTGAAATTCTTGAAAATATTTAACACCACGGCTACCCTCTCTGAAACTTCTTCTTCATGGTCATATAATATTTCTGCTCAGCTGTTCCATCTTTGGCATGTACGGCGGACACCTTACCTTCTTTGTTTCTATCCGAGGAGATGCCCCTGGTTCCCAACGTATTGTGTAATTACTATTTATAATATTCTGCAGACTAGAGGTGTCGGCAGAAGGGTATCTGGCGACAAGCCTCCTTTGTCTCAGTCTGCCCTCCTAGGTAGGGAAAGGAAACCCAGGCGGTGCGTCCAAGCATTCCAGAAAGGAAGGAATGCGCCGCCTCTGCCAATGTAAAGCCCCTCACAGAAGGAAAAGAAATAGCTTCGATCCCAGGCAAGACGGGACTCGCTGGGCAGGGAGAAAAGGGGTGTGTGTGTGTGTATCACGCGCAGGTTAGCCGTGCGCCCCCAAGTGGCCACTCGTGGGAGGTGCCTTGAAGGAAGCGAGCAAACCCCCACCCACCACCCCGCAAGCAGAGGTGAAGAATTTGGGATGCAGATGATAATCCATTCGCAATGCCCGGCGCTCTCGCTGTCGGGGGCTGAGTGGGTGAGAAGGAGACCCCCTCCCCACCGCCCAGGACATGAGTTGGCGAGCCAAGCGGATGCTGCCGCCCGCGCATTCCTGGCCGTCCCCGGGGGCGGGGGGCGGGTTGGGGGGCTCCGAGGCCGTGAAAGGCTCGCTTATGCGCCGCGGCGGCGGCAGACACTGCCCAATTCACCCGCCCTCTCCGGCCTCGTCGCGCCTCCTTGGCTTGCCTCTCCCGGCTCTTCCCGGCTCTCTCCCGCGTCCCCAACACCCCCCGATAAGCGGCCGGCCATGGAGCTGCCGGGCCCCGCCGCGCTCCCCTCTCCGCCTCCGCGCGCCCTGCCGCGGCTGCTGCTGCTGCTGCTGGTGTGCCTGGCGCTGCTGGCGGCGGGGACCCCGTCGGAGGCATCCTTGGAGAGCCCCAAGGGGAAGCTGAAGGCGCTTCGCCAGCGGGAGGTGGTGGACCTGGTGAGTGGGCTGGAGCAGGAGGGAGGGACGGAGGGACGGAGGGGGGGGGGCGAGCCCAGGACCTTCTCAGGAGCCAAGGAAAAGTTCCTTCGGAAAAAGGAACGCAGTTATCCGCAGCTAGCGGCTGAAGGAGAAAAAGATGGGGTAAAAATATTCAAAATAAATGAATAAATAAATGAATGAATGAATAAATAAATAAATAAATAAATAATCGTTCCCCGCCCCCAGCGCTTGAAAGCCTTTCACTGCCTTGCTTGCTCTCCATCACCTCAAAGCACGCGCGCACGGAAAGACACCCCAAAAATGTCCTAACAATTTGAACGTTAGGTCTCAGTGAGAACATGGGGGCGCGACGCCTCAGTCAAAGAAGTTCGCACCTACTCCTCTTAAACCATTGTTTCCCAGCAGTAACTTGTTGCATTCAATTACCGTGAGTTGTAACTGCAGCTTGCATGCTCTGGTTTCCCACTGGAAGCCCCCTCGCTTAGAGAAATGCTGTAGCCCCCGAAGCACACCCAAGCAGTCACTTGCTGGATTCAGACTGAATGGGAAAGGTAGTGTGAAACACTCACATTGGTATTTTTTGAAACGAAAATTCCTAACAGGCAGTAAACTAGTTGATGACACAAATGCCTGCAGCTTAGTCCTCTTCCTAGTGTTTTTTTTTATACTATGGTTGCTGTCATTCCCATTATGAAAGCACCTCCAGGGTGGGTTTTTTTTTTTTTTTTTTTGGTTCAGTACAAACAAGAAGAAAGCCCATGAAACCCTGGAACAAAAAGTCAAGAGGAAGGGAGGGACCATAAAACAACCAAATAAAAACACTAGTTATGGGGGAGTATTAAAAAGACAGCCATGCCCAGCTGCAAACTGGCTCCTGTTAACTTTAGGCTTGAATATCCAGTGCTCCATGTGGCACAGTGGTTAAACTGCAGCACTGCAGTCAAAGCCTGTGCTCACAACCTGAGTTCGATCCCAATGAGTTCCTCGAGGTTGACTCAACCTTTCATCCTTCTGAGCTTGGTAAAACCCAGCTCCCTAGGGGAAAAATTGTTGTGTGCATAACTATGTTTTAACCACCCAGAGAGTGCTCAAAGTACTATGGGATGATATAAAAGCTGAAACAGCAGAGAACAATGTGTTCTGGTGTTGGGCAATTGTAATATAAGTTATAGGAGACAAGCAGGAAGATTTTCAGCTGGGCAGAGCTGCCCGTGGTCTGCTTTTTAAAAGATTTGTGCACCCACCTAGCATATCAGGGAGCAATAACTTGGCAGGCAGCATGCCAACATGAAAACGCTCTATGCTCCAACTGAGAAAGCCTGACTTGAATTAATTGAGTCTCCAATCCACCTCTTCAGATACATGCAACTGGAATACAGGAAAGCTTTTGTCAGTGAAATTCGTTCAACTTTTAAGAAACTCTTGGGTTTCAGAGTAATATGGCCACCCCTCTCAAAGTGTCTTAAATGAGATGCTAGGTGCCTGAAACATCACAGATTAGTCTGTCTTGTTCACCCAACATCTTAATTTTTCAAAAGGGTGAAATGAAGAGGAGTGTGTGTGTGTGTGTGTGTGTGTGTGTGTGTGTGTTGGGGGAGGGGCCCTTGCAGTTGACGTGGAATGAGAATGGTATCACATCCATATGTTTGACTTGAACTCTTTTTCTGCTAATGTAGTGGCCACAATTGGCCAATTGGAAAAGAGAACTGCTGTGTCATCTAATGTGGTGGGACGTTCTGGCAGCAGAGTATGAGTAACCTGATTGATCTGCTCCACTCTTTGTCATTACTCATAGTGTTCAATGTTTGGGCGGTAGTTAGTGGGTTTCTTAAACATTCTTCCTCAACCAAGGCATTCATTTCCATGTCGGACAGAGCTGTCCCTGGTGGATTGCAGCTACAGTCATCCTCCCCACATCCTCCCTTCTCCCAGCAGTGTGTCCATCGGATAACTCTCTTTCTCTGTGAGAGAGAGATGGGGAGGGAGGGGAGGAAGTGTTTGTGAGTGGGAGATGAAAAGAAAGAAGCCGTTCCTTCACCAAGACTCAGAACTGCATCTAGTTTTTAGTTGTTGAGTTGGGACTGAAGTTTTTAAAATCTCATATGCAGACGTGAGCATAGCAAACATTAAAATAAGATCAAGTGGAACTAGATAATGCTATGGTTCATTAAACACTATTTTACTATAGTGAAAGACATGAAACTTCAAATGTGCAGTCATTTTTGGGTAGGGAAACAAAAGTGTTACCCCAACTTAAGAGCAGCTCAACTTAAGAGCAATTCAACTTAAGAGCAGAAAACTGTTGGCATTTTAACTGCCACCTTACAAATTTTATATATGGTCTGCTCGACTTACAAATACTTTTTTTCCATTTTTTGATTTTTTAACTTTTTTTTTCAAATTTTTAGATAGGTACCCCGATTTAAGAATAGTTCGACTTAAGAGCATGCACTGGGAACGGATTAAATTCTTAAGTTGAGGTACCACTGTACTTAGCCTAGTTCTGGAAGGATGGTAATATATTTAGAATACTACTATCTTTACTTCCAAGGAGCTCATCATGGTGTGTAGATGGTTAACCCTTCCAGTTTTTTTTTTACAACTCTGTGAGAAATCATGACTGGCCCAAGTGGGCTGAATGGATGAATTTGGTTTCCTCAGCTGTGGTCTGACAGATTAACCACTATATTTTACAGAAATGCCCAGTGCAATCCTGGCGTGTGTCCTTTTTTAAATGTTTTTTTTCCGGATTAAGTTCAGAAATGATTATTTCCCCATACCCCTTGCCTTTCTTTAAATATCTTCCCACCCCCCTGCCCGAGATGAGGAAAAGCATGCTTATACACACTGATAGCAATACAGGCACAGAAAGCTGAACCTTCTGCTTTTGAAGAAATTATAGGAATGGTTTTAAAAGGCAGTACTCAAAAGCCTACTGAGTCCACGGGTGAAGTGGTTAAACTGCACTACTGCAGTCAAGGTAGCTGCCTGACTTGTGACCCAGTTTTCCATTCTTCTGAGGCTGGTAAAATGAGGACCCCAGCTTGATGGAGTGGGGGTGGAATTTCCTTGAATAGTTATCTTGTAAATCATCCAGAGTGCTGTGGCAATCTGGAGCAAGTTGTAAGTTGAAATGACAACAGCAACAAATGTCAAAACCAGTAGCTACTGAATAAGCCCATTTATTCAAAATTTAATCCTGTTGAGGTGACAAGAGCACAGACTGTAGCCTCCTTATTATCCACTGCCGACTGAAGGAGATAAAGGTTCCTGTGACAGAAGGACTGTTCCTTGAATCTTTCTATATAAATGCATCAAATAATATGGATAAAGGCTCAGAAGCACCATCATATGTGGTGATCACCCATCACATTGTTTGTTCGGCCAAGAGTCCATGCTGGCAATCCACTTATTCAGCAAAAACCGGCTGTTGTGTTGTACACCTGTGTATGGAAAATATGTTGGGAGAAAAGGGTGTGTAGATTCAAGCCAGATTGGAGGAACAAGCCATCCTCCCCATGTATGCCACTTGAAATAGTGTTTTAGAGAATTCCAGGCACTTGGGTAAGTAATTTTTTCCTCTAACTTTTTTCACAGCCTTGCACTTGTCCTCAATATTATTAACACCATACTCTTCAAGTAGGCTGCCCACTATAAAAGCTATGCACATTTACCTGGGAGGGTAAAAAGGGTGAAATGAATGTGTGTGTGTGTGTGTGTGTGTGTGTGTGTGTGTGTGTGTGAGAGAGAGAGAGAGAGAGAGAGAGAGAGAGATCTTTGTGCCAGCTTTGACTGCACACTGTTGCACAATTTAAGATTTACAGTTTTCCCTCCTCTTTTGCTAACAAGGAATGAGAAAGGCACATTTGGGCAATCACATGCACAAATTACTGTACTTACCTTTGTGCTCCTGATTTTAAGCATTCCTGAGTGCAGGTGGGTGATAGAAATTAGAAGTAAGGGGCATCACAGGACAGAGGGAGGTGTTTTGGGGAGAGGAGCAGCAGCTTACTTCCAAAGGCTGCTTTTTCTTTCCATATTTTAAATTTTACTTTTCCAGCACCTTGTGCTTTGGTTAAAATCAAAAATCAAAATCAAAATGCATAGGATCATGCTGAATGTGACTGTGAAGATTCTCAGTCATCTAGTTGAGGTTATCTGGATGCTGAGTCATGGCACCTGGACTTCTTTTCTTGTGAGACCGATCTCACAAAGAAAGAAGTCCACTTGCCATGACTCAACTTAACGGATGCTGCATAATGACTTTGTAAGGGAGATTTCATCCTAAAAGATGTGGTACATGTCCTCTGTTCCTTCTTCAGGACCAATATTCGGCAGAATGAAGTGGCCATCTAGGGTAGTGGATTTGGAGTGCCATGAAAGAGCAGCTATGCTACATTATTAGTTTTGTAGATTGTGTTGTATTTTTATTGTCAGAGATAAGAAGAGGATTTTCTACCTCCTGTATCGAAATAATTTGGTATTGGATAGAGCACCTCTGATCTCAGAAGCTAAGCAGGGTCGGGCCTGGCTAATGCTTGGATGGGCGACCACCAGGGAATACCAGGTGCTGTAGGCGCGTGGGTAGGAAATGGCAAGCCTCTCCAGTATTCCTGCCAAGAAAACTCCATGGACATGGTGTCACAAAGAGTCGGTCACAACTGTAATAAAACAACAACAACTATGCACCGTGACTTGGATGGAGGAGTGCCATTTGCTGATCTAGCTCAGGCAACATGCCCAGGTCACACCTCTTCTTCTTGTTACCGGCAGAAGCTGACTATGTAGACTGAATGACAGTCTGGCCCTTGGGACCGTCAAGTCAGAAAACCATTTTGTTCCACCTTCTCTCCTTTGGTACAAAATGTGCTGATCGGCTTGCCCTTGTGATCACCATAGGTCCATTCCTCCTATCCACTGGCCGAAGTTCTTTTCTTAATTGCAGGCAGCATCTTCCCTTCTGTTTCTGTTATCGTTGTTATGTACAATCAAGTCACCCTTGACTCCTTGTCGCTCTAGGCATGAGTGACCCTTTCTGCTCCCCCATACATACCTAATTGAAACATGTTAGGCCAAATGTTGATTTTTTTATTTTGCTTTTCAGTACAATGGGATGTGTTTGCAAGGACCTGTTGGTGTTCCTGGAAGGGATGGAAACCCCGGTGTCAATGGAATCCCCGGAACCCCAGGGGTCCCCGGCCGAGATGGGCTTAAAGGAGAAAAAGGAGAATGTTTGCGTGAAAGCTTTGAGGAGCCTTGGACACCAAACTATAAGCAGTGCTCATGGAGTGCTCTGAACTATGGCATAGACCTTGGAAAAATTGCGGTAAGCAAGGACCTTCATATGTTGTAATCTGCAGTACAACCCAGTGAAAGTACATAATATATTCAAAATGGGCTTCATGAGAATAAAGGTGTAGAGAAAAATATAAGTATGGCAGGGAATCTTTTCCAAATGTATTTTCAGCAGAAGGGTGGCATGCAATACTATTTTTATTGTACAGTACAAGGGTTTTTGTGATTGGTTGTATGACTGGTTGCACAATTCTCATGCAACTGTTGGTTGTGTTGTCCAGCACAAGTGCACTAGCATGGAATTTCATTCTGCAGGCATTACATTTGACTTGGTCGCAGGGTTCCCTGAGTGGTTTCTCAGTTAGTTTTCCATTTTAAGAGGCTGCAATTTGCCTCTGTGAATGGCAATAAGAACATCACTGGCATCTTAAAGGTTGTTTTTTAGAACCCAGTAGCATTACGAGTCCTTAACAGAAAAAAATTATATTAAAAGTTAAATGGAATAAAAGACATGTTACATGCTTTACATGTTGGGTTTTGACTTCTGTCATGTAGGCCAAAGATGATGATGACTGTAAGCCAACAAACAGAAGGTAAGATTGATAGAGATGGTAGCTGGAAGAGAAAGGTGTCATTTTGGTTAACTCTAAGAAACAGAAACAGGAGACAACCCATTTCTGTGGGTTAAAGTATGATATCAAAATGTGTTCTTAAAAATATGCTTGTTTTAAGATTAGGCTGTAGGCTAATTGTTCTGATTAAAAACATTACTTTCTTCATGAAAAACATACATCAGTGTGGCAAAGCATTCCTTACAAATTGTGTGCCCTGTTGTTTCACTGGGATCTGGCCTCTCCCAACAAGGCTGAAAAAGACCAGGCACCGTTAAATGAGATGGACGAGTGGTTTTCCTTTCACACGTCATCCAGACCACCTATAGTAATTGTGATTCAAGCCATTGTAGAATGACAAAGCCATTTACTCATAGATCTGGTTGCTGTGTTTCTGGAAGCATTCATATTGTCACTTTATACAAGTTTGCTTACTGTTTTGGGGCAGCTGGTGCGGAGGAGAATGTCTGTGGGAATCTGCTATAGGACAGAGGAGCTGAACTTTTAAGATTCATTTCAGAGGTCTTTCATATGCTCTAGTTGAAGTATGGGGGCATGGGAGAAAGCACAATCTATATAGTTTAGAGATGCTTAACACAAAGCTAAAATTTCAGCTGCATCTCTTAAAAGAATAATCAACAGCATCATATTTTCCCCTTGTTTTCTCATAGGAATGCACATTTACAAAGATGCGTACCAACAGTGCTTTAAGAGTTCTCTTCAGTGGATCACTTCGACTCAAATGTAAAAATGCCTGTTGTCAGCGATGGTATTTCACATTTAATGGAGCTGAATGTGCAGGGCCTCTTCCTATTGAGGCAATAATTTACTTAGATCAAGGAAGTCCAGAATTAAATTCTACTATTAACATACACCGCACTTCTTCAGGTATGTATTGAAGCCATAAGGGGAGATCAATTAAAAATTTGCATTACAAGTCCTTAGGTTATGTGAATTGGCAACCAGAGGGAGAGCATTTGGTTCTATAGAGGGTGCCTCCCAAGCACAGGCATAGCTAGGGCTTCCAGAGCCTGGGGCAAAAGTCAGTTTTTGTGCCCCCCCCTCAACACAGAGGAGAGGATCCACCCCACCCCACCCCACCCTACCATGCCCCCTCAGCCTGCCCAAGCTGCCCGGAGGGCATCCTCTCCTCCCGCAAGTCCAGCCCACCCTCCACCACCTCAGATGGAGCAGGGCATGGTGGTGGCGCCCCCCCCCCACTGGCAAGCAGGCCGCTGGGCTCGGCCAAGGCCACCCTACTCCGGGCAGCTCCAAACCTCTACGGTGATCTCCACCTCCAGCCGCAGCAGCCCCGGCCAGCGCACCCCTTGCTCCTCCTCCATGGCCTGGCATAACAACGGCGGTGGCAGCAACGCCCCTGGCACCCTTGGCGCCATTCACATGCCACTGGGCAGACAGGGCACCAAGGCGGTGGCAAGATTTGGGGAGGCGAGGTTGAACACGGCAGCGGCGAGGGTGGCCCGAGCATGCCAGGTGTGTCCATGCCTTTACTCAAGAGTAATCAGAGATGGTGGGCAGGGTGGGTGGGGGCAGGGGTGGTAGGCTATTTGGCGCCCCCTAATTGCTGCTCCCAGGGCACCCTGCCCACCTTGCCCTCCCCACGCCACGCCCCTGCTCCCAAGGAACTACAACTTTCAGGAAGACCCCAAGCCCCCAGGTAGCATCACAGCAGTGTCTTTGTTTTTGGAAGTACGGACAGGCTAGATAAGGCAGCAGTGGAGGTATGGAAAGTGAGTATCCAGACTCATCTTTCTGAGCTGTACATTCCAGAATTCTACCTGGGAGATTACTGGGAAAATTCTAGGGATTGCACCCCAACAGTATGAAAGGGAACACCACTAGCGTCAAGTACACATAAAGAACTTTAGACTGGGAGTGGAGGGAGCAGGCAGAAAGACACATTTCTTGGTGTTTGCAGAACAGCTTGCATTGTGATTAACCATCCAAAGGGAAACCTGAGGTATTAGTGCAAGTGCGATTGCTCAGTCACAAAGGTTGGCTCTTGCTTCAGGAACATAAGTGCAAGTGCGATTGCTCAGTCACAAAGGTTGGCTCTTGCTTCAGGAACATAATTTGATTTTTGTTTCTCATAACGTCCCTACTTACTTTTACCTTTAAGAGAGGTCTACCCTTGCACTGCTCAACCCCATTTCCCATTCTCTGCGTTCCTCTACACCCTATCAGGATTTGCAGTTCAAATCCTTGCTTTAAATCTAAATTGTGTTTTGTCCTTGTAACAGTGGAAGGATTGTGTGAAGGAATCAGCGCGGGACTAGTGGACGTTGCCGTTTGGGTGGGCACTTGTTCAGATTACCCAAGAGGAGATGCTTCAACTGGATGGAACTCAGTCTCTCGTATTGTTATAGAAGAATTGCCCAAGTAGGACTCCTTCAGGGATGATTCCTGGGCCTTAAAACACTTCCTCACTGCCTCATGTAGACTCCATAGCCCTGCAGGCCTTGAAGTCTAGTTTTCTGTACATAGAAGCATTTCGTTATAACGCACAAGCTTTTTAATAGAGTTATCAGCCACTCTGCTGTTCAGTATTTATGCACATGGCACTCTGAATATGGAAGCTGCTATGACCATTGGATGAGATGGTGGTTATGTTCCGGGCTGCAAGCAACCCAAAGAGACAGCATGACTACATGAGGGAGGCAATCACAGAGTAAGTGGGAACCATTTGGTCTTAAGGACAGGGTGTAAAAGTTCCAATCATGCTGCACAGGAAGGGTGCTTGACACCACAGCCTCAAGAGGACGTTTGAAACCTGAGGCAGAGGTCGCCTGTCACAATCATAGACTGCCAAATTTTGGACTTTGGCTCTATACTTTTTCTACGCTGGCCGTGAAAGGGTGGTGCCCAGCCAGATGAAGTGGAATTTCTCCCCTAACGCTTGCAGTTGGTTTGATTTGTTTTTAAAGTGGCCCTCTTACATTTGTGCATCACATGATCTACAGCAGCTTCTGCAAACATGAATATTGAACAGGATAGTGGCCAACAGTAGTTAGCTGACTGTTTTACTTAAGTATTCCTAGCATGTTTTATACAATTTTACAATAAAGATTCTGAAGCAGCAGTCTGGATTTTTGTGCTACTTTTGTAGAAATTCAGATTATTCTTTCAATTAACACAGGTGACCTTTTTTTTAAACGAGGCCATATAAAGAAATAAGGTTAAAGAGCATTTAACCTTACTGAATATATATCACTCTCTTGCACTTGGATATGGGGTTTTACTTGACAGCTTGTCAATAATCTTTTGAAAGCATTTGGGGGAAAAGATTTGATTATGATGAATGCAACAAGGGAATGGGAAGCATATTGGATGCCAACTGAAATCTTGGTGCTTTGCTACACAGGTGGAAGGCGAATGTCGAAGCATTCACTGGCCACTACCTGTGATTAAAAAGTTGTTACTGTTATTCTTGGGGGCGCACACTCAGGGTGGCTTGGTATGTGCTCAAGAATCCCAGCAGGGACTTGTTAACTACCAGCTAGAAATGAATGTAGGTTATGCTGTTTGCCTTTTGCCTGTGTAATAAAGCAACAGGATTTCAGTTATTCTGTAATCGGATGCAAATGTCTGCCATTTTAATTCACTGAATGGGGATAATTGTTCATGTAGAAGCTCCACATGGGCCAGCTGGATGATGAATTGAACTTGTGTACTAATTAAAAATGGTAGTCCTCATGGCACAGTGGTTAAACTCCATTCCACTCATGAGCCTGGTTCAGTCCCAGACAGCTGGCTCAAGGTTCACTCAGCCTTCCATCCTTCTGAGGTCAGTAAATGGAGCACCCAGCTCACTTGGGGGAGGGAGACAGCAATGTGTAGCCTATATAATTGTAAACCTCCTAGCGAGTGCTTTAAGCACTATGGTGTAGTATGTGTGTGAAGATTCTCAGTCATCCAGGTGAGTTTATCTGGAAGTTGAGTCATGGCAACTGGACTTTTCTTGTGAGATCGAAATGTTCCGTGTCTCATCCAAATAGCTTCATCGGTCTGAGGAAATGTAGTTGAGAGTCCTACTTATCAAACAGCCATTTCAATAATTCCCAGACAAATCAAGAATACTTCACAACTCCATCAAACGACTCATACTCTATGGGTGTTGGGAAGGTTGTAAAGGTGGGATATTCACACACCTTAGGCCATCATCCACCTAACGAGCCTATTCAGGCCATTGTTCATCTTATGAGCCTATTTCAGAACACGGTGACATGAGGTCAAAGTGAGCTATTAAATGGAGGACTTGCAACTAGCTTTCCTGACTGCCAAAGCTGTTTGGATGAGCAGCAAAATGTTTCAATCTCTCAAGAAAAGAAGTCCAGTTGCCATGACTCAACTTCCAGATATGGTGCAGTATATAAGCAGCACAGTTTGCTTTTGCTTGGCTTTTAGGCAAAGCTAATTAAATAGCACTGAACTGCTGCCTTATGCTGTTCAGTGCTGAAAATAATCACTGTCAGAAGGAATCCATTTTATGAGCAGAGTACATAAATGAAATATTGTAGGTGCTTGACCTATGGAACCTTTTCATTATAGTCCAGCTCTCTGGGGCATCTCAAGGAAACAGTAACCATGGCCAAACTGTCTTTATCTTGAAAAAACAATGAATGTAATGTGCACTGTCATAACAGTTTACATTTGGAGCATTCAAAATCCTTAAAAGTGAGTTTTCTGGAGGCCTTTTAAACACGTCAGTATATATTTTAAGAAGGGAATTCACTTCATGAAACATGTAAAGCCAAATACTGTAATGCATGAGAAATAATAGGTATGGCTTTGATGATTCCTATCATTGTTACAAACTGAACCAAACTTTAAACAGGACCAAAAAATAAAAATAAAAATCCATCCACGCCACATCTAAGAAATATGGCAGTGTTTTCCTAGGAGATGGGGTTATGTTCTACACAGAAATAAATATCTTTCAATTGTGTAAAGTACATCTGTGTAGCAGAATGTTACCCATTAAATGTTTTGCTTGAAAATTTAATAAGTGATATAGTATGGAGATGCAAAATTCTACCAGTTATTTTCTTGTTGAAACTATACTACCAATCACAGTGACCGCAGTTCCATGTCAAGTTAAACATATTTGAATCTGTTCCCCTGCTGTTGGTTGGCTGTTCCAAGCTGTTCTGAGCAATTCAACTACAGTAATACCTCGGATAATGAATGCCCCTGATAATGAATCGCAATTTCCAGGTATAGGGCTGCCTCAGATAATGAATTTTCCCTATGGGCTGCCTCGGATAACAAATCGCAATTTCTAGGTATAGGTCTGCCTCAGATAATGAATTTTCTCTATGGGTTGCCTCAGATAACAAATTTTCCTATGGGCTGCCTCAGATAACAAAATTTTCCCTATGGAATGCCTTGGATAACGAATTTCCAGCATGCATTGGTAAAAAAAAGTTATCCTGGGCAGCATCACATCTGTACCTTTAAAGTGCACGTTATAAAGAGTTTTGAGCAAAAAATCAGGTGTCTGTGTCATTTTCCTAGGCCCTGGAACGGATTAATTGGTTTCCCATTCATTCCTATGGGAAACCATGTTTCGGATAACAATTTTTTTTGGATAACGAATTGCCTCGGAGAACGAATTAAACTCATTATCTGAAGTACCACTGTATATCAGAACATCAGAATACTAATCTTTTAAATAAATAATTTTACATAGATGTCCTATGCATACTTCTGTGTTATTTTAAAACTGAGAGAACCTTATTTTTGCATTAACACCAATGCAGTATTAGGTTCCATCTTGGGTACCCATGTCCACCCCTTATACTTGGATCAAAACCGACTTGGCAGCTGCTAATTCTTGTCTTATGGTCCAAGTGTTCATTTTCTTGGATTACAAATAGTTATGATGGAGAGGAGATTCCAGGAGTGGTCGTATAGAAGGGAAGTATTTCAAGCTCTACTTTTTCTTCTATTTTGTACTGCATTCAGTATAAACATGGTGGATGTGCTTTGCTAGTGGCATGTAGCTGCAGTCAGAAACCTCCCTATTACATTTCCATTCTCTGATCCTCAGTGTTTAGTAAAGAAGATTCATTTTAAAAATTGTGTGCCATCAAGTCAATTCTGACTTATGGCAACACTTTTCAGAGTTTTCTAGTTGGAGAATACACAGAAGTGGTTTACCATTTCCTTCGTCTTTGGTTTACCATTTCCAAACTCCTATGCAGTTTGCCCAGGATCACACAGGCTGGCTCTTCTCTCTGGAGGCACTGTGGGGAATTGAACTCCCAACCTCAACATGCACTTAAGTTATTGGACAAATACATAGCAAAAGCAAAGTGTTCTGCGTACATACCGCCCCATACTACTTCATATAGTCTCTGGGCGGTTTACAGTTTAATTATGCAGGCTACACATTGCCCCCCCCCCCCCAGGCTGGGTACTCATTTTACCAACCTCGGAAGGATGGAAGGCCGAGTCACCCATGAGCCTGCTACCTGGGATTGAACCCCCGGTTGTGAGCACAGTTTTAGCTAAAGTACAGGCATTTAACCACTGCGCCCATGAGGCTCTATAGCAAAAAACCCCATGTTACATAACTAAAGCATACCAGTTTGCTGATGACCTTACGCGACCTCAAATATCAAAGTTATAAGAATTCTACTGCAGTACTATTGTCTAAGATTCCACTGCTTCTGACAGGACAAGGCAGACAAATCAATTGACAAAGGACAGAACTGTTGTGGGCTGCATCTATTCACTGAATCAGAAGGCTCAGCTCAGATAATATTCCAGGCAAATGATTCAGATTCAACTGCAGAAGAACCGTATTGCGCACAATGAACACTGTTCAAGTCTTTGGCATCTCCTACGGATAAGAGAAAAATCCAATCTTTAGACAGACAACTGTAAGACAGTCTCGAACTGTTGGCGAGTCAAAAGGTGATAGTGTCCTGAGGTAATCTGTAAAATTTAAGCGCCGTTCTTCAAGCCAAGTAATAAGCGGGAGACTTTTTCATATACTACAAATGTAATGCAGCATGCAGGAGTGACTCTGATTACATTAGGTACAATCCCTTTGTAGAATCCATAAACTCCTTCTTTCCTGTGGAAAGGCAGAAACATTTACTTGTTTTAGTTATAATGTCCAATCATATACAATACAGGAAAAAAAAGCATTCCTCCGATGAAATTTAAAACAATGCTATTTTTAATAGTAATTTTTGTTAGGTGGATTATCAGTGATTGAAAAGTGCAATAAATGTATCATAAATGAAATAAAAGGCCTTTTTTAGAATTATTCTTTCAAATTGTTCACTCCTGCTACGATCCCACTTCCAAAATATTATTTTGAAATAGAAAACCTGAATTTCTGCAGAAGCACCTAATTCAGAGAAGCATAAAAAGGAGCTACAAATTACCCAATTGATTTTAATAGATTGATGTTAATATATACCATGACAATTCTTATGTCACATGGCCTTAAAATACTAAATTCTTTCCTCTCAAGTGATTTTAATAGACATATAACTTCTGATTTATTCACACCAATTCCACACATTTATAATGCAGAAGGCCTCTGACACTGGATTTCATGGTAAACACAGCTTACTGTTTGTCAATAGTGCAAGTATTCCCTTACATCTATACATAGTCTATTCAACTTTACAATTCTCAAGCACTACAGAGTTCAATGGGATATATAGCCTTCATGAGTCATATCATTTCCCTTCCCATATACACCATTTTTTTTTTGCAAAGAACAGCACTTCATCTTTCCATCTGTTTGCCATCCTTCTCCATCTGCTTGCAATAACTCTGAAATCTTTTTTTGCTACAACAGGACATAAAGTGAATGGAGAGTGTAGCATTTTAAAATTATGCAATCACAGGTAAGGGCAATGTTACAGCGTATCAGTGACAGCAGATAAAAATGAAAATGTCTCAACTCTAAAACCTACCAGGGTTATCTAATGCGTTTAACATTTTTAAGAAGACAGTGGTTATGTGACAAGGTTTGTGTATTTAAAGCATTTTAAATCCTGCTCAGTCAAATGCCTCCCAGGATACTTTACAAACCCAAGACAATCGCACTTAGGTTTGCAACTCAAATGACAGATACAGTGTAAGTGATAAAGAATAAGGAGGGATGAGGAAAAACAAAAAAAGCCAGACACCAATTTTTAATGCTAACTAATCAAACTTAAAATGACCAACCAGAGTGGAAACAGTTCAGACTGAGGGAGGAGCTTGTCAATCCACAGAGTCACCGGTTCCTTACCTCTGTGTCTTTATTATTGCAACAAACACACTTGGCTGCTCTGAATTAATTATATAATCATTCTATTGAGGTAAAAGAACAAGTTTCAAGTGCCATGGCTCTGAAAACAACAAACATATAAGCATTTAACCAAGGAAGAAATTATACATCAGTTTTAGACCCCCAGTCCTACCTCCATGTCCTTCGGATCACATCCGTTACTCCTGAGTATTTGTTATGCTGATCCTGAAGACGTGCCCTCACAACTTGATATGGGTATGTTGCTGAAACTGCAAATATTTTTGACAGTGCTGCCATTATGATATATTCTAAAGTGCTCTAAAAATAAAACACCAATATTAGGCCCAATTTATTTTAAAGGAAACATATTTCAGACTTTAATATTTTACTCTAAAATTAGTATTGATTTATTGATATGAATTCCGCGTTTTGAAACTGAAAGTAATTTATGAGGCAGTAAGAAAAATATCAATCATCAACCATGTAGACAAAAGTCTAGATTCCCTTGTGATTTCACTTTTCCAACTAAGTAAATACGTCTGTTCTATAGGTAATCTTACCAATTTAAAATCTGATTGTCTGTTTCGATGTGTATTATATTTTGATTTCAATTCTTCGTAAGCCATGAACTGAAGTGCTCCATGTGACGTTCCAAACAAACCAGGCACAAATCCCTGAAGAGACAATTTTTCAGACAGCTTTAGGTGAAAAATGTGAAAGGTAACTGAAGTTCCACAAAAAATGGTTTCATGGTTACTTGCTTAAAAGGCTGCATTGCTTGAACATGGAGATAATCCAAACAGCCATTCTCCGACATCAGAGTTGATACATTGAAAATGAAGGAAAAAAAACAAATGGAACGCTCCCCATGGTCAGTATCATCTCTAGTACTTAGAGACATGGAACTCCAACGATGGAAGCTGCCATGGCAATCTAATAAGGTGCCAGTTGTATACCTGGTTGTAAAAGACCAATACCTTTTCAAATTGTTGTGACAGCGTCCATAGTTAGAAGTCCATGTGCACATAAATGCCAAACAGAAGACTGGTCCATGTATCATTCGGGCAATAAGAACTGCTCCTTCAAACTTACTGGGCTACAAATCTATACCCCAACATCTGGAGAGATATAGACTCATTTTTAAATGTTATGAATGCCAGCTTTCATTTTAAAGTTCTTCCAAATCTGATGCTACTTAATCACTCCTTCAAGTCAAGAAGTGAAAACACTATTTCCGTTTGGTCTACTCCCAAGTATGCATTCCCTCCCTCCCAGACACTTCACATTCATTTGTCCCTGTTTTTCGGTACTGTACAGTACTTGCTTGTTGCTGAACTATAAGAATTATCTGCACATATTTTAGACTGAAACATCCACTAAATAGAGAGGGGTATCTTTTCAAATTCACCTGAATCAGGGGGAGCTGAAACCACTTCATGATGAAAAGGGATCTTTAAGAGAGACCTATAATCGAGAGGAAGAGGGTTTCTAAATAAACCATTCTTCTAACAGTGATTTGAGAAGACTTTTAAAAAAAAAATTCCATCTATGCTATATTTACTCCACCTTTCCCCTTGGTAAAGGACCCAACACATCAGTGGTACCTCTGATAATGAATTTAATTTGTTCTCAGAGGCAATTTGTTATCCGAAAAAAAATTGTTATCCAAAACATGGTTTCCCATTGAAAGGAATGGGAAACCAATTAATCCATTCCGGAGGGTTTAAAAAAAGCTGTTTTTTTCCCTAGACTTCTTTATAAAGTGCACTTTAAAGACATGCAGTGCTAGAATAACCCCCCGAACACCTCACTGCAGTGCAATGCAAACACGAACAAAATAAACCAGCAAGACTACTCTAGCATTTTCCTGCCCAAAATGCAGTGGAAAGCAATTCAAAGATCAATCGAACCAAGCTCCAAAAAAACACCCAATTGTTCCAGCCAAATGCACAGAAAAAAAGCCAGGACTCTTCTCTGTCAACCCCAACTCTCCTCACCACTCCGTTTTAAAACTGAAAGCAATGGAAACGGACAGGAAGAAGTAAGGAAACCTCAGCAATCTACCTTCCCAAGTTCAAAAGGTCCAAATCCCTCAGCAAAAAAGGTCCTGAATGGCTCCAAAACACCATAAAAATACTCTTAACTCCTCCCACCCCTCAAAAACTATGAGGGTGCAATGCATTCTGGGTATACTTTTTCTCCAAAGCATGATGAAACATTCGTTATCCGAGGCAGCCCATAGGGAACACTTGTTATCTGAGGCAGACCTATACCCGGAAATTTCCATTCGCTATCTGAAAAATTCATTATCAGGGGCATTCGTTATCCGAGGTATTACTGTATTTCTGAGGAATTATGCTCAGAATTGTGGCCTTTACCATCAAGACGTAGATTACTTTCTATGTTATTATTTAGCTCAGACACATCAGTCCAAAATACTGACTCTGTTTAGAACTGATTCCACACAATAGTGTCCAGAGTCTCAGGTATGACTCTTGTCACAAAAGACTTCAGAAAACTGAAACATGTGTGACAGCAGTGGTCATAGGAGGAAAGCAGATTGACAATAAACACCTGCTGGAAAATTTACTATAGATAAACTTTTGCAAGAGCTATTAGGTTTACAGAGTGTCAGGGTGATAAATCTCTTCTACACAAACTAGAAACCTTACTCTTGACTAGAGGTCTAATTAACTTACCTTATACAGGCCACGTATACCTTCATACTTGTATATTTTTCTAAGGGCATCAATCATTCCATTATACTGCCTCTTTGAGGCGTCAACACCAGCTTCATATTGCAACACAAGGCGAGTCTTGGTTACCCAAATTGGGTTTGTAATACACAGCGTCATTGCTCCTATCAACAGATGGCAATTTGACAATTCCATCAGTACTAGCAATGCACTGCTATTCAAAGAGAGTGTCTCAATAGCTTTCTTTACAACACATACATCATATAAAATATTGTATTTCAATTAAGTTTAACATTACTTCATCATTTAATATTTCTGGCTAATTTGACTCTTCTTCTGCATCTGTTACAAGTGGCAGATAGAAAGTAATTTCTTCTCAAGAGCAAGAATGGGGGGAAAGAGGCCCTCAATGTTGTTCAGCTGCAGTTCCCGTAAATACTCAACTGCATAGCCAATGAAAAGGAATGATGGGAAATGTAGTCAGACAACATCCTGTGAGACTAGCTTTCCTCATTCCTAAAGCAGACTATGGGATATCTGCCTATTCTGCTAAATGCTTCCCTTAATAATATCAGAATGAGTTAAATCGTGAAAAAAGATGCATTATCTCCTTTCCTTTTGTAGGTGGCATTTCTTGTTCAGAAACGGATTCTCATGAGAGAAAGGAAATCGCCTCTTCATGAAACACTATCCCATAAACCCCTCTGAGCATGGCACTAACTGTACATTTCTTTCACCTCTGACCTAGAAAACAAATGTATTTTAATACTTTCAGTATCTTAGATCAATACTTCTACATCAGACATGTCCAAACTTCGGCCCTCCTGATGTTTTTTTGGACCACAACTTCCAGAATTCCAAGCCTGTATTTCCAAAGGCAAAGGACTGTGGGAGTTGTGGTCCAAAACATCTGGAGGGCCCAAGTTTGGACATGCCTGTTCTATGTCGTTTATAGACCAACTTTATCCTAAAGAGTGGAAATGTCAAGTGTATAAAATTGCACAAAACCCAGTCACTATATTTAGCTGCAATAATTTATTAAACACAGTGGTACCTTATATAAAGGAATTAATTCGTTCCAAATGAAATTATGTTAAGAAAATTTTTCTTTATACAAATTTTCCATGGGAATGCATTGAAAACAGTGTAATCCCTAATCGTGACCATTTTTATGTTGTACGGGTTTGCCCCATAGGCGATTGTGTTCAGCAAATTTCCCCTATCTCCGGAATACTTCATTTTGTACAGATTTTATGTTATACAAACTGTTTGTTTTATGAGGGTCCACTGTAACAAACTGTGAAAGACTGGATTCCTGAACACATTCATTAGGGAGTTACTTCCACTGGATATGCTAAGACGTATTTCTCTATAAAAATGCAGTGCAAGAGTCAGTATACACTACAGTATACTGAATAATTTGGGCATTTAAGTGTATTCAAGCATTTTAACAATGTATTCCCCCCACACAGTAAGTGGAATGTTTGAGCTTTGGCCCCTTCATTGTCTTCTGTGTAACCAACTGTGGCAGAGACCTTTGGGTAGTGGGCGGCATATAAGTTGTAAAAATCAATAAATAAATAAATAAATCTGTGCAGTCTTTACAAACATATCAATAAAAATGTGATGCCAGTTTGCACACAGTGCAAGCATGGATACAACTAGAAACCAGTGTCTTCTTCAGAGAGCTACTTTTGTGTGTGGAGCACAATGCTGGGTTGCAACAGAAATAATGTGTTCCTCTCACTGCGCATCATAATAGGGGCCTGACTAAAACCAAATGATAAGGACTAGAATTTCAAGTGATAAGCAGAACATGCTACTTCATAAAAGCACATGGTTTGAGTACAAATGGAGAAGTCGGTGAAATGTTTTCTCTGTATGAAAAGGCTTTCCCCTTAATCTTTACAATATCAAACATGTTTGCAGAGCTAAACCTCGCCATTGGTAAGAGAAGGCAGCAATAAAATGATTAACAAAGAAAAAAATATACCACATTGGACTGGCTATCAATATGAATTAATAATGCCAGCATTTTCCTTACCAGCCTCAGCAGCTGATATGAGGTGTTCGGTTGCTCCAAGGCTTTCCACCTTATCCTCTGTCTTGTATGCTTTAATGGCATTGTAGCTGAAAGGTTGAGGCAAGATTAGCAAACCCAGATAAATATCCTTTTCTTTTTACAGATAATACATCCCACATATAAAACCCCAAACAAATCAGACTTGTACATAAAATAGATGGCAACAGCCACTGAGCTACTTTGGGTGTGCCCAAGGCCATTAGCAGCATGGAAGCCACCACGGGCACCTTTCAGGATTGCTGGTTGGGGGAATGTGGAGGAGGTGCCTCCAACCTTGACTGGCACAGTTTTTTTAACAGCAGCACTAAGGGTGAATGAATAAACACACCAAGGGGAAGAGGGAGACTGTGCCAACATGAATGAATGAATCTTTATTTACGGTTGTTAACCAAATCATGTAGCAACATGGAGGCTTCAAATAATCTGTGGTTGAATATTGCATGCAGTCCACAAGTTGCACATCCCTGGACAAAAAGGCTTTGCCTCCTTTTTGTCTTTGAACAACATACAGTATGTTGCGTCATAGCAAATGTTGCTTTTAAACTGAACTGGAAGAAATATATAGTAGCCCCGTGGCGCAGTGGTTAAATGACTGTACTGCAGCTAAAACTGTGCTCATGACCTGGGGTTCAATCCCAGGTAGCCGGCTCATGGTTGACTCAGCCTTCCATCCTTCCGAGGTCGGGAAAATGAGTACCCAGCTTGCTGGTGGGGGGAATGTGTAGCGTGCATTACTGTAATTAAAACTGCAAACCACTACTTGAAGTAGTATGGGGTGGTATATAAGCAGAACACTTTTTTTTTTTTTGCTTTTTCTGAACAAGTTCTTCCTGAGGATAACAAGACCAGTCACCAAACATATGCAGAGGGCATCTGGTTGGATAAGGCTGGTATCTGGCTTGTGAGGGCACAGGAATTCCAAGTTCTATAGACAGAGGGAACTAGGGGTGCTCCCATTTAGATCCTACACCAGTGGTGGCAAACCTTTGGTACTCCAGATGTTTTGGACCACAACTCCCACAGTCCTTTGTCATTGGCAATCAAGGCTCAGTATTCTGGGAGTTGTGGTTCAAAACATCTGTAGTGCCAAAGGTTCTCCACCACTGTCCTACACCATAGTACTGTATCTATATATGTAAACTAAGGTAATACTTAAACTCTCTGGATTTTAAAACGTTATGTTGTATACAATGGCTGTGCAACAGAAAGACAGTTCAGAGAACCAGTATTTTTTTTTTTGTATTTTATGATTATCTGGAAGTAGAGTCATGGCAACAGTACTTCTTTTCTTAAGAGTCTGAAACGTTTTGCTGCTCATCCAAACAGCTTCATCAGTCTGAGCAAAGCTAGTTGCGAGTCCATTTTATAGTTCACTTTGACCTCATGTCACCCTGGTCTGAAATAGGCTCATAAGATGAAAAATGGCCTGAATAGCCTCAATAAGTAGGTAATAGTTTCATAAGTATGGGTTGTTAGCTTGGTGCAGGCCTGAAGCCTTGGTGGTGCAGGCCTGAAGTTTTTTTGATTTGTCTGGGTGTTGTTGAAATCACTGCCTGATAAGTGGCAGACAGACTGTGCCTGAGCCCCCCACCTCTGTTGAGAGAGGGGTTTTCAATAGTGACATGAATGGCTTCCCTGACCCCTCTTTGAAACCACCTATCTTCTCTGTCTAATATGTGTACATCCTCATCTTTGAATGAGTGACCTTTGTCCTTCAAGTGGAGATATACTGCTGATTCTGGTCCTGAGCTGTTGCCCCTCCTATGTTGAGCCATGCTCCTGCTTAATGCTGTTTAGTTTCTCCAATGTAGAAACTAAATGCAGTGAGGAGTGAGCAGACCTCTACAGACCAGGATGACATGAGGTCAAAGTGAACTATAACATGGAGGACTCACAACTAGCTTTCCTCAGACTGACGAAGCTGTTTGGATGAGCAGCAAAACATTTCAATCTCTCAAGAAAAGCAGATTTGGGAAGGAAAAATGAGCCATTACACATTAACACTGCTTCAACGTTTTAAACGGCACATTTGAAAGGAGAATACAGAAATGGACTGCTTGTTTTGTCACTAGAGCTGTAATAGCCTGGAAAAATGCTTAAAGAAAGCAACATTCTCAGATTTCAAATAAGTTTTGCCTTTACACTAACTTTTAACAAACAGTACAGTATTTCTAATATCCTTATATGACCTCTAGGTGTTGACTTTAATAGGCTTTAGCTGTAGGCTGGTAATCAGTAATCCAGGGCAAGGGCTGATAAGCAAGCGACAAGTAAAAGCTGTTGATAATTAGTAGATTAGCCAAGCACAACTTTCATGCTTGACCCTGGGCCTTGCATAGGTAATGGAAGATGCACAGCTTTTGTCGTCATTAACTCAAGGGATAAGATACTTACAAAAGACCTGTTTGTTACTTCATTTTATTCATTGAAGGTTAAATTGGGAATCATGCTATAATTGCCTGTTTCAACCTCAAATTTGTCAAATGAACCACAGTTTATAATTTAGATGTTACCAATATTATCCTAGACATTTTAAATGCTTTATATTTTAGAAGCCATATGAAGAATGACTTGAAATGGTGAGTGATCCCATATTTTGCCTGGGGGGGAACAGTTTTAATTACTTTTCAGCTCAGAAACACCTGGTTAACACCTTTTTCTTTCTAAGACGAAAATCTACATCTACAGTCAAATTTTGAGCTAAGCCTCTGGCCATGATGGCTGGGGGTTCTGGGAGTTGTAATACAAAAACATAATGTTTCCAAGCTATAGTCATACTCAATGCAATAGTAAAATAACTTTCAACAACAACATGAACAAACCAATTTACTTGCATTTCTTGAAATACTTTGCTGCATCATCCTAGGTCACAACACTTATCAAGTATGGACTAGTTATTTAATGTTTATGTTTTAAATGACTATCTTTATATCAATCTAGACCAGTGGTTCTTAACCTTCCTAATGCCGTGACCCTTTAATACATTTCCTCATGTTGTGCTGACCCCCTTGACCTGCTTGGAAGAGGCCATGAGCCCCCTTTGGCAGGCCACTGCCACAGGTGCCATAGAGCACTTCCCTCCACAGGCACCCTCAGCCAATCGCAGCCTCCAGTGCCGTTGACTGACATCCCCTCCAACCTATCAAGCTGTAACTCACTCTTCCCCCTTCCTTCCCCTCCTCCTCCAGATCCAAGCTGTTTGTGCCTTTTTCTTTACTGGCTAATGGCGACCCCTGTGAAATAGTCGTTCGACCCCCAAAGGGGTCCTAGGAACCACTAATCTAGACAAATTTGAATTTAAAAATGACAAGAACTGACATTTTGAACAGAAACTAGGGAAGAACTTAAGTAATGAAAATACTTACAAGTAAAAGTAGAGCCCCCAAGAAGCACCTGCTCCCCACACATTTGGAGTCACTCCTTGGTACAGACCACGTAATCCTTCTTGTTTCCATATAGTTGTCAAACAGTGCAAGATACCACTGTATTTTGGTCTCACCTTCAAGCCATCACTCACTAATCAAAATAATTGAAAATTGGTCTGTAGAAAGCACATTCTAGAAAGAGTTAATGAACAATATAAATATAGGTAAGTACCACCTTGCAAGTAGCCCTTTCCCAGGTCAGAATCATAAAAACTGTGTTGTGTATTACACGCTGCTGAATGATGCCTTTTATGCATCATCCTTCAATGGGGATGTGGTGAGTCACCTCTTCCATAATTTCCAATGATTCACATGGGTCTACTCAAACTGCATTTAACTTTAGTATAGTAAGTCACAATTAAAGGACACCTATTTGAATCAAAGAAACTAATGGAAAAGTTGATTTCCTATTGACCTGATGCTATTTACTACAGCAAGCAACAAGATTTTGGCTAATGTTTGTTTATTTTTTTAGTAAAAAACAAGCCGGTGTTTAAACACGTTAACAGAAGTAAGAAGATGGCGATGATTACAATTATGGTTATTTCTAACTTCTCCAAATTAAGAAAGATCAATAAATGTATCTTAGAAGAATCTGCAAGTCCAAATATTTTTTTAAAATAAACACTTTAAAACTATTTTCAACAGTTTGACAATTCAAACAATTAGGGTTCTAAGAGCACAGGTATCTTGCACAAGCATAAAGAAGCAATTCTGAAGATTTGGAATACTTGCTTCTAGTTGAAAAACTGCAGATTAGCCCATGTTGCTCAAACACCCACTTTTCTCTCACTTCCCAGGGCACTGATCCCATTCATCACAATAAAAGAATTAAGAGAAACCTACAAGTAGGTGATACGTTGTAAAAAAATGCAGAAAACTGAACTTCAGAAATAACTAATGTAAACAGACCAAGGGGGCGCCCTCACCTGCGAAGCGGATCTTCACCAGGTCGAGCGGGTGCAGCACCAGGGTCGAGACCACGCCGCCACTCAGCCCGGCCACCAGGTTCTCGTAGTGCACGTGCCTGAAGAAGGGCCGGGCTGGCGGCGGCGGCAGCGGCGGGGCTGAAGGAGTCGGAGGAGAGCCCGCCAGGACGCAATTCGGCCTCTGGGCAGCCGCCGGAACGGCCGCGCTAGGATTCATGGAGGAAGCGCCGCGGGGAGTTTTGACTTTCACCAGCAGACACCCCCCCCAAAGGTCCACTTGCGCAGCCCAGGGGCTAGTCACGTGGGCAAGGCTACCCAATCCTCTCCAAGGGCCTCCCTCTCCAGCCACTCAAAGTACGGCTCCTCCAATCGGGTTACAGCACCCGCAGCCGTGCCTCCGCGAAGGCGGGCTTAAGCGTTTCAAGAGGCGTCCTTGTGGGCGGGATTGATGGGCGGCCCTCTTCCTCACTCTTCCGCCCGGCCCCTACCTTCCGGCTTCTCCCTTTGACCCGGAAGTTATTGTCCGGGAACGTTTTGGTTCTTTCTTTTTCTCTCTCTGCGCTCCATGTGGTGCAGACGTTGGTGAGGAGCGGGAGGGATTGGTGCCTCCGAGGATGAAGGTGAAAGTGTTGAGCCGGAACCCGGACGATTATATCCGTGAGACCAAGCAGGACCTGCAGCGCGGTGAGTGGCCGGGAGGGAGGTGGCTTCCTTTTTCAAGCCAAAGGAAAGGCTTTTTCCTCAAACAACAGGCGGTTCGAGACCAGCCTTGTCTAGTTTCGAGTAACTGTGTAGAAGGGGAAAAAATTGACTGACCTTTTTACGGCCGTCCAGCCTTCTGAAATGCGAGAGACAGAGAGAGATCCGCTGCTCGTGTTTTCCCTTTCTTCTTGAAATATAAGGTGCTTTTCCCCTTTTAGCTTCTGGGGGATTTCTCCTGGAAGACTCCTCGCAGGCGTGCTTCACTCTTGGTCGCCTTCTTGGCTGATGGTGACCCTGTTCAGTATTTTTAATCCTGTCCCAGTCACCGTGTATGGAGGGGTGAGGCACGGAGTTCATGGAAAATGCCTCGGGAAAGCATGGGATTAAGGTTATAGCAAAGTGTTTTTTTGTGTTTTTTTTTCGTTTGAAAGAACGACGTGATTAAATGACTTTCAGAGGAGTGATTTAAAGCACCATCTAGTTCTCAATTTCTTGGTACTTGCCTTCTTGTGATTTTTGACAAGCTCCCATGTCTCCCCACCATTCCTTTTCCATTTGTTGCAGCTTCCCCTCCTCCATTTTTAAATTGGTAAATTGAAAAGTGTAAAAATATAGAACAGATTTTAAATTAAAAATGAGAACATACTGCTATTTTTGGTTTATCTATTTATGTTTATATTTATGTACCACCCAAGGAACTCTGGGCGGTTCATTAGAGTAATACAGTATTATGCTTTCTATTCTTAATACTAGCCAATTCAAAATAATTTTCTTGATGTGTGAATGAAATGAATGATTAAATTGATACTTCAGATGTCTGTTTGCTAGTGTTCATGCACAGACAAATATTATTTAACATATATCCCCCACCAGTATGCTACCACTGCAATGATCAACTATGATTATATAATACTATGCAAGTTTTTGGATGGTTCAGAACTCCCTACTCCCTTCCTGGAAAGTGCAAGAAAACAAATGTAGACAAAAGTACAAATACACTGTATTGATGTTACATGCCTGAGAGGTGAATTGAGGCAGTGTTCTCTAGCATCCTTGATTTGGAAAGTTTTACATACCTGTGCTTAAGAACAGAAGGCTGTCAATTATTAAGTGATTTAAATAGTTATTTAATTGAGTCTTCCTCTGTGTAACCAGACTTCAGGTTTTCTTGATTGGCATACAATGGCTGAAATTTTGTAGCTTAGCATAGTAAATTTTAACTCTAGTAGGCCCTCTGAATTAATGGAAGTTATGGAAGAGTGGATTCACCAAATCGCCATTGATTCAGTGCACCTACTCTAGTTATGACTTAGCACACTAAGCAACAGGGGTTCAGTAATCATTTAAGAAGAGCCGATGTTTATACTGTGTGTTACTGTTGTAATTTGAAAATAAATATAAGATTTTAAGTTGAGTATCAATTAAAATTATATTGAAAGCAACTCTTTACTATTGGGTCTGAAAACAAATATATCTCACTTGAAGTTTGGTACTTCGGTCCGTTGATGTTATATTGAAGATTTTTGAAGGAGTTCATTGCCCTTTGTGGTGGGCCTGCTGGTATTTACCTACTCCTGCTACCTGCTGATGCTGTGCCTAAAGCATTTGTGTTTTTTAAGATATATGGTGATTTGGAAAAGCATGTGTTTTAGAGTGATTGGAATCTGTGAATAATATCTTATTACTTCTTTTCAATAGGATGTGGTATAATTATCTTGAATTTTCAGGCTTGGAGCTAGTATTGTTGACTCTAGAGATAGGAGAAACAATATGTTGGTGACTTGTTTACCATTTGGCTCCCTTTGCCTTTTAACCAGCCTGGAGTCCTGTCTCCCCTTGTTTATAATACAATAATTTGTTTTATTATAGTTCCACGGAATTATGATCCTGCGTTGCATCCATTTGAGCTTCCACGGGAATATACACGGGCTCTAAATGCTACGAAATTAGAACGGATATTTGCCAAACCTTTTGTAGCATCATTAGATGGTCACAGAGATGGCGTTAACTGTATGGCTAAGCATCCAGGGAGCTTGTCTACAGTTCTGTCTGGGGCATGTGATGGGGAGGTATGTGTAATCTTTAAGAATGATTTTTTTTTTGGTTTCTAAATTGCTTTTTACTAAGGAAACAATACCAGCAATATTTATTTATTTATTTATTTATTTATTTATTTATTTATTTATTTATATTCACATTTATATACCGCCCTATTTCATAACAACAATGTAAAACAAAACACTTCTTTAATTTAAGCTCTAAATTCAGACAAGGGAAAACAAAGCATGTAGTTTAGTGCTAATTTGAAATATATTATTCCAAAGACACTTAGTTTCTTATTTTTTTAATTTTTTGACACTTGATTTACAATTGATGGCAAGTAGTAGATTAACATGATCATGATATCACCATTCCAGATCTTCAGTTTTGAAAAACAGATGATGATGGGCAATACTTTTCTTTCAGTGTCATGCAGTAGAAGTTGTATTGGTTATCAACAAATTAATCTTTACAATTGGCATATATAAATATAACTTAAAATACCTGTAATGAATCCATAAGTATGATACAAAATCAAGGGCCATTGTGAGATAATTTTAACTCACTGCCAAAGCTGTGCATGTAATTGATAGCTTTGGTTCCAGATTTATAGCATCTATACGTTCATAGCTCTATTCAGACATGCTTTAAATTGTGTGGAGTCCACAGATGTTGTGAACAGCTTCTCTCCAATATCTCTTTAATAATGGAAAAGCAAATGTCTGAAGGAGGACTGAACTTGAGTAGCTTCTCCATGTGAACCAGGGCCCCCAAACTTGAGGTTCTGGCTTCCATAGAAAGGTTACACTAAAATGGTTGTGGGCTCCACAAAATTCAGATTACAACATAATAGGATGTATGTATCCTCTTAAAAGATCTACAGCATTGTTGAAAACATCTAAATTGTATCTTATGTTAATTGAAAAAAAGGTTCTTTCTTACACTTGCATGTAATCATTACAGCACACAATTAATGGAAACTATCAAGTTTTAGGTGTGCCCTAATTTAGTTACATATGGATACATTTCAGAGTTTCAGTGAAGCATATGTTTAAGACTCTGAGCTAATTTTAAAACTTAAACCTTGTTCTAGGGCACAGAACCTACTGATTTGGGGACAAAGTATCTTAGCTTAATTCTGCCCTAACTATTCTTCAGAGTTCTCTGTGCATGCCTTTCTCCTTTTGAAAAGTATTTGGGGAGAAGATAAAACAGAATTTGCAGCTTCAAGAAGTAATTATTCAAACAGCATCAGGCATATGACACTATGTTTTCAATGTTAGTTCCCTTATAACTTTTAGGTGGACTACCATACATGATCACATGGAGTTTTTTACTCTTTGTTTGTGTTCTCTTGTAGCTTTAATGTTGCCTTTTTATGGTATAAGATGCCCCTCAATTCCTTGTTCTCAAAGTTGAATATGCCTTAATTGTACTGGACTGTGCATTGTCTCTAATTGCTGTAAGCTGCTTTGGGTCCTTGTCCAAGGAGAAAGGCGGGGTAAAATACACAAAATACAAATAAAATACTCTGACCTTAGTTGGGTTGATTTTGGTTGATGTGCAATGAAATGCCTTAGGCTGCAATTCTGTTGGGAGAAAGTCACTGAATTCCAGTAGGATGTTTTCTTATTAGGAAATTTGTGGAAGATGGCAGTCTAAGAGTGCTTGTAAAAAGTTAGGATCCTTTCTTATCCTAGCTAGCAAATACTGTGTTGAAAGCTTTTCACTGGCCAAAATCATGTTTATTGGGGCATAATGTTGGGTTGTGATAAATGTGCTAGGCAATAAGCTCTGGCATCAAAAGAAGTGGAAGTCATTTATGCAGTTGGTCATTCGGTGTCAGTTTCAACGGATTGTGCAATGTGCCTGGGTAGCGCTGCTACCTTGGCATAATTGCACCTACTGCAGGCATAACACCACATTACAGCTACATACTGTAGTGGCTCAGCAGGATTTTGTCCAATAAAAGGTCCATCAACTCCATCCTAAGATCTAGATGTGTGAATTGCAAACAGGTTAACAGCCAAATTATAAAGTCAGCTTTGAAGGCAATCATATGAAAAATTATTGCCAATTTACAACTGGCATTTGCCAGTTGCCTATTAATAGGCAACTGGCAAATGACAGTTGTACATTGGCAACAATTTTTCATATGAACATGATAGCCACCAGCAACCGCAAAAATGTTAACAGAAATATTGAAACAGTGGGGATCGGCTACTTTGTAACCAAAAATATTTATGATGGATTGTCATTTGTGTCAACAGGTTAGAATTTGGAACTTAATGAAGCACACGTGCGTCCGTACACTGCAAGCACACGAAGGCTTTGTGAGAGGAATGTGCACCCGCTTTTGTGGCACCTCATTCTTCACTGTAAGCAACATAGTTTTAACAGAAGACAACCAGCTGTGTTTTTCTTTATTGCATTTTGTTATGTATATAATAAGGCCGAATACTTCTGTCTTATAGCTCTTACTTGTTACTGCAACATGTTAGCTGTCCTTTTGTTTTTATTCTTATATGTACAGTACTTATATATACAATACTGTATTTTGAAATTATTCAGCAAATCTGTTTGTTGCCTATCCTCCTTGTAATTGATAGCAGGATGCTATGCCAGTGGTGGTGAAACTTCGGCAATCCAGATGTTTTGGACCACAACTCCCAGAATTCTTGCCTAGATTGCCAGGGACAAAGGGCTGTGGGAGTTGTGGTCCAAGACATATAGTCTTATGCATGGAAAAATACTGTATGTTTACACAAAGGAAGATCATGTTGTGCATTTGGATATGTTTTTATGGGAATTCATTCTGATAGTGGGTTCCTAGGCACGCTTACATTGTCCTTCCATAACAAGATGCACAGAGTTGTTGAAGTCTTTTTCATCTTCAAACTTATTAGGTTGGTGATGATAAAACTGTGAAGCACTGGAAAATGGAAGGGTCAGCTTGTGGGGAAGCAGAAGAACCAATAAATACAATTCTTGGAAAGGTACTAGATTGTTTATGTTGCGTTCTTTTTCTTTATAAAGCAAAGTAAAGTGTTCTGCTTATATACCACCCCTTACCACATCAAGTAGTCTCTGGGGGGTTTACAGTTTAATTACAGCATGCAGACTACACATTGCCCCCCACCCAGCAAGCTGGGTACTCCTTTTACCGACCTCAAATAGAAGGATGGAAGGCTGAGTCAACCATGAGCCTGCTACCTGGGACTGAACCCCAGGTCGTGAGCACAGTTTTGCCTGCAGTACAGGCATTTAACCACTGCGCCACGGGGCTGCTTATACTTGTACAACTCATATATAGGTGTTGATATTTCAATATTGCCTATACCAGGCCTGCCCAACAGGTAGCCCGCGGGCTACTGGTAGCCCGCGAAGGGTTCAAAAGTAGCCCGCCGACCATCAATTAAAAACAGTGAGCGGATAAGTTCTCCCCCCTCCCTCCCCCCATCCCAAGGACCACCACTGCCCCAGCAAAGTTCTGGGTCTGCCAGCCCATTATCTCAGCCGAGCGGGGCAGTTTAAGGGCCATGGCTAATTGAAATCTGTTCCGTCCAGAACAGATTAATTGATTTTCAATGCATTCCTATGGGAAACCACTGCTCTACTTACAAAAGTTTTTACTTATGAACATGTACTTGGAAAGGATAAAATTCATAAGTAGAGGTTTTAGTGTAGTAGCCCTCAGGCACTTTGGGTTGGAAAAAGTAGACCTCGGCCTTTTTAAAGTTGAACAGCCCTGGCCTATACCATAGCTGGCCTTGAAATAAGGATGGTAGTAGTGAACTGGAAAGTACTAATTATCCCCTTGATTGTTTGTTTCATTACAAGAAACATGGGGAGATAGTACAGTAGTCAGGTGTAAAATAATTATAAATATAGTGTAAATTGCAGCTGGTTTAACAAATGTGAAAGTTACAGACGAGGGAGGTGAGGCTCTTTATAAGTCCTCCCCCTGATATTCCACTTTCTGCTGGGCTTCCGAACTTCAGGGGTATCCTGTGGTTGAGATGATATAATTCTTGTTCAAAACTGGCTGTCAAGCAGCCAAAGCCTAGTGCCCTATATAGAGGCAAACATCTTCACCAAGATTGCTGCTATTGTCTTCCATAGATTTGGGCCTTGGTGTTAACACTAACCTTATAATACAATATCAGTGATTGTATGTTTTTTATTTGCATTTTAAAGACGGTGTACACTGGAATTGATCACCATTGGAAGGATCCCGTTTTTGCTACTTGTGGTCCTCAAGTTGATATTTGGGATGAACAGAGAACTAGTCCTTTATGTTCTTTGACATGGGGAGTCGACAGCATCAGCAGTGTTAAATTCAATCCAGTTGAGGTAAAGAAATATATTTGCAACAACAACTGCTTTCCTGATATATTGTGAGACTGCAGTATATGAAACAAAGGCCCCCTGGGGTAAGGTGGATGGGCTTGTTTCAGGCCTCCTGTACTTAACCCAGGCCTGGTGCTCCCCCGAACAGGCCTCCAATGGGCTTCTGGGGCCTGTCGGAGGCCCCAAAAGTGCTTTCCAGCTAACCGGAAGTGACTTCCAGAAAACCGGAAGTGACTTCCAGATCACCAAAAACCACTTCTAAGGCCTTAGACAGGCTTCTGGGGCTTGTCAGATGCCCTGGAAGTGCTTTCTGGTGAACCAGCAGTGACTTCCAGATCACTGGAAAGCACGTCTGAGGCCTATGAAGGCGGAGACCCATTCAGAGCAGTGCCAGGCCTCAGGTAAATGTAGAAGGTCCCCCAGGCCCCACCGGACTCAGCATCTGTATATCATGGATTTTCAATTATCGTAGGTCGGGTCCCTAACCCCTGCGATAGTTGTGGGGTTACTGTATATAAGCTGTTCAAGGAGTGACGTGATTACTAATCAAGTGAATCTCCATCGATAAGTTTGGATTTGAAGCCTGGTGTCTTTAGAACTAATCCAGGCATGACCAAACTTTGGCCCTCCTGATGTTTCGGACCACAACTCCCAGAATTCTAAGCTTAGATTGCCAGTGAGAAAGGACTGTGGGAGTTGTGGCCCAAAACATCTGGAGGGCCGAAGTTTGGACATGCCTGAACTAATCTGACACTGTATCTGTGGTGCTACAGTGGCTGTCTTGTTACTTGGTCATATGAAATGCAGGCAGGCAAATGGAGGAGGGCTTTCTCTTGTGTGGCTCCCAGACTCTCTGCAGAGTTGTGATCAGTTTTTGCTATCTTTAAGGAGATAATAGAAACAAACACATATTAAAAAGCAAACAACAAACAAAAACCCCTAGGAGCTTGTTGGCAGATGATGTAGTGGTTGCAGGAGATTAAAATATTCAAAATAAATAAATAAACATCAGTAGATTACAAAGTGTGTTGGAAGAATTAAAAATAGAATCAAGGGAAGTTAGTTAAAAACTAGCGAAATTAAAAAAAAAACAAAATAATGTTCAATCAGAAGGAAAATGGGTACTTGATGTACATTGTACAATAGATAAGTCCGACACAGTCTAATAATAGACTCATCAAATGTAGAAGTTTTTTTTGGTAATTTCATATGCTTCCAGGGTATACAGTGTGTGAAATCTAATCAGAAAGTTGAAATGAAGCAATGAATAGTGCCAGTGTGGTAAGCCTTTTGTAAACAAGTTCAAATAATAATAATAATAATAATAATAATAATAATAATAATAATAATAATAATAATAATAATGTTATCATCACTACTGTATGATAATATGATAATGATGATGATGATGATAATAATCTCTACAATTAAGAAAATTAATGTGTAATCAGTGGCTGAAATTCAGTAGTCAGCTGCAATGAGAGTAGACTGATTGGACCAGTAGAACTTGTGGAGTATTTGTGTGTTGTCAGTACTAATCCTTGTTGCACAGACCTGAACTCCATAAAATGAAAAGCTCAAAGAGCAATGGAAGAGACAGATGCCAAATCAGGTTATTTAACAAGTTAGGAAAAAAAAGAAGTAAATTTACAAATCAAAATCATTAAAACAGGGAGGGATGGGCCATACCAGGAAAAACGGTTGGATGATCGTGGAAAAATAAATGTGTCCAGGGTAACTTGGGAATCAGAAAAAATAGTAATCACTACAAACTCGATGGATTGGTGATTTTAAAAGATCTTGCATTAGCATAACAAAAGGGGAAACCTGTAGCCCATGTTGGATTCTGCAGGCTAATAAAGGAAGAAATTTGGCAGGTGAATGTAAAAAGAAGATAAATTTCTGAGATATTTTTTTTTAAAAAAAACCCATAATATTTTAAATTTCCAGAATGCTTTTGCATGTGTTTGAGGCACATTATGATGGGATCATTAACCTTAAAAAGAACACCTGCTTGATATATATGACAATTGCACCTGGTGTATATAATACAGAGATTAAAAGTTTTCCTGTCATTACATTCACCCACTCTCAGATTAATTTCAGAACCTCCTTGCTTTTAAAAACATGAGAACTGGGATAATAACAGCTTAATCTCCATAACTGCCTTTTATAAAAGCAGTAGTGAATTAAAGAGCTAGCTGGCTTCCTGCACATGAATGCCTCTGAAAATTACGTTGTTGAAAATGAGTGGATGCTGGTTAGAACAGCTCACATATTAAGCCAGTGCACCTGCAATTTTGCATAAGGAGCTTGTGGTTTATGCCTTAAGATATTTGCAAAATAATTTACCATACATATCCCCCAATTTCAGATGCATATTTTGGGAAGCTGTGCTTCAGATAGAAGTATTGTGCTATATGACATGAGACAGTCTACTGCCCTAAAGAAGGTAATGTGTCTCTCATAAAAGTTTGTGTTTGGAAATGTGTGTGGGCTTGCATTGCGTTTTAACCTTGAGATGAAAAGTGACCATTAACTTTTGCTTCTAAGGATCTTAATTTGCCTGTGTTTGAAACTTCTTGGATATTTACATATTCAGGAATGATTGCAGAAGCTGCAGGTACGGCTGATGAGGGGGCTGATCAGGTGCCTGCCACCTTGTCAGTTTCAATTAGCCATGGCAACTTCTACAATTCCTCCTGTACACATAAATATCCAGTAGGATTGTCATCATTATAGTTGTACAAGCTGGGAGTTTTCTAATCTAAATGGCTGGAGGATGTGTATAATGTAGTAGAAGTTGCAATATTTGAGATCAGTATAGAGTTCCATATGAAGATAAGAGATACGTTAAACCAGTGGTTCTCAACCTGTGGGTCCCCAGATGTTCTTGGACTGCAAATCCCAGATGTCTTCATCACTAACTGAGCTGGCCAGGATTTTTGGGAGTTGCATTCCAGGAACATCTGGGGACCCACAGGTTGAGAACCACTGTGTTAAAAGACTAAATTTGATGGGCAACACATCCAAATGAGTGTCGATTTGGAAAAGGCAGCAGCAGCGACATCATTTTATTTTCATCATCTTCATCTTAGTTGCTTTCAGCTTATGGCAACCCTAATAGGATCTTAGAGGTACGTGAATTGTTGTTTGCTATTGCCAGCAGTCCCTCCCCCGCTTGTGAGTGTCAATGGCCAAGAAGGGATGAAAACCTATTTTTCTGAATTCTAGTCCATCTTGCTGCTCTTGACACCACCCTGGCAGTAATTTTTCTATAAGCTTCTATAATTTACTTGATGGTCCTGCTTTATATCCTTTGCTTACGACATGAGCCAAAGTTTGACAAGTTATATCTATCTGAATTATTTAGGAGCTTTTTTCCTGCAGTCAAATTTTATTGTTATTTTTGTTATTGATGGGATATAAGTTTAACATTCCAGTACAGAAATTGGCTGTGAATTAAAACAGAAAACATTGCACCATGAATGTTTTGTAGCGATATGAATGATACGGTTGCCAAATAGTGATACAAGATCATTGTGTCCAAATAGTTGTCTTGTAACAATGAGAAATTAGAAGGCTCTTCAAGGTTCAGTAAAGGTGAAAGGTATTCACTGACCAAGGGTGACAGGCTTCCCTCCTTTGCTTACAATATCTCCCAGCTGTCGCTCCTACTGCTGAAGTTCCCTTTCTGCTGGGATCACATAACATATGGGCGGCTTAATACTTCTCAGCTAATCAGCCTTCTGCCAAGTGGGGTCTGGCTAGAGTAAGTTGTCAAGTTTCATCCCTTCGGCTGGAGGATCAGGACATTCTCTTTGCATTGCCATCTGGCTCTTTTCTAGCCTTGTTACAGAATTCCTGAGCAGCAAAGCAAATTGCTGCCAGTATGTTCCAAGCCCTGCATTTAACCCAATTAACTTAATTTCACAATCTGCATCCTCTCTACAAGCCTACCCTAAATAACCAAACAGCTTCCATGTGTCTGTTATTTTGAGTATGATGCAACACTGCTAATGTAGATAATACAAGGGCAATTACTGTATTCCATAGCTGAATTCTTACTTCCATGAAGGTACCATTATGTGTGTAATAGTACTCTTTATTAGAGGTCTGTAGTATGTATAATTTATGTACATGGTTTGGGCTGTGGTTGTAGAGGAAATGTGGATGGCCGACTTTAGAGGTGCAGGGTCTACTTCTTGTTTTACTTGAATCTCGAAGGCCATCAGCTAGAATAAAATGATAAAAGGTAAAGACCCCTTTACCCTACTGAGTACATGAGCCATGCATCAAGTTGGCCTCCATGTACAAATACACATTTGTATCCAAGTTATTTGAACAGTCTTGAGTTAGATCTGAAAGATCAGTTGTTCATCCAGAGACTTATCAGTACATTTCAATCTGCTTTCTGTCCACTTTCTACAGTGATGCCAGAGTCAAATTGCACAGTAGCAGAAGTATGTATTTCCTGCTATTACACTTCCTCTAGATGAAGCAAAACAAGTTGAGGAGCTGTATAGCCATTACAAAAACCAAATGTAAAAGTAGAACAGGTGATACCTTTAGGCTGCTAGAAAAATGACAAAAAGTTGCTAATATTTTGAGGTCAAAATCCCTCTTTCCTAGATGTACATAGTTCCTTTAAAACTCCCTGCGTGTGAATCCTGTGTTTACCTCCTGATGGCCATTCACCAAACAAAAGCAAGCAAACTTGCAAATTTTAGAGGGAGCAATGGTCTGTTTTATCACTTTAGGGAGTTCTGTTTCTGATGACATGCTAACTGCATCATCTAATTTTGGACTCAGTCACCTTTGCAACAGTTTTTACTCTGTCTTTGGAAGTCCTTCAGAGTCTCATTGGAATCTCATTGTTGCATAATGCTTGTATAAACTATTTACATATCCATATAAACTGTGTAGTAAATGTTTGAAAACACACCGTTTTATATTTTCTCAGGTTATCTTGGATATGAGGTCAAATACACTTTGTTGGAATCCTATGGAAGCATTCATTTTCACTGCAGCCAATGAGGATTACAAGTATGAATTACTTTGGTCTTTTCTGCCTTTGGTTTAGCATCCCTTAAAGCAGTGATGGCGAACCTTTTAGAGACCGAGTGCCCAAACTGCAATTCAAAACTTACTCATTTTTCGCAAAGTGCTAATACAGCAATTAAACCTGAATACAGGTGGCTGTCAAGGGGTGACGTCAGGTGCCCATAGAAAGGGCTCTGAGTGCCACCTTTGGCATCCATACCATAGGTTCGCCTACACTTCCTTATAGCATCTGGAAGTTGAATCATGGCAACTGGACTTCTTTTTCTTGAGAGATTGAGCAGTTTCGCAGCTCACCCAAACAGCTTCATCAGTCTGAATGAAGAAAGTTAGTTACAAGTCCTCTATTTTTAAAGTTCACTTTGACCTCTATCACCCTGGTCTGAAATAGCAGTACACCTCCACTTGAAGGACAAAGGGCACTCATTCAAAGATGAGGATGTACACATATTAGACAGAGAAGATAGGTGGTTTGAAAGAGGGGTCAGGGAATCCATTCATGTGAGCATTGAAAACCCCTCTCTCAACAGAGGTGGGAGGCTCAGGCACAGTCTATCTGCCAGAAACATTTATAGACATGGGTGTTCCCTATTAGCCTGAGCTATGGACTCTTCCTGATACTTGTAATCCAAACAAAATAATGTTTCTAAATAATGCATTGTAAAGAACACTTTGAATTGGGCACAGAAGGAAATCAGCAGCATTGGACATGATCTCAGAGCTGTGCAGCATAATTAGAACAGAAAATGATCCCAGTAGTTGATTTGCCACAGTCTGCAGCATTCAAATGCTTCTTGAGGCCAGTTCCATGTACATCCCAGTGCATTAATCTGATCTGGATAAGACTTGTGATATGTCACATTGTAGGTGTTTTCCCACCCACAAAATCAAATTGTGTACTAATCCTGTGAAAGTCCACTTCAATTGGCTGGGCAACATGGAATTGCCTTTGAGAAGCACAAGCGCTGGATTTTCACTGTCAAGAGGTTTACTGGGCATGTTTTTGAATCTTGCTCTTGATTAGCTATTGTTACTTTCAGTGCCATAAATATTTGCATATCCCCCCCCTGTAATTTCTTGCATAATTCTTAAGCTTGGAATAGTTACTTTTTTCATATGTAAAATCATGCTGTCTTCTGGGATTCCCAAAAAGTAGCTCTCCCGATATACCATTGTATTCTGTAAGGGTTGATTCTATGTTTATTAAAACATGTGCATTTTCTTTTCAGCATAATAGTTTTTGGGTGGCTATAAAAATGAATAGCCTAAGGAATTCTATCTGGCCTGTGCCTGTTAACACTAACAAGGGCTTTCTTGTCACAGGTCAATCAAAAACTGGTTAAACCAGAATACTTGGATTTAAGATGATTTAGTTTGTGATCCCTAATCCACCCACTGCAAAGTAACTCATCTTTGAAGTAATGAGAGTTAACCTCCATATATTGTGTTCTTGAAAAGGCAGCTGTGTTTCACAGAAGTAAAATGGCACTTGACTAACCCAGAAAAAGTGAAGATGTAAATCGCCTTAAATCCATATGCTTACAATAATGTTTACACCTTGGTGAAGAGTTCTTTATCATAGCTGCTTTCCAAGATGTCTATTTCAATCATTCTTTTCATCTCTAGAATTAGATCAGCCTGTTTTTATTGGATTAATGGTTTTGAGCTCTTAAGATGTCAGTTATAAGATTACAATTAAAAAATTGATTGAAATTCACTGGAATACACAGGAATTTATCCAGAAATGAGCATACTTTTACTACAGTATGTATGCAAAGTATCATGGGAATAAAACTAATCCTTTTTTTCTTCATTTGCAGCCTGTATACTTTTGATATGAGATTTCTTGACAAGCCCTTAATGGTTCATATGGATCATGTGTCTGCTGTTCTTGATGTAGATTATTCTCCTACTGGAAAAGAATTTGTTTCTGCCAGCTTTGATAAATCTATTCGCATTTTTCCTGTAGACAAAAGTCATAGCAGGTCAGTGTTGTTATAGTTAAATCTCTTCAGACTATTCTTCTTTTGCTATTACTCTTTATGATGCTACAAAGTTATGAACATGTTGATTCTGTTGCAAAAAATTATGACATGTGTTAGCATACTTCCATTTCTTTAAAATGTTGGCTGTTGAATTTGCAGTTGGGCAGCCTATTATTTCATTGTTTCTCTCTTTGTTAAAATCTGAATTGCAACACACAAATTGAAATCTCAATTTTCTAGACCTTTTCCATGGTTCATTTGATATCTCTAGTACAGTGGTACCCCAACTTAAGAGCAGCTCGACTTAAGAGCAGAAAAATGTTGGCATTTTAACTGCCATCTTAAAAATTTTAGATATGATCTGCTCAACTTACAATTTTTTCCATTTTTTTATTTTGTAACTTATTTTTTCAATTTTTTAGATAGGTACCTGACTTAAGAGTAGTTTGACTTAAGAGCATGCATTTGGAACGGATTAAATAAGTCGAGGTACCGCTGTATTAACGTGTGCTTGCTGTTGATGGAATTTAAAGAAATGTGTCATCTTAGACAGAAGGCTTGTGTTCTTCCTGTGGACTTTGTGCTTTTGGAAATATATTATGTATTGCAATGGAATTCTGCTCAAGAAACGATTTACATTTGGGAGTATGTATGTCTGAACATCTGTCATTTGAAGTGTCCTATAGAATTTTATAGATCCATAGGAAAAATCAGAAGCCTGTGTTCATCTCAGCTGGCATTTAGCTCAGAAACTCAGTATGAACCTCATATTTTTTTTCACCCTGTATATTCACTCTCTTCTATTGAATAGTCTTTAAGTTCTTTACCTCATGCAAGACAGATAACTGAATGTCCAGAAAAATCTATTTTTTCTTCCTTTTATTGAAGAAGCCTATTCCAGCAGATGTATAAGTTTAATATTGTTCTCTATTGTAACTACAAGAATATTGAACTCCAAAAGCCTAGCATGACTGCGAACTATAATTGTGAAAACATAATGAAGTACTTTAACAAAACTTAATGATGTTTCAAAGTAGCATAATAAGCCCTTAACTAAAGTATTACAGATACTTAACAAAAGTAATAGAAAAACATAGTAAGTTAAAAATATAACTCAGTTAAGTCACATATATGTCAGTATTTTAATAGACTAAAGCACGAGCAATTACAGATTTATTTATTTAAAATAAAGTAACCCCCCGCCTATCACGGGGGTTAGGGACCTACCTGACCGGTGATACATGAAAATCCGTGATATGCGGAAGTGGGTCGGGTGGGGGTGGGGAGCAATCAGAGGGGCGGGTGGGGGGGCGGGGAATGATGTGATCGCTCCCCTCCGCCCCCTGTGTGGTTCTGAGGCCTCCCGGAGGGGGTGGGGGTGGGGGCAGCTCCCTGCCGCCCCCGCAGGTACTGCGATCCCGCAATATAATGGGACCGCAGTACCTGAACCGTGAAATGGTGGGGGGTGACTGTATTTAAACCCATCTGTCTCCTTGAAAAGGATCTATGTTGTTGGCACCCAGTGTGCGTAGCATGGTGTGTTGGATGTCTCTTGCCTCCCTGAATTTAGTTTTTTCCCCTTGTTGACATTTTCCTTCAAGTGTAAAACAACTGAATGTTGCCAGTAATGTGATTTACCAATCTCTGCAAATACTCATAATATTTTCTGTGAAAACCTCTATTGCTTTTACTAAAGTGGCAAAATACCAGCCATGGGAAACAAATGGTTTTTATAGGGATGCATTTTAAATGTTAACTACCTAAATTTCCTAGATGCCATAGCCAGTGCCTGCATGACACTGGCAGCTATAATCTAAAATTTAAAGTCTTGTTTCCAAGTTCTGTAAACAGCTAAAGAAACAGGGAATTTTGGGATGCTAAGCAGGCCTTGTTATAATTGGAATGGAAATCCCCAGAGGTCTCCAGTAGGGCTAGTAAATAATCTTGCCTGTAATTCTGGAGAGCTGCTGGGAGTCAGAAATGCCACAACTGTCCTAGAAGGACCATTAGTCTGACTTGGCACAAAGCAGTACTCTGTGTTGTAACTAAAATGGCAGAAATGCTATATGACGTACCGTAATTTCATAATTTTGTTTTGCCTCTTGACAGTTCAAAATTATAGGCAGCCTAGCTTCTGAGGATCTGTATTTGGCTGTTTGACAATATGACTTTAAAAAGATGAGGCTTGCACATAAGGAAGATAAAAGGCTTATTTACTAGAGCATATACCTCTGAGATTATTGTATTAATTTAATATGTTCCCATCCTAGTCCCAAGGACTTGGATGCCATGGCTTAGTTCATGTTGCTAATTAAAAATCTTCAATCTGAAACTTGAGAAGACAGAGGAAATGAGAGATACTCCATTTATTAAGTTCATTAAAGGCCCTTGGCAAAGGAGCCAGATGTTTGTGTGATTAAAGAAAAGATCCACATTATTCACCCATATGCTGCTGTATTGGTCATGTCCTCAAATAGTGATTCTTTTTTCAAAACCTGCTAAATGAGAAAAGATATTATTTCCAAAGGGGTACAGAAAGGCTAGAAGAAGAAGAAGAAAAGATCCAAACATGTATGAAAGTATTTTCTTTCCATAGACACATGGAAAGAATATGTTAAAAGTATATTTGAAGAAGTTGGTACCAACAGTTACTGTATGTAGTTGTTACTGTTACTTGTGAGAGTGCAAAAAAAAAAAGTTAGAGGTGCCATATATGTTAATGTCAGAATAGCATTAAGACCGTATGCTAAGAGTTACTTGACAGTAAGTATAGTAGGACCCCTTTATCTATTGTCTCACCATCTGTGGATTCACTTATCCATGGATGGCGAGGGGTGCCCCACCACCACTATTGCCCCCCCACCAGTGACAGCCAGAGGCAGGTCACAGGAGGGCCGCAAGAGCCTGAAGAAAAGCAAGGCAAAGCAGGACCCTCTCACTGCCCAACCCCCACTATTGCTGTTTTCACGCCTTATCCTTGAATAAGAGTGTTTGCTCTTATCCATGGATTTCTGTATCCACAGGGTGGCCTGGACCAATCATACGTGGATATGGGGTCCTACTGTACCTTCAACCTTTTTGGACAAGTGCCAGTAAAATACACTAAATAAATAAATAAATAAATAAAATTTAGAATTTTGAGAGTTTGACAAAATAGCTGAAGTGGAAATATGTCCATCAACAAGATAGCTGTCCTGCTGGCTGTGAACAGCCATGAAACATCCATTTCAAGGAGGATAAACTGGTTAAATGACAGATATGTAACTTAGCCTAGGTACAAGACAGAGATGCAGTCTGAACAACAAAACACAGGGTTGGTGCTTTGCAGCCATAGTCTTCCGCTCTGATAGAATATAGGTTTTACAGATGATGAGTCATCTTTTCCCAGATTGCTCCTGAATAAATTTCCCTGAGATTAATTTATGTCTGCACATTAATAGGAAGAACAGTTCCAAGCCAATTCTTAGTCAGTTTGTCCTGACAGTTGCTTGCTTCAGGTTAGTAACCAACAGGATATATTTAGTTTTACACATATAAATTACAACACACTGATTGAAAGTCTTCTTCTCAACAGATTCCAATGAATTAAAATTTTATTTATTTATGGACACACAGGTGTTAAGCTTGGATGTTACTGTATATGAGCCAATTAATGAAGGTCCAAGTAAACTAGCATACAAAGAGCATGGAAAATTATTCCATTAAATCCATTGATCTTCTAGGAACCTCCTTCTGAAACGTCTGTTCACATGACACTGAGTACACAGCAACATGTGTTTTCTGGGTTTTTTTTTATCGGACTAAACTAGGTTGTTTCAGTTGAGCTGCTATGGATTGAACCACGTTGGTGTGTGTGTGTGTTCAGTGGTGTATGTGCCAGTTAGTCTTTGGCACGCAGTCATCGGCTACAACCACAGAACATTAAATGTCTAAAGGGCTAACTGTCAAAGTCGATCTATACCAGCTTGAGCGCATTGTATTGGCAATTGGACAGCCAAAGTGGTTCACAAAAGAACAACCCAGTTATCCTGGGCTGCTGAAAATAAAAATCCCTGCTATGATTAGGTCATGTGAACAGGCCATTGGGATGAAGCTGCCATTCTTAACACAAAGATTATTGATATAACCCACTCTCTGGGCGGTTTACAATTTAATTTTATTGATATAAGCACTCTCTGGGTGGTTTACAGTTTGATTATGCAGGCTACACATTGCTCCCTCTCCCCCAGCAAGCTGGGTACTCATTTTACCGACCTCTGAAGGATGGAAGGCTGAGTGAACCTTGAGCCAGCTACCTGGGATTGAACCCCAGGTCATGAGCACAGTTTTAGCTACAGTACGAGCATTCAACCACTGTGCTAAGGGGCTCAGCAGGGGTGGTTTTTCAAAACATTTTCTACTTTTGTTTTAGGGCTCCCATATGATGAATGGGCCACGGGAGCTGCAGGACAGAAGGAAATATTTGATTTCTGAAAAATCACCCCTGCTGATGTCATTAGCCTTATGATATAGAACAGGGTTTCAGTCATTCGTGCTAAGGAAAACATTTGAAAGTAAGAAAATAAAATAAAATATATAGGAAGGATTGACTCAGTGAAGAATGTTGGACTTTGCCAGGCTTGAGTCGACCTGATAATAGTAGGACTTTGTAGGACTTTTTTAGTAGGACTGTTTTGTTTTTTCTTGACTAGGAAATTATTTGATACTAGATAACATCAGTAGTGACCTTGTTTGAGGAAGGAGTTCAACAAATGACACAATGAAACCTTTTGACACGTTGTGTCTAGATACATTATCTGAGCAGGTGATGCTATATATTTCTTAACGGTTTCATAGTGTTTGCTGCATTCAAAGATTCCATTTAAATGGAAGGAAAATCCAATAAGTATGTTCTTGTTTGGTGGTTTGTTTGTATTTTTACTTTTTTAGAGAGGTCTACCATACAAAGCGGATGCAGCATGTCATCACCGTTAAATGGACATCTGACAATAAGTATATCTTGTGTGGTTCTGATGAAATGAACATTCGTGTGTGGAAAGCGAACGCTTCTGAAAAACTTGGTGTGGTAAGTAACTTTAAACAAGCAATGAAAGTACACTTCGTATATCAGAAAAGGGCATTATCTTCTTGAAAAAATATTAATACTTCATTATAGATAAATAACTGGAAATGAACCATTAATAATAATCATTCTGTTATGAATCTGTTAATTTTCTTTCATATAGACAACATTACTACTAATATAACAGCTAATTGGATATGATTCCCTCCTTCTGCTGCAGTGACATGAGGTCCAAAAGTCGTTGTTGTTTTACATTGACTGCAGTTGTGTGTTTCAATTCTAACAAAATATTGTTAGTCTTTACTACAGGAAGTAGAAAGAAGTCAGCTTCAAACTGGTTTATGAAGCTGGCTGCTTTTTACCCATAGTAGTGAAGCTGAGCCACGATTTAGGATTTGGATGCAACTCTTAACTGAGGTTGGTGTAAAATTTCGGGGGAAGTTTCCAGTCTCTTTCGTAGCTGCACAGAAAGAAAAGTGGAGAGCATAGAAAGCTGAGGCTCACAGAAACTCCTTGTTGTACCAAACTCTGTGATACCTGATAAAAGCTCAAGGTTACTGTTTTGGAACAGAATCACTACAAATCAAGAATACAAAGGGAAACAGCTGAAATAAGATTTATATCCATGATGGATACACACAATAAGGGATTGAACATTAGTCGGGGGTTCTTGAGTCATTATCAAATGTAATATTACCAGATTGCCACTTTCTCATGGACTGTAAGGTAAAAACTTAAAAATTTCCATTCTCTCTCTGCCCCCTACCCTGTCTTTTCTACCTTTCTGACCCCCCCCCCCGACTTAATCTGCTTCCTGTCACTTGAGGAATTTAATTCTCAAAGTTTAAGATAACATCGGCTGGCGTGAGCCATAAAACCATAAATTATACAGCTCTAACTCAATATTTAATGATTCTCACCAGTTCTACTAACTAACCGTCCCTCCTCCCTCTCCTCAACCATACACCCCCACCTCTATTTGCTACAGCCTAGCATATCATCTACATTTGCTCATATTATATCTTACACCTCATTCTGCTGCTATATATGTCTGAAGAAGTTCACATGTGAACGAAAAGTTAGATTAAAATATGAAAGTTAGTCTTTAAGGTGCCACATGTTTGTGTCTTTTATTTTATTTTGTTTTGTTTTTCTTTGAATTTTGTCTGAAATTCTTGAAAAGACTAACACGGCTACCCTCTTTGAAACTTCTGATAAAAGCTAGTATATGCTGACCTGAATTTTCACTTTCCTTATATCACTGTGACTACATTTTCAGAGAGGTGGTTCAGATTAATGGTTGATTTGTCCACCCTGCAGAATATTATAGTATAAAATGAATGTGTGGAGAAATGGTGATGTTTAGGAAGCAACAAACATCAAGGTACCTTTTTTAAAAACAAGCTCCATTGACTTATATATAATGTTATCCTCAACATGGACAGAATAGAAAAAAATGGGCAATATGGAAATATTTAATAAGTTTTCTTTCTTTCTGCTGTTGTTGAACAAGAAATTGAGTGGTGGTTATGGGTCTGGCCACTGAGCAAGACATTTATTTGGAAATTAAATGTTTAGAGCAGCTATTCTCAACCTTTCTAACGCCATAAACACAATAGAAAAGGAATATAAGCCAAATCAGGATTGTATAATTCGCGTAATGAACCTTATAAGGTGATGTGTGAAGAACTGATTCCAATCTGGGCCTCCCTTCAAATGTGCCATGGCCTTCCAGAATGACTGGTTTAGAACATTACAGAATGCTAGAAGCACAATATATTTATCTTAAACCTGGGATTGGGGAACCAATGATTTCACATAAATGTTCTAATTCCCAATTCATCCATGCCATCCAGTGAAGAAGGATGCTGATGGCAGTAATAATTCATCAATATCTGAAGGGTCATAGGCTCCCCAGCACTGATTCAAATCAGTAATTTCTATAGTTTTCTAAGAAAAAGGGCCAATTTAATCTGAGTTTTTCACTTTGAAATCTCTTTCCTTCCTAGAAAAAGCAGGAACACAAGTGATTCTATAGTTTGTAACTTAAATGGAATAGAACCAGCCGATATGGGAGTGCTACTGTATTCTAATGATGCTGAGGAGGTCATTTTCTCTATCTTAGCTTGAGCTGTGGTTTTAATACCTGGATCACAGCTTGAAGAAATTACTGTTTTGAATTTCAGAATTGCCCACTAGCATGGCCAAATGTCCAGATTCTTCCCTAATTATGCTAGTAAGATTACAGTAATTAAAATAATCAACAAAGCATTAAATGCTGAACTGCAGGTCCAGTAATTTCCCAATTGTGTGTGCCTGTAAGTCCCATTACCATGTGGATGTCATACAGCTAGCTGTAAAGTGCCATATAGGCTAGCCTTTATAAGAATATATGTCTCTCAGATTGTTCAGTAAAAATATCTCCATCATTATAGAATTCTTTTCTGTGAAGCACTTCTGCAAAATTTAGCTTGACATTTTGGTTTAAACTTAAATACGCTGCTTAGGTTGTAGCTTCCATAGCTGATGAATATTTGTTTGACTGGTAGGCTGTCCGTTGACACTAGGGCTGCCCAAATACTCATCAGTTCTGACATTCATGTTTCCTTTGCTGCTTTAATGATCTTGACATTGCACTCATTACATAAAATCAGTGGAATACTCTAGCAAGAAAAGCATCTCTGCTGTACCAGAGGCGTTCACCCTGTATATACTGCACTTATGATAAAGCCTATGATGTTTTTAATAATTGTAGAGATAAATGAAGTTCAGTTGCAGCCACAGGAGTACTGAGCCCAGTGCTGTTACTCTGACACTTGCAAAAATGAATTTCTCTCTACTGCCTCCACATAATTACAAATTTTGTAAAAATGAGTATACTGTATTTTAAATTGAAAAACTTGTGAATGGTTCTTTTATGAATATACATTGAATTACATTATTAGTTTCAACGGGAGTGACTTTTTGAATCCTTAAGGTTTATTTAGTGCTGACTGAAGTAGCACTGTTTGAAAACGTTGACACTACTTGGGCCAACAATGAGATGAGATTTAGCCCATAGACATTTGTGGTGTCCCTATGCAACTTTGGTATGCGGTATTGTTATCTTAGGTACCTACAATTATAAAGCAAGTAGTACCTGCTATACAATTTGCAGTGTGGCCAGGTGTTGTCCAGGATACTACATTCTGTTTTTCTTCCCACTCATTTTCCCTCCCCTTCCCTGATAGTCAATCAGTGTTCCATACCTGCTAAGCATGCTCTGTTGTCATTGGGCTGTTCAGGTTCTAATTCCACATTCAGAATTTCTTTTAGATAAATATATTTCTTCTGAACTTGCTAATACTACTTTCTTATTCATGGATGCTATTTTGGGTATCTAAAAATTAAGACTTGGAGAATTGACGTTAGTATGTACAGTACTTATAATACTTCTATATCACCTGACTTAGTGAAAGCTACTACTCTGGGTGGTTTACACAAGAAACATACACCATAAAATATTAATTCCACCAACCTCATCTTGTGCTGAAGCAGTAGCAGGAAAGCACAAATGTTATGGTCAGAGTACTAATACAAGGATGTGATTTCTGCTTTTACTCTATAGCAGAGATTATAATCCAGTCTGGCATTGGACAATCCACCATGCTGTTCTTCTGGAAGACAATTCTTGTTCTTGCTATCAGACATTAATACTTATACCCTGCTGAGGTCAGGGAGAAGATTTGGCCCTTCCATCTTAATTTAATTTAACCACTGCAGTGGTTTGCTGTTACTTGGCAGCTCAATTTGATCTGAAGGGTATTATGAGTCAGACTTAACTCTCATTTTAAGAAGAGAGGCTGTGCTTCTTAGAGACTTACAACTGATATCTGTAGTACCTCATTATTTCCTTTCCTTCATATTTCCACTTCTTAATGTGCTGATGGCTTGAGATTACAGGCAGCCTTTTATAAAGAGATTTTTGAGTGCTTGATGACCCTCCCTTTACAATGTTCTGTTTGTCCATACAGTACATTTTTAAGATACAAACTAAAACCAAACAAAAAACACCCTAGCCATCTCTATATCTAACATCAAAGTCAGCTTAATATCTAAACAAAAGAATACATCTTTACCCATTTTTATAATGCAATACACATACCAGGTGCAGTTTGTGGCAAGCCCTGGAACAGATCCCCAGCTAATAATCTATTGTCAAATATCAGCATGTGAAAATGAAATATTTTAAAGAGGTGCAATTGTCCTCCGCCCTTTCGCGGTTCATATACTGTGGTCCTGGTATATTGCGGGTCCACAATATATGAAAAAAAAAGCCCCCTGGGGTAAGGAGGAAAGGCCTTTCCAGGCCCGTTGGAGGCCCCAAAAGTGCTTCCCTGCAATCTGGAAGTGACTTCCGGTAAACCAGAAGTGACCTCCAGATCACTAGAAAGCACTTGGGGGGCCTCTGGGGGACTGGAAAGCCCCTTGCAGGCCCATTTGGGGCAGCGCCAGGCCTGAGGTAAATACAAGAGTTCCCAGAGAGCCCCCCCCCCAGTCTCCACCTGACCCAGCATCCACATATTGCGGATTTTCAGTTATTGCAGGTTGGGTCGGGTCCCAAACCCCTGCAGTAGGTGGAGGTTTACTGTACTGCTGATGTTTCTATGGGTAGGCTAGAGTCTAAAAATGCAGACAGCCCTGCCACTTTTCCCTCCTGTTTTAAACTCACCTTCAGTTATGCACTGCAATTACTTTTCCAGATTATTGCAGACAATCCAGAAGTGGGCTTGGAACTGTACAATATTGGGTTTTGTCCACATCAGCACAAGATTGTGTCTGCTACTGTTTTTAAAAGTAATTGCCTTTAATTAAAATGAAAGCCTTTTAATTTAGATTGTATTGACAATTTGCTCAGCAGTAATGCCTGGAAAGTACTGCTGACTAAACAAACTATTACAGGCTGTCTCAGTAAAAGAAGCAAGGGAAAGGTATCTCCTTTTTAATTTAAGGAGTATTATACAATTTTCCTGTAAATGGCTGAAATTCTGGTGCTTAGCCTAGTGACTCGCACTAGAAGAGGCCAGCTGAATCACTGGGGGTTAGCAAGTCTACTCCTCTATGTCCCATTGACTCACATGCCCGACTATGGTAAGCAACATGATTTCAGGCAAAGTCAACTAATGCGGAAACACAGAAAGGTTTGTTCGGTTTGACAGGTGAAACAAAATGCAAAATGTAGACATGCAGGTACGTAGGTCTTACAGAAGTCCCTCTGTATCCATGAATTGGCATCCATGGTTTTAATTACTGTATTTTTTTGTCTATAAGATGCCCCCATGTATAGTGGACCCTTGTATAACATACAGTTTGTATAACATAAAATTTGTACAACATAAAATATTCCAGAGATAGGGGAAATTTGCTTAACAGAATCGCCTATGGGGAAAATCCATACAACATAAAAATGGGATTACAGTAACCCCCCGCCATTTCGTGGTTCAGGTCCTGCGGTCCCGCTACATCGTGGGATCGGAGTACCTGCACCGCAGGGGGGGGCATCTGGTGGCTCCGTGCCCCCCGCACCTCCCTCGGAGCTGCGTGGGGGGAGACGGGGAGGGACAGCATCCCTCCCTGCAGCCGCCCCGGGCGACTACGGAGGGCCTCACAGCCACGCGGGACCACTGCGGGGATGGACGCCCCCCCACCCGCTTCCGCATATCGCAGATTTTCATGGATCGCAGGTGGGGTGGGTCCCTAACCCCCGCGATCGGTGTGGGGTTACTGTACTTTGTTTTCAATGCATCCCAATGGGAAATTTGTATAAAGCAAAATTTGCTTAACATAATTTCATTTGGAATGAATTAATTCCTTTATACAAGGCACCACTGAATAAGATGACTGTTTGCAGATACTGTACAAGGTATGGGCAGTTTCAGAGATGCAGGTTCTCTCCTGAGCTTTCCTCCTTGTATAAAATGACCCTCAATTTTTAGTCTAACGATTTTAGACAAAACTGTAATCTTATACATGAAAAAATATGGTGCCTACAGTTGCCCTCACTGCAGTCCAGCCTGCAATGGCCGTGTGCTCTTTCTTCCTCCTCTTGCTGTCCACTCTTCTCTTTAATGGGTTCCCTCATATAATTCAGTCGCTCCTGGAATGGATCACCCATGGACGCAGAGTGGGGTGTGTGTGTGACTATGTATGCTTTTCAAGCCTAAAAATACTGTTTTTCTTTATTTGCTTATGTTAGTGAAATCAGCAGTTTAGCAGGAGTTTAAGAAATCAGTGTTTTAATTTTAAATGATAATTGTTAAAGTAACATACATTTTTAAAATTATTACATAATATAAATTTATAATTTATTCAGGTACTTTATTGAGGGATTTGGGTTGGTTTTCTTACACTTGCGTGGTGTGGACTTGCACTTGTATTTCACTGATTCTTCCAAAGTACTGGCCTACCACATTCTTTGATAATTGATACCAAAAGTCTATTCCAACCACATTTTTAGGTCATTGCATATTTCCAGAACTGCTTTGGTTTGCTTCATGGAATATAGTGTTGTTAAGATTTAGACAAATATCAGGATCTCTTTTCTTAGCTTGCTCCTCGGGAGAAAGCAGCTCTGAACTACAATCAAAAATTGAAAGAAAAGTTCCAGCATCACCCCCAGATCAGGCGGATAAGTCGCCATCGCCACTTGCCAAAGATGATCCACAGCCAGGCCAAGGAGCTGCGCATCATGAGAGAAGCTCGTCGACGAAAGTATGCGTCTTTTCCCATTTTGTTTCATTCAATTACGCACAGCCATGTGTTCTGCTAGCCTGCTGCACTTTTGAATAGATGTAGAGGAAATGTGGCCATGTGAAGAGTAGATCAGGGTGGAATAACATAAGAACATAAGAAGAGCCATGCTGGATCAGGCCAAAGGCCCATCTAGTCCAGCTTCCTGTATCTCACAGTGGCCCCACCAGATGCTTCTGGGAGTGCACGAGACTAGATCTCTGTTTCGTGATATCACTCCCCGGCATCTGGCCCTTGAAGTACCCCGGTTTTAAGCCTGGAGATTACACATCTCCATCATGGTTTGTAACCTGTGATGGACTTTTCCTCAAGGAATCTGTCCAATCCCCTTTTGAAGGCATCCAGGCCAGATGCCATCACCACATCCTGTAGCAGGGAGTTCCACATACTAACTAATAAGTTACCAAACCAGATGTGATATTTATCCTCTATGGAGGTTTACCTCCTCCCCTGCCACTCTGGACACTGATCTGTTGAGACGTTTTATTTGTGGGCTGTCTTTCCAAGGACAGCATGTTGGACAAAATAACACATTGGCTTCTTTCTGCACTTGACTCTGTAATAATATTTAATTGCTGAATTAAACAGTTTGATTGCCTGAGTCATTAGGGAAGAAACGACAGGCCAAGTTGGGGGCATTGACTTTTTGTATTCAATGACTAGGAAGAGTGAATGGAATCCTCTTGCATTCTGTACATTTGCATAGTCTGCAGAAGATGCTTAGAAACAGTAGGAGACAATTAATCCAGTTCTTTAAATTTTGTATTTTGCATTATTATGGGATGATTTAGAAGCATCAGAGTTAGGCAATTCATTGCTACTTTCCTTTATATGTAATAAAATATGTGTTCAATGTTTCTCATTCTAGGGAACTGAATCGCCGGAAACATAGCAAGCCTGGATCGGTACCAATTGTGTCAGAGAAGAAAAAACACGTTGTGGCTATAGTAGAGTAATACTTCACCTATTGGTACTCTGTGAATACTAAAAGATATGGTGTACATTCCCTTACTGCAAAATCAGGATTCCACTACTGTCTTTCTTTAAAAGGTGTATATCATTTGCCATTGTGAAAAAAACCTGTTTCTATAAAGAAATGTGCTGCATGAAACAACTGTTGTCGTCAAGATTTTCTGTTGCTATCATTGGGTCTGGTTTGTGACCTCCAGTAGCTTTTCATCATTTGTATCATTCAACATGCATTTAATATCATCAGAAGAAGACACACCAGTGGTCATTGATCTGCCTGAGGATGTGGCTCTTTGAACTAGAACAAAGTTGGAAATGGTATTCAGTGGATGAAGATGAAAGTGCTGCTATTGGTGATGACAAGGCAAGTTCCTAAGATGCTGTTGGCTGTTCTTATCGGCATGGCAAAGGAGCATTGTGCAATGTGCGTGGAATCCTACTGCTGTATCCAGTCACTGAGAGAACAGTCAGATTTCCCTGTACGCGCTTGCTGTCTCAGTTAGAATGGCCAGTAGAAAAGTAGAGGATTCTTCACCGATGGGAAGATCACGAGAAGAATTGGGGAGTCCAAATGATGGGTTGGATTATGTTTAGAGGCGCAGGTTACCTTCCTCAACTCCAGAACATATGAGCATTCGAGTTGTGATTTTAAAAGCATATGAAATCTTACTAGATAATTCATGAAACCAATCTCCCAAATGCTATATCTTCATTGAATAGAAATCATGGCATTATGTCTATGAGTCTGGAGTGTAACATTGATTTTTCTACCGAATTACTGGTATATAATAGGATATATTTAGTAATTAATTTTAAAACAATTTGTTGAATAGAAATGTATAGTTCCTTTATTAATGCTTGCATACTAGGGGAAAGAGAAAAGAAAATACTTTTATTAGAAAATTTTGATTTCTTTTTTATTGGATCAAAATATTTTTAAAATGAATTCCCATAAAATGTTTTATATGTCTTAAGCAGGCTCTTAAGTTGTTCATATAAGTCAGTGATAGACAAAAATTGTTAAAGGATTGGATCGGACTTTTTAATACATTTAGCATATTGTTTTTCGAAAATTCCAATTTGTTCCTGGAAGAATGTGCAGACTGCTCATTGCATTGCTCAATTGCATTGCAATTGGCTTTCTATGATGTTAGCAAATCATTATGATTGAGGAAACTGGTGCTTTTTCATCAGCAACCTTGGACTGCCTGGAAGTGTGCAGCTGACGAGTTGAAAATAAAGAGTGGGAGTTTAAAAGTCGTCATTAGGTGAATAAAAAAAGAAATCAGGACAACCCCTGAATTTACTTGGGTAACAAGTATCATCTTCGGCCATCAGGAGATTCTGACTTAGGACAACCCTTTTTAGGGCTTCCCAGGTAGATAAAACTCAGGTTTACCCTTTCTTTCTCCTGAGAGTGCTCTGGGACTGTGCAGCTTGCATTATATCTACAGAGGCTGGCTCTCCTCCCAGGAGGCACAGAGGGGAACTGAACGCCCAACCTCTGTTTTATCTTTTGGATTGTGAAGACACAGAATAGGTCTGGTTTTGAAGATTCTCTTGTGATCCAGAGGTTGTCTTTCCTGAAACTGTTGATGACAAACTGGAAGTGGTGGTAATTTTTTGAAGTGGCTGGCATTGGCATACTAAGCATTCTGAAAGGCTGACACAACTACATTTCTTTTCATTGAGTTCTGGGCTATTGCTATTTAAAACTTGCTTTTGGGAAGTGGGGAGAATAACTAAGACTTTGTCTTAAATAGTCAAAAGATCTGGGGCTAGAGATGGCCAACCAACAGCTGTTCGTACGACCTGCTCATTTACCTCCTAAACACCTGTTTGGGGTTCCTGAGCTCCGCCCTCCTCTGGCAAGTGTCCTATTTGGGCAATAAATGGCAGTGTGTGCCCATCTCTACCTGGGATGCTTGTGCACCTCTTGGAGCTGTCTGCAATATTGTACTACATTTCATTACAACTGACTATCAAATTATCTTTCAAATCTACATGCAGGTCACTAAAGCAACTGCATTATTAAAAGCCAAGGGCATTAAACAAATGTCTTTTTATAAGTACTGTAGGGCATGGAATAATTCAATATTTTTCACTTTTGGTGAGCTTCAGATTAGTTTTTTACATTATGTAGTCCTATGTATTACTTGTAGCCCCCACTGAATTTAGTGGAGGCTACAAGTAATCACAGATAAAATTGAATCTTTATGGAAATTAATAGTGACTTCTCAGTTGTAGATGCTGATTTCTGGGAACAAGGGAAAGAATTTAGTTAAATCACATTGCAGAGTCAAGCTCTCACATCTGTTTTCAGGGGGATTCTTTTCCTTCGAATAACAGTAAATTGTTCCTTTCATTCTATAGTAAGGTGTGCATTAAAGCTTCTGTGGACTTGGTCTAAAACATTACACTCAAGTGTTTTGTAGACTAAACACGGTAATATAACACCTGGTTGCAAGATGTGATTTGAGAACCATAGTAAGTAGTTAATGGAGAAACTATGAAAATATTATTGTGGAAAAAGAGGTGTGTAATAGGTGATCAGTCTAAGAAAAGGTACTTCAGGAAAAATCTGGGAACACCACTATTTCTTCCTTGCAGTGCTCCAATAGACAATCATCTCCATTGGCACTCTTCCACTGGAGGAATTTAATAAGCACTCCTGAGAGATTGCTATACCAGAACTTGACTCATATGGTTATTTGGTCAAGAGCTTCATCTACAGGAAAGTCCCCTTGAATATTTGCTGCCAATCACTGAAGATAAGACTATACTAAATGAATCACTGGCATTCTGCCTTCTTTTTGATTTCTAAGAAAATCATGTTCCCCACCTTTTCTTTACTATCAGTTTTGATGCCTGAACATTAATAATTTAATAGTTAAATTTTATAATTCAACATTTAGCCCCTAATGTACTAAAATTGTAGCAGAAATAGTTATTCTCGTATCTAGACATTAATAAAACTCAGTTTATTTAAGGAAAGCAGAAAGAAAAGGAATTCGGTGTGAGAGAGAACACGTTTTCTTCACAAGCTGTAAAATCCTAAATTTGAAAGATGAGAGTGGACAGCATAAACATTTTTCCACATACAGTACATTCATATTCATTGAACTTCAAGAAGTCTAAGCGACAGGAACATATCTCATATTTAAAGCATACTTTTATTTCAGTTGTATCCTATCTTTCTCCAACTTGAAAGAGAATTTGAATACTCTTCCCGCACCTATGGTTCTCATCGTAACTGTGCCACTTGGTCAAATCCATTCTGTGGTTCTAATATCAGACAATTTTCCATAACACTTGCTGTTAAACCAGTAAAAAGAACCTCCCTCCTTTTTGTAGGATTACCTGATGCATTGGAGGAAACTGTTTTAACTGATACCAAGCTGCTGGCAATGTTTTCCTCAGAGCTCGAGCAAGAGACAGTCTTAAAATGCCCATCAGGAACATAGATTAAAAAGCAACAGCTGTGTATAATTCTATCCAAATTTAGTGTGGCTCAACAAACATAAAGGCTAATATTCTAAAAATACTTAAATGGATGAACTTCTGAAACCCATGAAATTTTGCTCCAAGCCTATTACCTAATGAAGAGTATTGGAGCATTGCCAAGGGGGGGTGAGGGGACAGAAAACTCAAAAACACTTTGACCAGATGTTATGACAAAGTCCTATAATGCCCTGCAGGACTCTTAAAGCTACCATGATTCTGAGGTATTGGTGGCCTAACAAATGTATTACCTACAGTAGTACCTTGATTTACGAGCATATTCTGTTCTGGAAACATGCTTGTAAACTAAAGCACTTGTATATCAAAACAAGTTTCCCCATAAGAAGCAAAGGAAACTCAAGATGATTCGTTCTGGGGCCCCATACACCACATACTGTACATACAAAATGCTAAAACTCACAAAGAAAGTTGGCTAGAAGTCCATGTCCACACCATGGTTTAGGTACCTGGCTGTGGAATCTGCTTTGGATTTTACTAACTGGATTTTACTGTGATTTTACTGTGTCAATAATAAAGTGCAATTTGTAGCCCTATACACAGTTCACTAGATGCCCCATCACTGAAATATAAGAAAGGATGTTGAAAACAAATACAAATATAATGAAAATTTTTTAAAAAAACTAGCCTACATTTTCCTTTGAAAACATTCCAGGCTGGTGCAAAGGAGACCTTCCTCTCTCCCCCTGCTTTTGAGGCTTGCCTGAGATGGACCCTTCCAGACAATCACCCACAATCCAGCAAGGGTAGAGAGACAGAACCACTACTGACTCACTTGTGATCATGTGACTTGCTCCAGGATGTATATTCAAGACATTGCTCATTGATCAAGGCAAAATTTAGAAGAAATGTTTGCTTGTCTTGAAAAACACTCTTCAAACAAGATACAGTGGACCCTCGTATAACAAACGGTTTGTATAACAAAATCTGTACAACATAAAATATTTCAGAGATAGGGGAAATTTGCTTAACAATTGTCTATGGGGCGAATCTGTACAACATAAAATGGACGTAATTAGGGATTACTCTGTTTTCAATGCATTCCTATGGGAAATTTGTATAAAGGAAAATTTGCTTAACATAATTTTATTTAGAACGAATTAATTCCTTTATACAAGGTACCACTGTACTTGTAAACCAAGGAATTACTGTACTGTTTTGGGGATTTTGCATGAGGATCACATGGCTTTTTTCTTTTTCTTTTTTTGTTGAATACTTTATTTTGGTTTATTTTATTTCTGCATTATCCTTTTCTGTAATGGGAGTCAAGGAAGATGTCAAAGGCTGTATTTATTGAAGGAAAAAAGGTAATTATCTTTTGTGGAGTATAAGATACAAAACAAACTGGTGCAACACAGGCAAAATGTGGAGGAGAATAGCTAAATAAAACCCCAGTTCCACCCAGTCGTTTTGTTTTTGCTATCCCTTTGTATATGCTCTGCTGTATGGTCAGAGGGGAAGAATTAAATAAAGCATGCAGGACAAACAGGAAGAAGGGAGGGACAAGGCAAATGCTAATATAATAATTGGTTAGTGGAAGAGGAGAGAATCTCTTTTAAATCCTAATCATATCCCTGCCACGGATACTTTGTGTTACAAAGAATGCAAAGTTGTAAATTTCTCCAACAAGAATTGCAACCAGAACAAGCTGATCCAGCACAACTTAGCAGCACACCACAGACTGCATCTGGTTCTAACCCCAAGTTTAAAACTTAGCTTCAATTGGCTGTGCCTTTACCTAATGTGTAAAATAAATTAAATCTCCATCATTTTGGATATGGAAATTGCCATGTTTCCCTTTCTTTACAGCCAAACTGAACATACTGCATATGCTTTGATATAAGGCAATAGAGATGTTCAGTGATTGACAGCTCCTTATCTACAGAGATGGAGAAAACAATGAAATCTACACCCCATTAGGTAAGTATGGGATGATCAGCACTGGATTTTTTATATAACAAAGACCACAAGACCTCTTCCATTCTGGCATATGAAAAATATTTCTGAGCTCAGAAATGTTTAGTTCCAAATGCAATGTATTTTTAATAGTTCCGATTTGGTAGATTTTAGGGTTCTAATTTAAAAAAAAGATAAGCACCAGGTAGATTCCTTGAACCCGATGTCCACTTGCTTACATCAGAAAAGAAACCAAACACAACAATGTGCATGAACCATTTGTCTCTCACTGCAGAGTCATAATCAAATATTTTCACATTTAATGTTGTTGAACTGTTAATAGTTCTCTAGGAACTTCATTTCTGGAAGCTAGTATGCAATCTAGAATAGAAATTTTCACTTTGTATAATAACTGGAACAGAGTAAAATCCCATCAACAAAAGTAGAACCCTTGCAGTAATAGGATTAGAATGGTGCTCTTCCAAGTGCCCAAACGCAGATATTTTTACTGGAATTAATCACATCTGTGACTCAGATGGGATCATTCTAATGTAATTCTGCTTAAGTTGTACGTTGAAATTGCCAAATTAGACGGAGTCTGTCAAGATTCATTGCTGCTTTTAGGAGACTGCTTGGAGATACTACAGTTCCTCTTGGGAGTTTATGAAGGAGGTGCCTTGAACCATCCATCTGTTTTCTGTGATTGATAGAGAAATAGGGGAGCAGTCAAACTGAAGCTGCAACCATGCACTTAACTTGGAGCAAATACACTTAAGTAACTTAAGTAACTTAAGTATAATTCATTGGAACATACAGTAGTACCTTGGTTTCCGAGCATAATTTGTTTCGAAAATATGCTTGTACACCAAAATACTATTTCTTTTAAAAAAAAATCCTGTAAGAAATAATTAAGACTTACCTAATTTGTTCCATAGCCACATGTCCCATTGCTGCAGCCACTAACTTTGCTGTTACCCCCTCACTGCCATGGGCCTTGGTAGGCAAAGGGTTGGCTAGTGGCTGTGGCAGCCGCCATGCCCACCAGCATCTCGCCACCACTCGGTGCTCCGGTGCTCGTTTTCCAAGACAGAGCTTGACATTTTTGCTCATTTTGCAAAACATTCTAAGACAGGCATTCATTAACCAAGGCATTCCTGTACTTCTGAGCTGGCATGTGACGAAGATTTTTAAAGATCACATAGAAGTGACTGGAATGGATAAAATACCTTGGTATACTATTCAGTTATAGTAACAGACAAAGGTTTGAGAACAAAGATATGGCTGCAGAGTCCAAGATTGGAGCTCAGCTTCTCATGGTGCCTCCTTGCCCTTGCATGACTCGATGACTTAGAGCTCTGCAATAAAAAGGTTATTATTAAATTATAAATGTAGGAAATTCATGAAACTTGCAGAGATTATATAATATAAAGAAAGGTCGGGTAAAGATAAAGTACAGTAGGATCCCCATATCCACTGATTCATTATCCACTAATTCAGTTATCCACTGTTGGGACAGGAAAAATAAATAATTCAGCAACCGCAAAGCAAGCTACTGTCACAAAGAGCGGCTGTAAAGCAAGCTACTGTCATAAAACAGCAGCTGTAAAGCAAGCTACCATCACAAACAGCAGTTGTAAAGCAAGCTACTGTTGCAAAACAGCAGCTGTAAAACAAGTTACGACCACAAAACAGCAGTTTTGGGAACATTTTGGCATTTTCTCTTATCCATGGTTTTCACTATCCACGGGAAGGCTTGGAACCAATTCCCACTGGATACTGGGGTCCTACTGTACTGAAAGAGACGGTAATTGAAGTTTACAAAATAGTATTGAAAACAAGATCAGGACAATTTACTTTAAACATTATAGGAATATGATCTAGGGCAGTGTTGACCAATCTATGGCATAGGTGCCAAAGGTGGCATGCGGAGCCCTTTCTGAGGGCACACAACATCACCCCCTCACAGCCACGGCACTTCCCCATCTGCTTCGAGCACACCAATCTGCTGTGTGCAGAGAGCCAGGCAAAGGAGAGGCAGTGGTTTGTGGGATCCTTTATAGCTCCAGTTTACTCTCCATGCCACTTTTAGGATGCCCAGATTGGCGAGGCTGGAGAGTAAACCAGGGCTATGAACAAGCCCACAAGCAGCTGCCACTCCCCCTGGCTTTCCTGACAGTTGCCCAGGGCAACGAGGAGGATGAGGTGCTACTCTTTGGGAAAGCAAGGATTGAAGGGCAGGTTTTTGAATTTTCCACAGCCATAACTAGGGTGCTGTGGTCACAGGAAATTCAAAAGCCTGCTCTTCGTTCCTCAGTTTCCCAAAAAGTAGCACCCCTGCTGTTTGATCCTGGCTTTCCTGAAGGGTGACAGCCTTTGTTAAAGCCAGGATCAAAGAGCCAGTTTTTTAATTTCCCATGGCCACAGCACCCTCGATCTTCGATCCTCACTTTCCCAAAAGATAGCACCTGAAGCATTTGTAACCTGTGGTACTACTGAATTCAGTTTAAATTGCTGTATTGGCACTTTGTGAAAAATAAGTAGGTGTTGAATTGCAGTTTGGGCACTCTGTCTCTAAAAGGTTCACCATCAATGATCTAGGGGAAGAGATAAGTACAGTACCAGTGTCTGGAAAATATATGGAATATTAAAATATTGAAATTTGTATAAGTAGGGAATAATAGGAACATTTTATAAGTTAGTTTGGAAGTGATACTTGACTCCAACGAATGCTGATTATTCTACAATGTGCTGGAAACGGTGCCAAAACCAGGTATTTATTTTCAGAGGTAGCTGGAATGCAAGACGAACAAAACTTTGGCAAGTGGCTTTTAAGGAAATAAATAAAATAAGTAAATATAAAATAAATCAAATAGTGCCTTTATCAACATGGGTTCTTGATTGATATAGGAATTCACTTTTCATATATAATGTGATGCACATTCCTGCCAGGAATCCCTCTTCTTTTCTTCCTTCCTCTGGTCCTGCCTCTGCTGACCTGACAGGGAAGTGGCAGGGACATACGTAAATACAGGACATAATAACATGGCAGGATGATCTAATGGCAGGATGATCTAACACTAATCTCATATATGTAAGTAGGCCCATTGGAAGTACTGAAACTTACAAAAACGCCCACAGATCTGATGGGCCTTCTCTTGTGTGATATATGATGGTAAGCAAGAGGATTTTTGGCCAGTGATGTCTTCCTTCAGAAAAAAAGGACTTTGTTTGCCTCTCTTCCAGTTTCTAATGCAGCTGTTCATAATAAATAGTAAATAACCTTTGAACTGAAGATCTGGGAGGAACCCAATGGATACAGAGACTGATCTTAATGTGTAGTTATTTTGGTACAAACATGGGGGGGTGGACTTGCAATGCAAGGTGTTTCTTTTCCAATTGGCTGGCAGGGGCTTTTCCCCAGGTACACTGAACATGTTGAGTGAAGCACATTTTCACCTCATGGGCATTGCCTTTTCCTCCTAATGGTTCCATTTCCTCCTATAGACACCTCAGACTTATTCAGCCTGCTTTGTCTTTTGCTCTCTCCCAAGTGCTTCTGCTTCTCTCAGTAAATAATTCAAATGAATGCTAAAAACCTGATTTAAGCGAGGTTTAAGCAAGCCTGGTTTAAGCAAGCCTTCCCAGAGGCTGGGACTTAGCTCCCAGTTCTATACACTTTACTCTTTCCCATCACTTCCTTTTCTACAAATTGCTTACTTTTTACTTGAATTATAGGTGTTTTTGTTTGTATTTATTTTACTGTGGTAAACCACCCAGAGGGGCTTTGGAGTTAGATGGGTGGTATATAAATCTAATAGATAAATAAATGTCCAAAGAGATGTTTATACATTTTTATTTTCCCGTGTATCAGTGGCATCTATTATATTCACTGTAACAGAGCACATTAAACACACAGCCACTCCCTTCTTAGCTTCAGCCCATTCATCAAATGCATCCCCAAACAAACCCAAGAAGGGCACATGCTTAGATTTTGGTACCTCTCTGGGATAGAGAACAGGGAACTGAGGATGGGAAATTTGGGGCCCATTCAAATGATTTGGACTGTAACACCTACCATCCCTCACCAGTGCCTGTAGTGGCCATGCCTGATTGGCTCTATCATCCAACATCGGGAGACGTACAATATATGTTCCCCACCACCATTAATGCAAACATATTATACAGATGCCTTTCTGTATCTGAATTTGTTCTAATAACCTGCTAAGATTGTATGGGTCAACTCCAGATATGTAGATTCCAAGTCACCAGTGTTTTTATATGCAGATCTACATTGTTTAATAGTGTCCAGAAGGCTACAGGAACCTACTTTATTGCAGTTCTCAGAAGCTACTTCTTATCTTTGAACAGCCTCCGAGAGCACCTGTTGATATCCTGTACTTTGTTAACACAACTGAGGCTACAAATCCATAAATGGGACCCAAAGTACACATTAAATAAATGAAAATTAAAAATAAGTACATGTTCTCATGTTGTCTTTGTGAGCACGCGTGCCAAACAGCAGGGGAAAGTGCCAGGGTTTTGCCTGAGAACAACCTGAATAACTGGAATAAGTATTTTCTGCTCTCTGCTCCAGTATCTTCATCTGAGAATTATAAGGCATCTTATTAAATCCTGTTGACTAAGAAATATGTCACTAATAACTGAAACAATAGAAAACAGTTTCACTCTCTTAACACTTACAGATTTTTTCTGGTACTAGAGCAAAATCAAATGCGCCTCCACATGACTTCTATGGAGTATTTCACCCCAAGGTCCCTTTCAACAGCAGAACAGCTAACAGAAAGTACTTGTAATATAATCCATGTTGCATTGCAGCAAAACCCCTTCCTGTCCTCTTTTTCTTCACATAGTGATTTCGGGGAGGGAGGTGAGCTGCGCTGGAGAAGGAAATGGAAAGGGCAAAACTTGATTCAGAATTCTTCATCAGGATAGAATACTGTATGTCAAATACACTAGGCATAGCTGCTTGGACTCACATTTACCTAGAAACTGCAGCATTTCTGAGAACCCCAAGTTAGATGGCAATTATTCAGCTGTGTCTGAACAAGACTGCTATCTGCATGCAGCCAGGAATACTCTTTCCCTTGACTAAGTGGGGGGGGGCATTCTTATATGTTAAATGAAGCCCTTGTGAAATGAAGTCCTAAATACAACTGAACTGTAACAACTCTGGGTCCTACCCAGCATCAATATAAGGGATATGAAAATAAGGCTAGAGAAAAAAGCAGCCACTGTAGGCAATTTTACACCCCCTTATCTGGGAGTATGCCATACTGAACAAAGTGTCCATCACTTCTGAAAAGACATATACAGGATTGCGCTGTGACACATGTTAAGATCCAGAGACCATAGCAAATGTATTTAGTTTTGAGTTCTGAATTGTTAAAAATGTCTAGCAGGCTGCATTTCCCAAAGAGTGAGGTGGGATATATAAAGGGGATTGAATGCCTTAAATGGGTAGTATGCAACCTGGACTAACTGGACTACTATCATCAGTCCTTTAAAAACATTGCAACGATCATCAATGCTTTCAAAAGTAATGAGTTATATAATGAGTTATCTTCGTTAGAGGTGGGGAAACTTGGGTTTTTTGCCTAAAGTTCTCACAACAACCAAGCCAGCATAACCATGAGGTCCAAAAAATGACTTATCCCATCTCTGAACTGGATAGTCAGAGCAGGTTTGCGACGCAAGGCACAAACACGCTTCCCTGGCCTATATTTTGAATGACAGTCTTTCGTTCTTCCCTCCGTCGCTGGAAGACAACGAGTGAACATCCCCAGAAGGAATTTTGGTCCCTTCTTATTCGCCTTCCAGCTAACCAAAAGTCAGCTGGGCACGCCAAACCCCAGGCTGTCCAGACAACATGTTGTTCCATCAGTGAAAGGTACAGCAAGAAGGGAAGACGACAAGCGCAAGTCCCACTTCCGCGTCCTCGCCTTCCTTCGAAAGGCACATGATCGCGATGTAGTTGGAGCATCATTCACAGATGCGGGTGGGGGGGGAAATAAAACCGTTCACCCCTGTGACAACCACCTCCTCGTTTGGGCGGCGATGACAACGGCCCCACCCTTCTTCTTGGAAGGACTGTGCCCCCCCCCAAGGAAAGAAATATAGGGAGGGATCATAGAGAAAGAATCTTATGTTTCTAAATTCTAACCACTTCCAGTCCGCAGTTGTACTACAATGCATTTTTAAAGTTGCATGCTTCGCTTCCAACATCAAGTCTTCTAAAGGTTTGCACTGTGTAGTAGTCCAGGAAGAGAGTGAAGCAGGATCGGATAAGGGAAGAATCGCGGTCGATGGCGGATTCTGTTCTCAGCAGGGCGTTCTAGCATATCGTCAACTAAGCAACTAAGCGCTTTCTGGCAGACTAATGCATGTATGGTGGCATAAACTTCGGTGGATGTAAAAAGCAACAGAGAAGGCCTTTTCATGTGTTCTTATGAGACATTTATAAGACATGTAGCAAGGGTTACCAAAATTTTGGAGGAAGGGGAGAGTGCCTGCTCATGACACACAAGGCTTGTGGTTTTGTGTTCACTGGAGTTTACTACCAATTTCTTTGTTTCTTCTGGGAACTGTGCCAAGAACATGATCTCCTAAAGAATGAACTAGTATCTTTGTGAAACTCTTGGCGGGCCTAAGGCAACTATAGTAGTTCAGAGCAGTCTTAAGAGCTCATCCACAATGAGAATTTTTCAATTTTTCTTGCACCCATGATCCTGTTACTTCTTCTGCCATCCCCATGCCACAGGGCAGAAATCAGCATCAACAGAGTCAAATCATGACAAACCCCCTTGCTTTCTAGGACATTTAACACCACTGATTGTAATGATGTATTTTTGTTCCACGTTGCTCCAATTTGCTCTTATGCTGGTCCTCTTCCTTCCTACAGAGCACCTCATATGGACTCAAGTATTATGCTGATTCATACTGGTGTGCATGCGTGCGCATGTGCGCACGCACGCACACGCACACGCACACATTTTGCTTCCCATGGAAGCTAGAAAAAAAAGGGGGAGGGGATATTCTGACACCTGATATTGTGACAAAGGTCACATTAAAATATAATTGGGACTCTTTATGGTACCACAAAATATCTCTGTTTCTCTCTTGCTTAATCTGATTTGACTAGCCAGTCAGCCTTCAGGGATGGATTTATACTATGAAATGTATGAAGCCTAACTTTCAGGGCCCCTAATCCTGGAGGGGCCTCTGAAGTGGCTTTAGCTAGCTTTAAAGAAACCTGAGGCAATCTGTCATGGAACAACCCCATTAAAAAACCTAACAATGGTTATCCAGACCCTGTTGCTGGTTGCAAAAGACCACATAACATTTCAAGTTCCATGGCCCAAAAAAGTAGGTCCACCACTACAGTCTTTTGTTCTGATGATGGTTCTTTACGCCACCTAGGCTCTGGTTTCCAGTCCTTCCTTGACTGTTTTCATTAGTCACCAATCTTTGTAAAGCTATTGAGATGAACTTCTAGTTCAGTCAGAATTCAGGAAGTTCTCCTGTTGCTCACACTTTCTTTCTGTCCCTCCCTCCCCTCCCATTTTCTCTATCTTCCATGGGAACCAAACCTAGTCAACAGCCTGTCTTCACCCAATTAACTCTGTGTTATTTTGTCTTCACACAAAATCAATTATTTGTATTCATTCACTTATTACATGGAATGGTGGTAGATAGAAAAAGTTGGATCTAGTAGAATTTAGGTAGATTTTCTGAATTCATTAGATTTATGCATGATGATTACATATAATGCTATCATATCGCACAACCATGACCAGGTACTGCATTAAAAAATCAATGGCTTTATCACTTCTTGTAGGCATTGTGATGTAATCATGTGTATTCCATTCATTCATTTTTGTGATTTTTACATGGAAAATGCCTAATCCAACTTTAAACTGCAAAAAAAATCTCACTGTAAAAACAGACCACACAATAAGAATACAGAAATACAAGACTCATCTAAAGGTACCACCCCATCTTCTCTGATAACACAGTTGCCGAACCTACAGTTTCCATCCATTTGCTCTCTTTCCATTGTGATATATATTGTCTCCAGGGGTTCTTCATTGTGAACATTAAAATCACATAAGCTTCTGTAGTCAAGCTTTTTGTCTTCTTACTGTTCAATTGTAATACTAGTTTTGCGCTTTCTTATATTTCCTCAGCAGTGGTTTCAAGCCACTGTTGTTTGCTGCCAGGAATATGGTTTTATCTGCATAGCTGAAATTACTGATACTGTATTTATACACCAAATTTCACACCTCCATCTGAATCTAGTCTCTCATTTGAATCTAATTTTCATATTACAGTTGGGATCTTGTATCCACATGACCAGTATCCATCATTTGAATTTATCCACAGTTTGTTGTTGCTGTTCCGTCATTAAGTTGTGTCCAACTCTTTGTGACACCATGGACCAGAGCACGCCAAGCCCTCCTGTCTTCTGCTGCCTCCCAGAGATTGGTCAAATTCATGTTGGTTTTATTGATGACACCGTCCAACCATCTCATTATCTGCTGTCCCCTTTTGCCTTCAATCTTTCTCAACATCAGGGACTTTTCCAAGGAATCCTTTCTCCTCATGAGGTGGCCAAAGTATTGGAGCCTCAACTTCAAAATCTGTTCTTCCAGTGAACATTCAGGGTTGATTTCTTTCAGGATGGATAGATTTGATCTCCTTACAGTCCAGGGGACTCTCAAGAGTCTCCTCCAGCACCAATTCTGTGGCAATCAGTCTTCTTTATGGTCCAGCTCTCACTTCCATACATCACTACTGGAAAAACCATAGCTTTGACTATCTGGACTATCCACGGTTTACCACAGCCCTATGTATTATAAGGGACCAGGTCTTGTAGCCTTTGTCCTGCCTCCTTGTGGCCTCTGCTGCACTTCCTTGTATGTTGTATATAGAGTTAGGGCGCTTTTACACGACCCCTAAAATCCGAGGCAAAGGGCTCCCAGATCCAGAGCTTAAAAATGTTTTCCCACCAGCCCCGGACTTTAAAAAAAATTAAGTACGACCACGCCCACCTAAGCGCGTCCCAGCGCACTTTTCAAGTACCTGGCCTCCAGGAGGTAAAAAATCTTCTGATGCGCATTGTAAAGCTGTGAATGCCAGGCTCCCTCGCCTTCTGTTTGTTTTTTTGTCCCGCCGCCCCTTTAAGAGACAGGAATCACGGGGCTGCTCGGGGCTGCTTCCATCGGCAGACGGAGGTGAGCCTGAATTTTTTTTCTCCCTCCCCTCAAGCAGACAGGAACAATGGAGTGTGGAGGGGTGGGAACACAGGAAGAGCGACAAACCCCCATGATCTCTGGTCCGAATTTAAGTTGACACCGGATTTTAGAGGTCATGTAAAAGCGCCCTTAGCTACTATCTCCAATTTCCATGGTAGATTGTGGAATGGATTCTCCACAGATATGGGCATGAGGTCCCTACTGTCTATGTTTGAATATAGGCAGTGGAACAAATAAACCTTTTCCTGACACCTTTGCCAATGGGAAAATGTTATTTGCCCATATTATATCCTAACAGCAACCTCTTGTTCAGATTACATCAACACACCAAGAGATCACATGTTGTAGCACATTATTTTAAAATGAGCCATATCCTTTCCTTGGAAATGTCCCTGATGTTGGGAAAGGTTGATGGCAAAAGGAAAAGAGGATGGCAGAGAATGAGATGGTTGGACGGTGTCATCGATGCAACCAATATGGATTTAACCAAACTCTGGGAAGCAGTGGAAGACAGGAAGGCCTGGCGAGCTCTGGTCCATGGGGTCACGAAGAGTCGGACACGACTGAACGACTGAACAACATATCTTTTCATTATTCACATGATCAAAAAAGTCTTTGCAATCTATAAAACATAGACTGGTTTTCTTCTGAAATTCTTTGATGGGCTCCAGTAATCAATGTATATATTCTCCAGAGCCTCCTCCTTTTCCATATGCAACCTGAACATCTGGCCTTTTTTGCCTCACATCTGGTAGAACCATGTTACAAAATCTTGAGCATCACTTTATTTGCATGGGAAATTAATATTTTTATAGCTACTCTTTGGCATCTCCTTTGGGAACTAGAATGCATACTGAATAATTCCAGTCTGTGAACCATTGTTTCAGTCACCATCTTTGCTGGCATATCCTTCTTAGGATTTTACAGTATATCTGTATGTATATTCAGATACCAGAAGTTCTATATGATAAGTCTTCATCCAATAAAATGGACCATAGTCTATGAAAGCTTGCTTTATAATAAAGTGCTTCTATATAAAGGCTCAGTGGGGATCTGTGCCCCGAACTTAAGTTTTTGCACTGGGTCAGTGATTTCATTGTGACATCTCATGCAGACTGCTGTGAACTGTAAATTCATAGAGGATGTGGGATAATTCTGTTTAAAAGTGAGAGCGAAAGAGCAAGCGAGAAAGCTTGTTTTTCTTGCACAACATTTGGTATGTCTATCATTGAGAAGACTGGGAACACTATCTCAGGTAGCAGGTCTGGGATATCATGAAAAGGCAAGAAAAGGTCAATGATTGTACTTTGCTAGCACACATGGGGATTCTCTGTTCATGTCCCTCAGCTGATTGGCTTTGACTGCTATGTACTTTGGATAGTGGTGGTGATGTCATTTGCCATGACAAGAGATTAGAGTGGGTGGTGGTTCCATGTAGAAGTCATGATAATTAATTATTAGGATACTTGCAGTTATGCAAAGGACTGGACCTTTGTTTTTTTTTTTTAACTGTGTCATGTATCGGGTTTTCCATGGATTCAAGCCCTAATTTGATGGAAGTTTTGGGAATGTCCAATGCAAAAGCTCTGGAGAATCGTGGCATAGATTTACACTGCTGTGCCTTCTATCAATTTTACAGTTTTGTCCTTATACAGAGATATTAGTACATGTCTGCCTAGCAGCTTGAAAGGACCACCCGCTGGCATTTCTCTCATTATCCTATTGTGTTCTGCCTCCCTCAGTGGACTGGAGGCAAAACTTCTCTGCAGTGGGTAGATGGAAGAGTCTATACGTGCACAAAGCTGCACAAAGATCACACATCTTTGTATCGGGTTCAATCAATTCCGAACCGGCAACTATTTTTTGGTTATATAATCCCTTAGAATCAACGCAGACTCGAAGTCCCTTCTTCGGCACTCATTCCCCGGTCACAGAGGTGGCGGCAGCTTGTTCCCTATTATGGCGCGATCACACGGCACCCTGGCGGTTCAAGACTACACCACCGCCGCTGTCCCTCAATGAGGCCGTGGCGCCACCAGCCAGGACGCGCGAACTAATCCGCGTGGAGCGCGCTCTCGCGTATCCAGTCGGATTTAGAGCCCGAAAACTACAGCTCGGGTTTAGCGGCCGTTCCTCTTTTCCGCGCCCGCGCCTCGAGGTCGTCGTGCCTCCTCTCGGCGGCCATCAGGTCTCCCTGCTTTGGCCCCGGCCTGGTCTCTTCACTGCCGCCGCCGCCGCCGCCCGGCCCTCCTCTCTTCCCACGCAAGCGGGTTTCCAGGGCCCGCCGCTTGGCCCTTCTCCCTCGCTTTCCTTTCTTGCAAAAAAGAAACCACCCGCGATCACCGACCGCGCTTGGCGCCTCCCGTCCCTTCCCGCCCGTGCGCCGCGCTCTCCTCGCCGCCACTGCGCGTTCCCGGTCCAACGTAGCTCCTCCTTCGTTTGCCTGGCGTGATTTTTTTTTTTAAATCGCATCCGTTTCCCCCCTCCCTTTCCATCCCCGCGGCCTCTCTTTATAAGTAAATAAGCAAATAAATAAATAAAACCACCCGATCCCGCCCCCGCCACACACATACACACGCACGCACGCACGCAGGCGCCCTGCCTCTCCTTCCCTCGGCAGAGAGGAAAGCGGCTTTTCCCTTCCACACCCCCGCCTTCTCTCTCTCTCTCTCCCCCATCCACCTCCGACCCCCCGGATCCCGCGCCTTTTTTGGGCGACAGAGCGCGAACGTCGCTGCCGGTTTGGTTGCTGGCGGGTGGCGCAGGGGAGGGGGGAAAAGAAGAAGAAGAAGAATTCAAGAGAGAGCCGAGGAGAGGCGGCGAGCGCAGGGAGGGAGACGAACGGGGACGACGTCGATGTGGAGTCCCTTCCCGTGATTCCCGCTTTGGCCGCCCCTTTCCGCCCCCTCCCGTCCTCCTGTCCCGCGATGCGATGGGTTAGGCGGCTGGTCGACCCTCGCGGTGCTGAAAGGAGAGCCGCCGCCGAGCGAGGGGGCCACGGCGAGAGGTGACGGCGAAGGCGGCGAGGCCTCGTTGAATCGCGGGTGGTGGCGGCGGCAGAGGAGGAGGAAGAAGAAGAAGAGGGAGAGGTGGAGGGAGAAGCGGATCGGCGGCGACCGAGGAAGGAGAGGCTGCCGGCCGGAGCTGCTTGGCCCCACGGCCCCCCTCCATGGACCGCGGGTTGGAAGTATGAGCCGGCGGCAGGTGCCGGCGGCGCTCGGGACTAGTCGCCCTCGCCCCACGGGTGCTACTCCGGCGCTGCGCTTCAGGGGGCCGGCGGGGCTCCTCTGCCCGCCCCCGCCTCGACTCCCGGACCCTTCGCGCCTTCCTCCGCGCTCCCCTCGAGCCCCCGGCCCTTCCGCCCCGCGAGGAGGGGCCCTTTCTTTGGCCCGGCGCCGGGGCCTGGCGGCCACCTCTTCTCCAGCCACCGCGAGCGGGGGGCGCCTTCGGTGGATGTAAAAAGAAGCAACACCCCCTCTTTCCTCCCCCTCCTCTCCCCCCGCCCCACCTCGCCTCACCAGAGACCAGTGTCCGCCCCAAACTGTGGCCCACCCCCGCCCTCGCCCGGCCTTCCCCCCGTCTCTTCACCTCAGGACTTCTCTGTGTGTGGTCTCCCCCATCCCCGCCCCAGTACTCCCCCCCCCATTTAGTGCGCGTCCTTCCTTCACTGTCCCTTTGGAAGCTCAATCGTTGGTGTGCCCCCCCAGACCCTTGTTCCTGCCTCGACGCCTTCTCCCCCCCCAATTGCCTCACCACTGAGCAGGTGAGAGGGCTTGTGTGTGTGTGTGTGTGCGTGCGTGTGAGTGGGTGAGTGAGTAAGGGGCAGAGAACAGGAATCTCATTGTCACTCCCCTCTTCACCTCACAACCCCCTTCCACACACACACACACACACA